>JAQQAC010002594.1:92039811-92060672 GCA_029783875.1 Phataginus tricuspis | reverse complement strand
CGCTCCGGGGCCTGAGGAATGCCGTCAGCTTTTCGGATTTTACTTGGAAAATATGTCAGCAGATTGATTTTCTACAACAATGTGAAAATAGTGGTGTTTTTAGTGCCCTGAGTATTTACTCTGCTTTAACACGCTTACCCATCTTTTTAATGGTTTAAAACAACAAATCAATGAAAGATATATTTCATTCTTGTAACTCTTAGAATTCTTATATTGATCTTCTGGCTGTGATTGTATCTACCCAAATGGACGCCACAGGCCAGTCCCGCCTCACCTGTGCTAGGTGGGTGTGGGCGGCCACAGCAGCTAGTGGTGACGCGCTGTCAGCCCTGAGTGGGACACTCGGAAGTCTCTCTGGCTGGACCCAGGATGTCGTACTGATGACAGAGCCAGGTCAGGGTCCCCGGCCCCAGAGCGCATGGTGCTTCAGGGTGGCCCATCGTGTGCTCTGCACACAGGAACCATAAGCTGGAGAAGAAGGGGAGCAGTGTGCAGGCTAGAAGGGCGTCAGGGGCAAGTGTGAGCCAAGGATGTCTGTGAAGAGACAAGAGAGATCGTTTTTGGTCATGGCATCGCTCCCCACAGACAGCACATGGGCCCCAGGTGTGACCGTGTGCCAGGAAAGCTGAGAAGCAGGTGCAGGGCTGCCCCCACAGAGCAGCGGGACAGGGGCGTGGCCGTCACCGGAGGCTCAGGCTGAGCCCCTGCAGAGAGCCAATGGCCCAGGGCGATCCCTTCCCCAGGGGCTGGCACTCCTTGGTGGCCCAGTGCCTACAGCACCATCTGAGCAGGGCCTGGCGTGGGCGAGCCATCCTCTGCCCTTCACCCCCAGCCACCCCTCCCTGGGAAGACCCAGCTCCTACAAGTGGTCAGGAGGCTCTGGGTGCGAGTCTACTGAGCCTGCTGTCATTTCCCTTCTGGGTCTCGTGAAATTACGTGTTCATGAGTCTGTGCCAGCACGTGGGTGGACAGGGTAAGTGCCCAGTGACATGACACACACACTGGGCCTGTTTGTGCTCAGAGGACTATGCACGGTGGGTCTGTGTGCTCAGTAACACGATATGTGCAGTGGATCTGTGTGCTTGGAGAATGACCCACAGTGGGTGTGCTTGTGGTGGGTGGGTCTGTATGCTCAGTGACATGACGCACAGTGGGTCTGCGTGTGCTCAGACAACACACACAGTGGGTCTTTGTGTGCTCAGCAACACGATATGTGCAGTGTGTCTGCTTGTGGTGGGTGGGTCTGTCTGTATGTGTTCAGTGACATGACACGTGCAGTGGGTCTGCCTGTGCTCGGAGGAAGACACACAGTGGGGTTGCATCTCCGTAGCTGGCTCTGACCCATGCACTTGGTTGTCATGCATCCCGAAGCTGCTGTGCCTCCACTTACCATGCGTCCTTGTACTATTGTTGCTGGGGTGTTTATCTTTTGCCCACCTTTTATATGCTTGATTAGCTTTTCATCTCCTGGTTTTAAAAATACTCGTTGAATAAAGTAATAGTGTTTATTTTTCTGACACCTGTTTTAGAGTCCCTTGGGCCCTTGCTGTTGGCTGTTCTGTCATCAGAGTGTGGGTCCCACATGATGCGACAGGCAGGCGTCCCATCTGTGCCCACTCCCAGCACACTGGGTCATCCGGGTGCAGCCAGGCTCCTGTGGTTCCAGTGGGCACTCGGCGCAGAGGTGGGGAGGAGCCTTGCGGCGTGAGAGCGGGTTACTCGTGGTCCTGTCCGGCACCTTGCTCTGCCCTCCTGGCCTCAGTTCTCTTCTTGATGGGTTGATTACTTGCTCTGAGAGTGTTTTAAAAATGGATCTCCTTGGGTGTATGGTTGAGGGTTTTGCATACAGTGGCCACCCTTTGCCCACACACTGAAAGAGTTTACTAGGAAGGAATTGTGAGTTTGAATCATCTTCCTTCAGCACTCTGAAAATGGCCTTCCAGGACCTCACATCCTAGCCAGGACCCCACACTCCTGTCCTGGGCCCCACACTCCTGCCCCAGGATCCAGTTGCTGTTAAAAACACTGATGTGGACAGGATGCTCATGTCTTTGGAGGTATTGGCTTTTTCTCTTTGGAAAGTTTCCAGATACTTTTCTTCAGTTTTAATGTCCTTAGATGTCCTAGAAGCGAGGCCGCCGTGCCTGTCCCTCCCTGACATCAGCAGGCCCAGGCAGTCTTTCTCACATTCCAGGAGAGCTGGGCTATTTCAGCGATATCCTACACTCAGATTATCTTTCCTCTCCTGGGATCTAGTACCGTGGGCACCAGTGCCCGAGCTGGGGATGCTCCCCGCCAGCCGCCCGCCTGCAGCGGCCCTGCCCACAGGAGGTCTCTCGCCCCTCTCCTTCTCCGTGCTCTGCCCTGTCCCCGTGCGCACCCTCAGCACTTGGGGAGTGTTCAGTGCCCGCCAGGCCCTCACCGCTGCTCACTGCCTCCCTCCTCAGCAACATGCACGCAGATCCCAGCTTTGCGCCCGTGCACATTCCCCCAGGCAGGCGTGAGCCGCTCAGGCTGAGCCCTTGGCCCCAACAGCAGGTGCAGGAGACGATGCCCTCGGTGGAGTGTGTCAGGGGTCCTACTCCACAACCTACCCACTCCTGTGCAGCCCTGGACTCGGCCTGGGACAGCAGCTGGGTTGTGCTGCTGAGGGGCCCGCAGGAGTCAGAGAGGCCCCAACAGTGTTGGGGAACCTGTCCTCACCCTGCCCTGGAGACCTAGGGATGGATGCCGCCTGCAGAGTCACTGGCTTGGTGGCCTCGTCTCTAGTTGTCCCTTTTGAGAAGTTGGTGAGATGACAGCATTGTAGCCTCATGTGTGACAGCACGGGGGCAGGGCTGGCGCTCTGGAACATAGCCGTCAGAGGGCTCAGTGTGCTGACACACGTGGGCTGTGGCCACCATGGGATGGGAGCACAGTGCCCCGGTCATGGGGGCAGTGGCTAGGAGCAGACACATGTCCTTTCCAGGGCTGGAGAAGAACCAAGCTCATCAGAGTTTGCAGGCCAGGAGGAGGACGAAGGACGAGGAGGCAGCGTGCGACCCCACCTCTGCGGCTGCCCAGCTGTGTCAGCTCCAAGGCGGCCTGCCCCTGCCCTTGGCCCCTGGCCCCAGGTGATTTCTGGACACCCTGCCTCTGCCCAGAGCACCAGCCTACCTCCTCAGCTGCCTGAGGCCACTTTGGCCCCTGGGAGGCAGCCCTGGGTGTGTGCCCCTGGTTGGGAGAGCACCTGCCAACATGGGTGCCTGGTCCTGGGCCATGGGGGCCGTGGGGGTCCTCAGGGCGCTAGTGTGTCAGCCAGGGCAGGGGAAGGGCTTGTGGCTTGGCCGGTGGGACAGATATCAGGGCACCCCCAGCCCAGGGTGAGGGACTCAGATCCGAGTCCAGCTCCCTGCACAGCTCCTGGGACGGGGCCAGGGCTGGGCTTCTCACAGGCCCTCAGTTGTGGCCCTGGAGCCGAGAACCGAGGGGACAGAGGTCGTTGCCCAAGGGTGCTGACCCAGAGCCCTGGTCTGTGGGGAGAGGGAGCGGCAGGCGGCTGGCTGGCTCCAAGCATGCATGGCCGGTGTCCTCTCTTCTGTGGCCTCTCCAGGGCAGCCATAGGACCCGAGGAGGCCGGGAAGCTGGCCACAGAGCGGGCCCGGGCGCCCATTGTGCCCTTCGGGGTGGACCTGTGCTATTGGGGCCAGGAGCAGTTGGCTGCCGGGAAGATCCTCAAGTGAGTGTGCGCATCTGTGGGTCCCTGGCTGCCCACCTGCTCCTGACCTGTGCCCAGTGGGGGTTCTTGGGCACCTGGTCCAGCTCTGTCGTGCATCCCTCTGGGAGCCAAGGGTCAGGGGCGCACTTGTCAAGCCCACCACAGCATGTGGGCTCTAACAGGTGCAACTGTGCGACAGCCGTAGCACCGTGCCCAGCAGGCCCCTGGGCTTCCCCTGGCCCCTCGTTGTGCCTTGGGGAGACATCCCGGAACGTCCTCTCAGACAGCTGGCGTTGTACAGCGTGAGGGGTCTGCCAGCAGGCTGAGAGTGCCTCCCGACCCCCATACTCTCTCAGTGCCCCTCCACCCCACCCTCAAGAGCACCCCAGCCCTGTGACTTGTGGCCACTGGGTCTCTGCAGGCCACATACAGAGCTGCCCCTCAACACACTGGCCTCCACTTTCTCTGGAGCCACAGATGCAAGGCGTGCGGTACGTCCACTCACCCATGGGAGCCCAGCCCTGCGTGTCCTGCCGGGCCTGAGGCCTCTCTGGCAGGCTTCTCCCATTTGCCTGGTGACTTGTAATGCGCAGGTGGGGGGCCTATGCCAGGAGCTGCCCTCGGGCGGCCCAGCCGGCCTGCTGCTGACTGCTGTGGCTTCTCTGCAGCAGCTCTGAGCTAGTTCCCTTTGCAGATCTGACTCTGAGCACCGCTTCTGGAAGCCCAGTGAAGTGGACACGGAAGTGGACAATGCTGAAGTCTCAGAGCTACTCCGGAGCCGCCGTATCACCTTTGCAGGGGAGTTTAAGCCTGTGCAGCACCGTTGCCGTGCCCCAAGGCCTGATGGTCGACTCTGCACACGCCAGGACCGGCTGAAGGTGCAGTGGACACCTGGGCTGGGGCAGGACAGGCAGGGAGGCACTGCTCTGCTTGTGGTGCACGGCCCCTCCCCGGGAGGGTACCTGGCTGCAGGGATCACTGAGCTGTGAATTGTGCCTGAGACTCCTGTCCAGCCGGGCATCCGCTGTGTGCAGGGCACATGGGCGTGCCCCACGGCCCACACATCCTGAGCCTGCTCCACTGGGTGCGGCATCCCCAGAGTCCTGTGCCCCAGGAGGGGTGGCACACAGGTCCCTCTGTTGTGCCGTGTATGACCCGGGATGGTGCGGGCTGGCCCTCCCTGAGAGCGATGCTGGGGATGGTGTGGGCAGCGCCTTCTACCTCGGAACCGCATGGTCCTTCGGCACAGTGCCCATTCCATGGGAAGATCATCCCAAGAGACGACGCGGGGCAGCCCCTCCACCCTGAAGACAGGGCCCCAGAGCAGAGGCAGCTGCAGGGGCAGGCAGCGTGCCCAGGTAGGTCTAGGGGCTGAGCATCCCATAGGGGGTAACCTGGTGGGGCTGCATGTGTGACTTGGATGGGTTGTGTGTGTGCTGCATGTGTGTGGCCTGGGTACATGTGTGTTGTGCGTGTGTGTCTAGACAGAAGGCACACAGTCCCAAGTACGTCCTGCTGAGCCTCTGGGCCCCGCCACTGGGAAGGGGTCTCCACAGGCCCCACTGGTCCTCAGGGTGTTTTCTGGCTGACAGGTTAGTTCAGGCAGATGGCAGTGGTCTCAGCCACCTGAGGGTCCTTCTCAGGACAGTGAGGGGCTCGTCTGTCCCCTACGAGCATCAATACTGTGTTCTGGTTACACGCCACATGATGGCTACTGGGCCTTGGAGGGCCCTGAACGGCAGGGCTGCATGTGGCCCATGTGGACGGGGGCACACCGAGGCAGCCCCGATCTGCCCTAGCGCGTCTGGGTCGTCAGACCTGGGCCAGGGTCTAGATCTGTCGAGAGAGCTGTGCGTGCAGGCCCCGTCGCCCCCGCGGCAGGTGGGGGCCAGCTCAGTGGGCACAGGGGGCTCCCGGCCCGGCTGTATTTGTTCATTGTTAGTGCGCTTTTGACCTTTGTCGCAGGAGACAGATACTAGATTCCAGGCTGACCCCCAGGGCGGTACCTGGGCCCCGGAGCCCGGCCAGCAGCAGGGAGCCCTTGACCTGCTGACCAGGCCTTACCTGTGCGCTCAGAGCAAATGACGTGCCTGCTTTCTGTGTCAGGCCTCAAGTGCCTGGTCCCCCAGCCTGCGGTGACTTGTTAACAACAGGTGCGGGCGGCAGCCGGCCGGCGCTGGCCACTCAGATGTGAAATGGCATCTCCACTAACTACGTATTGATCCCCGCCTCCCTCACACGCGGGCAATTTTCTTTTCCCGGGCGCTAACCTCGGTGACAATGCGTGCAGAGCTCCAGGGCCCGTCAGTGTGCAGGAAGGCCGCGCGCCCCGGCATCTATTGATTTTCTTCAAAGGCTTTTAAATTGCCCCTTCGTTTTACTGAGATGCCCGTTCCATCTCCGCCGGGTGCCGGCGCTTTTCCGTTGTGTTTAAACAATTGCTCCATTCACTGGGTCCCTAAACTGTGACGCCTTCTTATTACTGGGAGATAAACTGTTTAGACAGTTTTCCTTAATCTTGGATTAATCGTTCCTGTTCTGAATAGTGCAGCCCTGTATTCCTTCACCTCAAAAACCAGCCTGGGGAGGCTTCACCATCAGTCTGTCTGAGGCGCATGGCCTCTCCCCTCACTGGACGTGCCCTGGTCACTGCCCAGCCCTGACCCCCAGCCCCTGGGGTCCTGTTTGCGTGTGGGGTGCTCAGCAGCCTCCTGTAAGCCAGGGCCAGGGCCTGTAGGTCTGGGCAGGTGGGGGATGCTGTGCCTTCCTGCAGGGGCCAGGCTGGACTGACTAGGTGCCTTACAGGCGCCTACACAGCCTTTTGGGCAAACCAGCCCCCGGAGGCAGAAGCAGAGCCTGAGTTTGCCAGGGCAGGGGTGGGGCCGGACTTGAATCCCTGGCCTCTGACCCCGATGGCTGTGCCCCTTGGCCAGGACCATGAATGCTTGTCAGTCCCAGTACACAGGCAGCTGACCTGGCCATGGTGCCACTGGCGCTGGCAAGGTCAGGCTCTGCGGGACTGGGCGATGCCCATCTCCCCTGAGAGCCCAGCCTCCTGCCCACAGGGCCGAGGCCGAGAGGGCCGGCCTACAACAGGAAAAACAGGGTTGTCAGGTGGCCTGGCACCCTAATCACCAAGGCCTATGGCTGGGTCACCTTCAGCCCAATAAAAAGGAAGGCCCACCCTGCCCTGGCCCCTTGGCTGAAGCTGTCCTTGCTGCACAGCCCGCCTGCCGACAGACAGGTGTGGTGGCCATGCTTGAGGGCCTTTGGGACTTCCAGGCAGGAAGCAGCCTGCGGGTGGCACTGTCCCCAGCCACCAAGCCTCGACTGCCTTCCTGCTTTGAGGGGTCAATGAATGCTGGGGCCCTGCCCCGGCTCCTCCCTGGTCTGAGGGGTACAGAGCAGTGGGGAGCAGCTCTGTCCTCAGCCCAGCCCCTTGGGGTGGCCAGCAGCTTTCCCCGCTTCCTGTCGCCAGCTGGCAGTGGGTGAGCTGAGGTGGCCCCCAAGTCAGGGAGGGGGCAGGGCTCAGGCCAGAGGCACTCTGCTTGTGCGAGGTGTTTTATCTCAGCATCTGCTTTCAGATTGGCAGGACCCTGAGTTCATGAGAGATGTGGAGGCGGCCACAGGGCTGGATCTGGGCTCAGCCAGAACCCACAGGGGCGGCAAGGGCAGGAAGAGGAGGCACCCCGGACTTACTGACCTGAAGCGGCAGGCCAACACCACCCGCGCCCGCATTGCGAAAAAAGTCTTTGCTAAGTGAGAGACCCTTGCCAAGCCCCTGGATCTGGGGTGCCACACGGGAGCCAGCTGAGCTTGGGTCGTGGGGTGCAGATCTTTACTGCCAGCCTATCCTGTGCATCGGCATCCAGAGGGGGGTTGGTTTCCCATGGATCAGGCCTGGCAGCTGATCTCCAGCCAGGGCCCCCCGCATCACACCTTGCTCTGCTTTTCCACAGGGCAGCCGTGCGGAGGGTGGCCACAGCCATGAAGCAGATGGACCAGAAGAAGCACGAGAAGTTTGCGAACCAGTTTAACTATGCGCTGCACTAGCGGCCAGCCTGGCCCTCTGGTGTCAGCCCTCCCTGCGCACTAGGATGGGAGTGGTGACCCGTCCCCTGGTATTGTGTGTATGTCTAAATAAAATGCCTGCAGAGGTGTGAACTCTCCCGTGCCGTGTGGGCCACTGCCATCTGGGTTACAGGTCTGGCCTGCCTGAGAGTTTGGGAGCGAACTCGAGCAGCTGTGTCCCCAGTGGGGCGTCTTGCAAGCCTGGGCATTTGTGGTGTGGTTTGGAGTTGGAGTGCTGTATACACAGTTCAACATTCAGAACCTGTGGGGCTCCTACCCCCATTTCCCTGCCTTCTCCCCAAGGAGTTGGGGGAGACCACTAAGAGGAACTCTAGGAAAACCCACACTTTTGTGTAAATACCATCTTTAACACAAATACAACAGGAAGTGACCCGTTCTTACTGTTGCTGTCACACCTTGTATTCCCACCTAACATCTCGCCGAGTGTCTTGGTGATGGTTCTGTGTCAGAATGCAGAGAACTACCTCACTTTGTTTTTTAAAAACAACTTTGTTGCGATAAAACTCATGTGCCATAATGTTCACCTGTTGACACGATACAATTCTGCGGCATTAAGTACGTTCCTGCCAGCAGTGTAAGGATGCTCGATTTCTTCACATTCTTGTCAGTGTTTGTTACTGTCTCTTTAAGTCTTAGCTATCCTACTGGGGTGCCAAGTGTTCTCATTGTGGATGATTTGCATTTTTTTAATTATTAAGGATATTAAGCATCTTTTCATGCACTTATTGGTAATTTGTTTATATTTTCTTAGAGAAATATCTTTTCAGATCCTTTGCTCATTTCTAATTGGATTGTTTGTTTTGAATTGTGAAATTTCTTTATATATTCTGGGTGCTGGGCCCTTATATGATTACAGTATTTTCTCCCATCTGTCTTTCTGCTTTCTTGATAATGTCCTTTGAAGCACAGAAGTTCATTTTGATGCTGTCCAGTAGACCTGTTTTCTTCTCTCACTTGCTTTTGATGTCATAGCTAAGCAACCACTGCCTAATCCAGGGTCATGAATGTACACCCCTCTGTTTTCTTCTGAGACTTTAGTATTAGCTTTTACACTTAGGTCTTCGATCCATTTTGAGTTGATTTTTGTATATAGTGTGAGGTAGGGATTCAACGTCATTCTTTTATGTGTGGTTGCCCAGTTGTCTCAACACCATTTATTAAAAAGATCATTCTTTCCCACCATTGAATTATCTTGGAGACTTCATTGATCATCAACTGACCATAAATTTATGAGTTTATTTCTGGACCTGTTCTGTTCCATGGGCCTGTATATAGCCTTATGCCAGTGATTAATGTAGCTTTGTGGCAAATACTGAAATCTAAAAGGGAGTCTTTCAACTCTGTTCTTTTTCAAGATTGTTTTGGCTTTTCTGGGCCCCTTGCATTTCCAAATGAATTTTAGGATTGCTCATCAGTTTCTACAAAAAAAGGCAGCTGAGATTTTGATAGGAATTGTTGACTTTAGAGGATCACTTTGGAAAATATCTTAATATTAAATTTTCTGATTCATGAATGTGGAATATATCTGGGTCTTCTTTATTTCAACAGTTTTGTAGTTTTCAGCGTTTCAATTTTTACACTTATTTTGGTAAACTTATTCGTAAGTATTGTATTCTTTTTTTTTTTTTTGAGTTATATAAGTTTGGCCTCTAAATATCTTTATTTATTTATTTATTTATTTATTTACAATTTATTTTATTTTAGTATCATTAACCTACAATTACATGAGCAATATTGTGATGATTAAACTACCCCCTTCATCAGGTCCCCCCCACCAACCCTATTACAGTCACTGTCCATCAGTGTAGTGAGATGAGAATCACTACTTGTCTTCTCTGAGCTGTACAGTCCCCCCCGTGCCCCCCCACCCTATGTCTGCCAATCATAATGCCCCTTTTACCCTCTTATCCCTCCCTTCCCACCCATCTCCCCAGTCCCTTTCCCTTTGGTAACTGTTAGTCCATTCGTGGGTTCTGTGAGTCTGCTGCTGTTTTGTTCCTTCATTTTTTTTTTTTTCTTTGTTCTTATACTCCACATATGAGTGAGATCATTTGGTACTTGTCTTTTTCGGCCTGGCTTATTTCACTGAGCATAATACCCTCCAGCTCCATCCATGTTGTTGCAAATGGTAGGATTTGTTTTTTTCTTATGGCTGCGTAATATTCCATTGTGTATATGTACCACCTCTTCTTAATCCATTCATCTACTGATGGGCACTTAGGTTGCTTCCATTTCTTGGCTATTGTAAATAGTGCTGCAATAAACATAGGGGTGCATCTGTCTTTCTCAAACTGGGCTACTGCATTCTGTATTCTTTTTTGATGTTACTGTAATTGTAATTGTAATTTGAATTTCTTTTTTGGATTGTTCACTGCTAATGTATAGAAATACAACTGATATTTGTGATTAGTTTTGTATCCTGAAACCTTTCTGAACTTATTCCAATAGTTGTGTGTGTGTGTGTGTGTGTGATTCTAAGATCCCTTAGAATTTTCTATACACACAATCATATCTGCAAATAGAAATGTTTTATTTCTTCTTCCAATTTGGATGCCTTTTATTTCCTTTTCTTGCCTAATTGCACTGGCTAGAACCCCCAGTACGATGTTGAATGTCGGTGACAAGAGCAGATATCCTCACCTTGTCCCTGACCTCTGTGAAAGCTTTCAGTCTTTCATCACTGAGCATGTTGGCTGTGGACTTTTCATAAGCACCCTTCTCCAGGTTGAGGAAGTTCCCTCTTATTCCTGGTTTGTTGAGTGTTTTTGTTATGAAGGGATGTTGAATTTTGTCAGATGTCCTTACTACATCTGTTGAAGTGATGATGTGATTTTTGTCCTTTTTTTCTATAGAGATGGCATATTACATTGATTGTTTTTCATATGTTGAACAACCCTTGCAATCATGGGATAAATCCCACTTGGTCATGATGTATAACCCTTTTTATATGTTCCTGCACTTGGTTGCTAGTGTTTTGCTATTCCATTGACCTAGTCTGCTTGTATTTTGTTGAGGATTTTTGTATCTATATTTGTAAGATACTGGTCTGTAGTTTTCTTGTGATGTTTTTGTCTGGCTTTGGTATCAGAGTACTACTGGCCTCATAGATTGAGTTGGGAAGTGTTCCCACTTCTATTTTTTGAAAGAGCTTATGAAGATTGGTACTAATTCCTTAAAAATTTGATGGAATTCACCAGTGAAGCCATTTGGTCCTGGGTTTTTCTTTGTGGGAAGTTTTTGGGGCTTTTGTTTTTTGTTAATTCATTATCTTTGCCTGTTATAGATCTGTTTGGGTTTTTTGTTTCTTTTTTAGTCAGTTTCATTTGTTATATATTTCTGGGAATTTGTCCATTTCATCTAAGTTATTGGTTGTAATTTGTTGACATATAGCTGTTCGTAGTGTATTCCTTTATGATCCCTTTGATTTCTGTAAGGTTGATGATAATGTCTCTTCTTTCACTCCTTATTTTAGAAATTTTAATCTTCTCTCTTTTTATTTTCTTGGTCAATATAGCTAAAGGTTTATCAATTGAAATGGTCTATTCAATGCCCAGCTTCTTGGTTTTGTCAATTTTCTCTATTTTTCGCTCTTTATTTAATTTTCACCCTAATCTTCATTATGTCCTTTGTGTTGCTTTGGTTTACTTTTCTCTTTTTTAGTTTTGTAAGATAGAAGATTAGCTTATTGAGATCTACCTTTTTAATGTAGGTGTTTACAGATAGATGTTTTTATCTAAGCATTGATTTTTAGCTTTATCCGTAAGTTTTACTATGTCATGTTTTCATCTTTTTTCATCTCAAAGTATTTTATTTCTCTTGTGATTTCTTCTTTTACCCATTGGTTATTTAGGAGTTAGTTGTTTAATTTCCACATACTTGTGAATTTCCCAAATTTCCTTCTGTTATTTGATTTTTAATTCCATTCCGTGTGGCCAAAGAGCATATCTTTTATGATTTCAGTCCTTCACAATTTGAAACTTATTTTACAGCCTAACACATGTTCTGTCCTGGAGAATGTTCTGTGTGCACTCGACAGTGTGTCTTCTGTCGGGTGTTCTGTAGGCGTCTAGTAGGTCCAGCTGGTTATAGTGTTTAAATCTTCTGTTTCCTTGTTGATCTTCAGCCTTATTTTATCCACTAGTGAAAGTGGGGTATTGAAATCTCCAACTATTATTGTTGAATTGTCTATTTCTCCTTCATTTCTGTCGATTTTTGCTTTGTGTATTTTGGGGCTCTATTAAGTGCATATATGTTTTCATTTTTTCCTGATGAATTGAATCTTTCATTTTACAATGTGTCTTCTCTGTCTCTAGTAACAGCTCTCATCTGAACACTTCTGTCACGTGTCAGTGTGACCCCAGGCTGCCCCTTGCATGGTACATCTTTCCCCGTCCTTTTACTCTCATGTCTCTGAATCTCAAGTGTTTCTATTGACAGCATATAGTCAGTCACATTTTTTATCTATTCTAGCAATCTCTGCTGCTTGAGTGGAATTTTTAATCCATTTACCTTTAATGTAATTACTGATAAAATAAGATTTATGTCCGTCACTTTTCTGTTTTTCTACATGTCGTGTTTTCTCATTCTTCCTGTTTACATTTTTCTTGTGTGTGGCGTGGATGTGTCATTTCCTTTCCCCCATCCTAGAGTGATTGTTCAGTAGTTGCTCTGAGGATTACAGTGAACAACTTAAAGCAATCTAGTTTGTATTAATACCAACTTAATTTTAGGATTTTACAAAAACCTTGTTTCAGTATGGCTTTGTTCTCTCAGTTCCTCCGGGCTGTTTTTGCCATACAAGTTACATGTGTTTAGAGTGCAAGCCCATCGACATGGTTTTGTAATTATTGCTTTATGCAGTTATCTTTTAAATTTGATAAGAAAAGCTTTAAAAGCAAAAATACATTTTTATTTGGCTATGTAGCTGCCTTTACCAGTGCTTTATATTTCTTGTAGATTTGAGGCTAGTGTCTTTTGCTTTGGTCTGAAGGACTTGCATAGCATTTCTTGTAGGGCAGGTGTACTAGCAGTGAGTTCTGTCCATTTTTGTTTTTCTGGGAATGTCTTGATTTCTCCTTCACTTTCGAAGAATAGTTTTGCTGTGTATAGGGCTCTTGGTTGGCAGTCTTTCTCTTTCAGCACTGCGGATATGCCATCCCACTGCCTTGCGGCTCTGTGGTCTCTGGAAGGCGGCTGTCGACCCTAGGGAAGATGCCTTTACACAACACTGGCACTGGTTTTTTTCCATGGCCATTTAGCTGTACCTCATTGTGATGTATCCCATTACCATGTGATGCATCTCATTACCAGTCTGTTTCCGTGTGTCCTGGGAGCTAGTCGAGCTTCTTGGCTGTAAAGGTCGGTCTTCATCAACTCATCCTTGAGGGTTTTGGGCCATTATTTCTTCAAAGATTCTGCCCTTCCTCAGCTTGGACCCCAGTGTATGTGTGTGCTGGTTTGTTGGGGGTGGTCTCTGAGGCCTGTCCACTTCTTTATTCTTTTCTCTGTTCCTTAGACTGGGCCTGCTGACCTATCTTCAAGGTCACAGATTCTTTTTTTTTTTGCCAACTGAAATCTGCTGTTGAGCCCCTCTAGTGAATTTTTCATTTTAGTTACTGTACTTTTCAAGTCCAGAATGTCGGTTTGGTTCTATTCTATAATTCCTTTTTACTGATATTCTCTATTTGGTGAAATGTCATTCTCATAGTTCAGTTCTTCAGACATGGCTTTAGTTCCGTGAACATATTAGCTGATGTAAAGTATGTGTCTAGTAAGTTCAACATCTGGGCTTATGCAGGGACAGTTTCTATCGACAGCCTTTTGCCCTTACATTTGGGCTATACTTCCTATTTCTCAGTGTGTCTCAATTTTGTTGTTTAAAATTGTATGTTTTAAATAATATGATGTGGCAACTCTGGAAATCAGAGTCTCCACCCCTGAAATTTGTTGTTGTAGCTATTTGTTTAATGTCTTCTCTGGACTAATTCTATAAATCTGTATTCTTTATCATGGTTAGCCACTGAAATCTTTGCTTGGTTAGCTTAGTGACCAGCTGATGGTCACACAGATTTCCTTTAATGCTTTGACCCAGTATGTCTTGAGATTACTGGGAAAGCACTCTGTGGGTTGTTACAAGTCTTTAGTAACTTCCAGTTTTGGAAAAGGTGGTTTTGTCCATTTTTCCCCATGTTCTGTGTGCTACAGGAGAGCAAGTTTCCAAAGCCCTTCCTCTGCCTCTGGAAGTGCTTCCCTCTCTGGCTGCATGCCGGCCACGGTGGGGCACTAGGCCCTCCTGGTGTTCCACCACCTGCAGCAGCCCTGTGGCAGGTGCCCTCACACAGCCTGTCATCCCCAGCCGGGGGTGTCTGTGCGCCTTGGAGCTGCACCGGCTGGCACTGGCCTGCCTCCCCCGGCAGCAGGCGGGAATACCCGCTTTGCCGGAGCCCCTCCCTTGGTGTGCTTCAGAGCATCCAGCTCTGCCCAGGTACATGAGGGTCGTGTTTCTCTAAGGGGTGAGATGCTGAGCACTTGGTCCTATGTTAAGGCAGAGTCGTCTCTCTTTTCCTGTGAGTCATACATCCGTGTCCTTTGCTTATTTCTCTGTTGGCTCATTGGTTTATTCTCATTAAATTGTACAAGCTCTTTGTTGATTAAGAAAACTGGCTCTGCGTGATGAGTTGCAAATACCTCTACAGTTTATCTTCTGACTTTGCTTCTGTGGTATTTGCCATGTAGATTTTTTTGATGTAGTTGCACTTAACCAGTTTTCACGTCTCCTAAGTTTTGCATTCCTTCCCCACACAAAGATTACGAAAATTCTTCGTTTTTTCTGGTACCTTTATGGGGTTCATTTTCACACATAAATCACTGATCTGCTCCTTTGTTTGATATAAAATATGACCCAGGAAACCCAGTTTATTTCAAAGAGCTGCCCAGTTGTCCCAACAGCGCTTACTAAAGAACTCTATTTCGTGTGCAGATTTGAAATGCAGCCTCGTCATCCAAGTCCCAGGTACAGCACTGCGTCTCTGAGCTTCCTGCTGTCCCCTCAGGCTGCTGCGTCAGTCGCTGTGGTTCTGTGACGCGTTTCCATGCCAAAGCCCTCTTGTGTTCATCCCGGGAGAAATGGAAGAGGAGGAGGTGTTTCTGTGAGACTGACCCAGGGCTGCGGTGCTGCTGCTCAGGCCCAGACCCCTTTCCACGTGCCTGCGGGGGGCTGATGGAAAGACAAGGTGCGGTCGTGTTTCTGGCTGGGGCTGAGCAGCAGCAGCTGGGCTGGCCCCTCTGGCCGGTGGGGTCCAGTGGGCTGCACCCCAGAGCAGGTTCCACCACTCTGAACCTGGGAGGCCCTGGAGGTGGGCCCCACGTCCCTCAGACCCCGGGTGCAGGGAGGATGCCACGCCCTCCTTGGTGCCCTCAGTACCCCCTTCCACAGGTGCTTGTCACAGTGTAGTGTGGGTCCCCACAGGTCAGGGAGGAGTGGGGGGCCTGGGATGGCACGGCCGTTAGATGGTTTGGGAGCCATCGGGCCCATGCTCCTTGCGGCTGCCAGGTAAAGCAGGTGTCTGGCCCCTGCCCTCCTGGGCTTCAGCCTGCCCTCGTCTCCCTGGCGCAGAAGCTCTGGTGCAGGGAGGCGGGCTTACCTGCCCGTTCACTGGCATCAAGCCAGACTTTGGAAATGGGCCATCCCCAAGGAGATACTGAGTCAGAGAGGATGGGGCTGGACAGCAGGCCTAGTGGGCACAGAGGCAGCTTCACACGGCAGACCTGGGGGCAGGCCCCAGAGGATGGGTAAGAGTTTATTGGGCTGGAAGGGAGCCCTTCACCCATTACCCTCTGTGAGGGACGGAGTGTGGGCCGGCCTGTCCAGGCAGGGGGCACCAGCGAAGACAGCGTGACCCCAAGGGGGCTTTGTGGCAAGGAGAGTGCTAACCAGTACTAGCACTGGAGCAGAGCGGAACGAAGGGCGTGACAGGGCGTGGCCAAGCTGACTTAAGGCCGTGGGGCTTGCTTTCGAAGGGCAGAGGGCAGGGGCGGCAGGTGGACCCCCTGGGAGGGCAGGTGGGGGGCACTGGTGGGCAGGGCCCCAAGGGGCCAGAGGCTCAGGCTCCATCCTGGGGCCTCAGGGCCTGCTGGCAAGGCTGTCGCCCTTTCCCAGGGCAGGCTGGTTGGGGCCGGCCTAGGAAACAGCGGAAGGATCCAGGAAGCAGTGCCCAGAGCCACGGCCTTATGGCTGGGGTGGGCAGGGTATCACAGAAACGGAGTGTCAACACACAGCTGCAGAGACGTTCCCAGAGGACAGTGGTTTGTAAACAAGGGTTTATATGTGCTTCACAGGTGGGTGCCCCAAGCTGGTGAGGAGGCCCTATGGTGCCATCAAGGCCTCACCTTTTCACAGCACTGGGGTAGAAGGCCTTCATCCCCAGAACACCCCAGCCATCTCGCCAGGTCTGCACAAGAGGGGAGGAGGGAGTATAGTACCCATTTCCTGTGGAGAGCCTCTCTCTCTGGCACTGGGCCAGGCCTAGTCACAGCAGTGTCCAGCTGCCCAGAAGGCAGGAAATGTGACCTTTATCCTGGGATAGGTGCTCAGCTACATCAGCCCCTCTGTCCCAGCAGAGGCAGGATGGGTCAGTTCCTAATATGGCTGCTCTAAAGGGGCACCACACAGGGCTGCCTGGGACGGGATGTGGCATATGAGGTTGTCCCCTGCCTGCAGGGGACAGGGCATGGACACGACCCCCATGGACCTGTGTGCCTCACGTGTCTTCCTCTCAGGGCAGTCCCTGTGAGGATGACCTGTCTGCCGCCAGGTGCCCAGGCTGTGTGTCCAGCCTTCCCCTCACATAAATGCCATCCCTTCCAGGAAGGCTCACCTGCTCCCAGCAGGTCCCTCTGAGCTGAATGTCACTTCACATAGCCATGTGGCCCTCAAGTGACCCAGGTTGGGGACCTGGGGACTTCCCTGGGCCCTGGGTGCCACGCTGGAATGGGGGACGTGACAGATCAGGCCAGCTGACCAGAGCAAGGGGCTCAGGGTCACAGGTGACCTGCGGCTCTGCTGGGCATAGAGAGGGCCAGGGAGCCTGAGGGGGCCGGCAATGGTGGCCTGGGCTGGCAGGTGGGTGGGCAGCGGTGGGCCTGGGTGGGAAGCAGGAGGGCGAGGGCCATGGGGCTCCTGGTTTGCTCTGAAGTGAAGGACTGAGGGCCGTGTTCGCAGGTGGGGGGGTGCTGCATCCGCAGGCTTATCCTGGCCTCTGGGGGGGCAGTGGGGAGGGGGAAACATGGCACCATGAGCAGGTCCCTGGGGCTTTAAGGAAAACCCAGTGGTGTCCTGTGTCTGCGGAGGAACCAGCAAGGGAGCGGGGCAGGGGCCATGCTGGTGAGGGAAGCCGGAGGGAAAGTCTGTAGTTGGAGTGTAGGCAGCTTTTTTGGTAACTGGCTCTGAAGGGGGAGCCGCCTGCCAGGGAGAATGTTTGAGGGTCGCGGAGAGGGAGAGGGAGCACAGACGCGGAGCAGGCTGCTGGCCCGGTGAGTGCCCACCTGGGGGTGGCCAACGGCTGGATAAGGGGGCCAGTCCCCAGCCACCAGCTATCAGGGGCCATGTGGGCAGGGCAAGGGAGCAAAGCTGGTTAAACTAGGCAGGTGGGCAGGGGATGGGCACAGCTGCAAGAAGGCTTCACCAGAGAGCCTGGTCTGCTAGCAGCCCTCACACCCGTTCTCCCCTCTTCACAGGAGTCGGATGTCACCGACTAAGAATTACTTCCCAGCCCCTCTCAGCTTGGAGTGGTCGTATGAGCACAATAAGATGTGAGCAGCTGTGATGCATGGGTTTCTGGGGAAAACTTCTTGAAAGGAAGGAGGTGTGCCCCTTTTTTCTCCCTTCCTGTTTGCTGCCTGGAATGGGGATGTGATGACTGGAGCTTTGCTCTCTATCTGGGTCCATGAGGATGATGTACTGAAGAGCTGACTGGAGGTAGGTCTTTAAGGACTCTCTCAAGGTGTCCTGCAGCCTGGGGCTGCCAATAGCCAGAACTCCTTCACACTAGAGAAAATAAAACAATATCCTTTCAACTTCTGTTCATTCAGGTTTGCGCGCAAAGTCAATCCTAAAACCCAGCAGGGACCACAGAGAGCCTGGTACTGGGCGGGGCATGGAGGGAGGGAGGAGCGCTGGTGGTGGGGGGGAGCAGCCTTGTGGGGAGGAAGCTGTGCCTCTGGGCTCTGCAGCCCCTGGGCAGGAAACGGGGCAGCGCGGTGAGGTGGTCCTCCCCCAGGAGGCCTCCGGGTTCACACGGACAGTGTTGTGCCTTGCTTATCGACAGGACGTCACTGCCATGAAGTGGGAACCCCCAGGGGCGACTCTGGGTTCTGGGCTGGGTGCTGGCTGGGGCTGGGCCTGGACTAGGGAGCTGGAGAAGGGACCCTCCCACAGCACACTCAGGTACTGGGCCTGAGGCAGTTCTCATGGGACTGACACCAAGTGGAACCACGTGGAGGGGAGAGGGGCACAGGCCCCAGAGCCAGCAAGGCGACTGTTCACCTCTGCCTCCAGGTCGGGCCCTGGGGAGCGGGACCCTGAGCTGGACGTAGGAACCCC
Source organism: Phataginus tricuspis (assembly GCA_029783875.1). NCBI lineage: Eukaryota > Metazoa > Chordata > Mammalia > Pholidota > Manidae > Phataginus > Phataginus tricuspis. The sequence goes on along the minus strand of JAQQAC010002594.1, from coordinate 92,042,283 downwards.
AAGCCAAGAACTGGGCAGAGGGGCCCCCCACGCCTATTGGGAGCAAGGGTGGTGGGGCCAGCTTGAGGGCCCCAGGGAAGCAGAGGGGCCTGCACCCCCTCAGTCCCCTGGGCCCAGCACTCTGGGGACCTGACCTGGCTGCTGGAGGGCCCACAGGTGCGGGGACCTTGGGAGACCAGCCAGTGCCTGGCTTTGGTCAGAGAAGGCGGAATGGGGGGTCGGGAGGTGGGAGGGCAGAGCCGGAGAGCCTGTGGTTGGACCTCCCTCCCTTTCTCCTCCTGTGTGGCAGGAAGGGGTTGGGAGTGCCGAGGGCTGGTACACCTCTGGGCACTGCAGGCTCCTGAGGAAGTGGGCTCAGGGGAGGCCGAGGGTCCTTGGGGGACAGACCCAGCTCCTTCGAGGTCCTGGCGGGTGTTCCCTTTTCCGGTTTGCCCACCCAGCCCCAGGAAGTGGCAGTTGTATATTGCTCAGCAGCCTCTCTGGTTGGCTAAGTTCATAGGAACACTGATGATTTGAAGCCAAGTGTTTCCTGGGACCCGGAGCTTTCTGGGGTGCCTCTGTCAGCCGTCTACCCTGTAGAGGCACAGGCTCAGTGGTGAGACCTGGGTTGTCCCAGCCTCCTGCACCCTCTTCTGTGAGATTCAGCAATGTGAGCCGCTGAGCTGGGGAAGAGGAGACAGTCTGGACCGCGGGGCTGACAGCCACCGGGAGGGTTACAATACTCAGGAAGTCTACAGCCATCGGGAGGGTCCTGTCGCAGAGAACCAGTGCTGTGCGGAGCAGGAGAGCGGAGGAGGGAGTAGCACGGCAGAACCCTGGGCGTCTGACGGGACCACAATGGTGGGCAGGGCAGTCCCGATGCTGCCCCTCCCACCTGCCCAGTGGGTGGGGGGTGCCCCTCATCCACCCTTTGCCCATTACTGATGGAGGCCAATGTGGGGCGCTCTTGCACAGGCCCCCAGCACTATCCCCCAGCCCCAGCCCCAGCCCCCAGCAGTAGTTGGTGACAGGCTGACCGGCAGGGAGGCCTCCCCTCCCCAGAGCCGTGTGGCCTGTTACACATGGAGAGCCGGCCTGTAGGAGACGGGGGCCCAGCGCCCCACTTCATCTGGGGGTACAGGGCTTGCGCAAGGGACCAGCCACAGGGCAGATGGGCACCCGGGCGCCCTCCCGGAGTCTCGGGGGTGCTGCAGTGGGACCCTCCATCAGCACACGCAGTGCTGGGGTCCGCCAGCCCAGGTACTGCCACCTCTCATCTCCTGCCTTCCCGGCGACCAGGGCACCGGGAGGGGAGTATGGACCGCGCCCAGAGTGGAATGAAGGCCGCTGGAGGCGAGGTAGTGGCTCTGGTTCGGAGCCCTGGACCTGCAGTCCGAGCATGGAGTCCGGCTTGGGCCCTTGGGCAGGTCGCTCAAGCCCAGCGGGTCCAGCTTTCCTCCTCCAAGGAACAGCAGGAACCCCTCCTTGGAGGGCCTGTGGGTGGTCGCGCGGCCTGGTGCTCAGGGTGGGTGATGCGTGGTGGGCGGCAGGGACGGCGATGCGCCTGGCTCTGAAATGCTGGCCTCTCCGGCCCAAGACCCCCCTGCAGCAGCGTGGAGGGGAAAGGGGACATCCCGGAGGCCACGACGCAGGGGTGGGAAGGGAAGGCGCGGGACTGGGACCTGAGCCCGCCCAGCCCCAAGCGTGGGCCGCACCCTGGCGCCATCGGCGGGGCAACTGGGGCCCGGGACCAGCGCCGGCCCGGCGCGCCCGGGTCGCGCCGAAGCCCCACCGAAGGGCGCGGGCGGCGCGGGAGCCTGAGGGACGCACCCGCCTCCTGCGCTTTATTGATTAAATAAAGTTCAGCAAAGTGCTTGCGAGCAGGCCGAGCATGGCCCTGACGCGAACAGTCGTTTACAAATTTAAAACTCTTATGTAGCAACCGGTTATGTACACAGTCCGCGACGCAGCGTACAAAACGCCGGCCGCCGCGCCTTGGGTCGGTCCGCGGCCGCGCTCAAAGGTGCGGCGCGTAGAAGGCGGGCGCGCCGTAGGTCTGTGAGCCCAGCACAAAGGGCGACAGCACCGCGGGGCTCGACAGGAAGGGCAGCTGCGCGGCGCACACCAGGCCGCCGGGGCCGTGCGCCGGGTACCCGGCCGGGCCGTGCATGGCGAGCGGCGCGCCCATGGGCGGCGACGGGCTGAGAGGGCTGAGGCCGCCGGGCAGCCCCGGGCCCGGCCCTGCGCCCGGCCCAGGCCCCCCGCCGCCGCCGGTCGGCGCGCTCGTGTCGGCGCCCGGGTTCTGCTTCTTCCACTTGGTGCGGCGGTTCTGGAACCAGATCTTCACCTGCGTCTCGGTGAGGCTCAGCGACAGCGCCAGGTTGAGGCGCTCGCACACCGACAGGTAACGCGTCGCCTTGAACTTGTTCTCCAGCGCCACGAGCTGCTCGTACGTGAAGGCGGTGCGCGCGCGCCGGGGCTTCCCGGACTTGG
>JAQQAC010002594.1:91982216-92023454 GCA_029783875.1 Phataginus tricuspis | reverse complement strand
GGGTCCGCATGTCCTGCCGGCAGGCGGCCCCCGGCCCCCGCCCCGCCCCTGCTTTCCCACCTTACTCCGCGGGGAGGCCCCGATTCCCAGCGCGCGGCTCGCACCCCAGGCCTTACCTCGCGCCCTTCGGCCTCCCAGGAACACAGAGAATGAAACCCAAGCCTGTGCGTTGTCTGGGTGGCCCCTCCAGGCCAGCACCCCCGCGCGGGAGGCTTTCTGGCTGCTGCCCCAAGTCCTCTGCGCCGCCTGGGCCCCTGTTCCCGACGGTGGCCCCATTTTCCCAGGGCTGACAGCTCTGCCCCGGCGCCGCCGTCCAGTCTCAGCCCCTTCCGGGGCGCCTTCATTTACTTTTTGCTGGTGAAACAGGGGCGTGACAGACGGAGGCCCTGCTGCTCCCGGCGGAGTGACCTGGGAACGCAGCTGTTCCTCGCGCAAAGCCGGGACACCGCCGTCTGGAGGGAGGGCCGTCAGGGTGATGGCCTCAGCGCGGCCCGGCGGCCGTGCGGCCCTCTCGGCAGCCGGCTCTGGGGAGCGCGCCCCGTCCCTCCCTGGGATCCTTGGCTGAAACCGTCGAGTGGGCTGGTTCTCAGGAGTCCCGTAAAGAGGATGGGCCAGGGAAGGGTGGGTCTCGGGGTGGCCCGGAGGCGGGGCTGGCTGCCAGCCGAGGCCTTCCTGCCGGCGGCCTTGGGCCTCTGCGACCGTCCTGAGCAGCCGCCTGCCAGCCTTCCCTGAGTGGGGCCCTACCCTGTCCTCAGCCACTGGGCTCTGCCCAGGCCTGCGCTCTGCCGAGATGGCCCAGCCGCCGCTGCTCTGGGCCACGGGGGAGGGCACACTGTGGGGGCTTCACGGACACCTGTAGAACCAGAGAACTGGCAGCCTGCTTTCTACTAGCCTCAGTGCTGCGATTTGAGACAATGTCAGTGACAGATATTTCTACCCAGAAAAAAATGTTTTGTTTCAGCCCAAGTTCTAGAGAGGGGCTATGGCTACTGTAGAGCTCATAGATACCGATGTACGCTTCCAATTTCACATATTTTAATGTCTCCTTTGTAAGCATGTGCTTGATACCGAAGCCAATTTGGAACCAGGTCTTCCGGGAGGCCTGACACAGGCCGACCCTTCTGGGAATGGGCAGCTCCTGCCCCTGCCCTTGCGTTCCACAGGGACCTGCGAAGAAACAGAAGATCCCGAATAAACAGAGGCAGAGACGGGGACACAGAATGGGCGACCCAGCTCTGTTACTGTGGGGCTCGCTGTACCCACAGCCCCAGGTCAGACTCTATGAGGAACATTTCTTCCTGCACTTTTTACCATTAAAAATCCATTAATGTCAAATGGAATATGCTCAGATTGGATCCTAGAACAGAGGAAAACATTAGTGGGAGAAAGCCGGCGAACCCCAGCTGGCGCTGCAGAAACCCAGCCCTTGGCCTGAGCTTTGGCCATCGCGCCGCAGTGCATTGGTGCCGTGAGGGAGGCCAGGCAGGGGTGGCTCGCCCTAGCTTGGCAGCTCCTCTGGAGACCTAAAACCACCGCCACGTAATGAGTTTCCTAAGAGGCATTAATGTGACCTAAAAGTGCCGACCCATCCCCACTCCCCTTTTGCCGTGTTGTGATGTTTCGCTAATTCTTTACTGATAATATAAAAATTCAATAAAGGAAAATTTTCACCATTGGCATTTGTTGTCTGTTAGTTGTTTCATTTCACGATTGCTGAAAATAATTGTTCATGTGGTCCTAGTGTCAGACACTGCAGGCGGATCCTGGCAGCCACCTCGCTCTGCAGGCCCAGTGCAGACACCCCCCTCTCCCGGACCCCTCTGCCCTCACACTGAGAACAGCACGGGTGTGTGTCAGGGTCACCCCCTATCTCCCCTGATACCGCAGACGTGGGGACAGCTCAGGGCATCGCAAGCAGAGAAGCCCCAGGTGGCACACCAGCCCTGGGGCTGAGCCGGGCAGGAGCCCTCGTCACAGTGTTCCTAGACAACTGCACTTCTTCTGATGGTAAAAGAAAACACATGATGACAAAAATCCAAAGAAGCCAGAACGTCTCCCATCATCTGACCACACAGTGACAGCCCAGCACACACCCTTTTCCCCTTAGCTTGGTTTCTGCTTTTTAAAACATACTTATTGGTGCTTCGTGGAAAGCTTTGCTTCCCCCAAGTCGTGTCGTAAGCCTTTCCCAGCATCTTATCAGGTGTCAATATGGTCGTAACGGTCGTGTGCATTCCATCGCAAGGCCTGGGTTGGTTATCAGATGGTGACTTAGCTGTCACTAGTTGTTACTCGAAACTTATCACGCAGACTCTGGCTTTGATTTTCATCCCCTCTTTAGTAGCAAACAGACACCAGCCTCTGTATCAGAGGGGAGAAGCTGGGTGAACGTCTGGGCAAAGCGCCGCCTGCTGCCCACTGCCCATGAGCCAGGCAGGCCTGCTGTCTCGCTGTAACTCGCGTTTCCTTGGACACTGGCAGGAATAAACATTTTCCTTACGGTCAGGTGTGCTTCCAGTTTTTGTGAACTGCCTTTGTCCCTTTTCCTTTTGTTCAGCTAATTGGGGTTGTTTTGCTGTAATAGATTAAGGAAAGCCTTTATTATAAAATATTTCAAACATACACAGAAACAGAAAGAAGAGATTCCTGAGGATTCAAGATGGCAGCATGAGAGGTGAGACAGAGAAGTCCTCCCAAAACCACAGATAGTGAGAAAATACAGCTAATACAACTAACCCTAAAACAGCAACAGGAAAGAGGGCTGCACCAGACTGCATACAGACCTCACGAAACGGTAACGTACGAGAGCCTTAATCCGGTGGGACCCAGGCCCTTCCCCCACCCCAGCTCACCGGCAGGAGGAAGAGAAACGGAGCGGGGAGGGGGTGGAAGCCTGGGACTGCTGGACACCCAGCCGTGGGGATCTGCTTTGTGGGCAGAAACCTGCATGTGTGGTGCTCTGGAGGTTGGGGAGCTCAGACAGGCGGAGTGCTTGAGAGACAGATTTTGGCCATTTGTGGTCGACAGGATCCACACCTGGCCGCTCTGGGACAAGGGAAAGGCAGGCGGTCTGAGAGGCTTCCTAGCAGCCAGAGGGCTGCTGAAGGCACAGGGTTTGCACGGACCTCGCTGCACAGGAGAAGGGATAGGGGGACAAGGTTGTCTGCGCATGCTCTACCCTGAAGATTGGGAACTTTGGGGGGCCTCAGGCACTCCACGCCCCTGGCTGGCTACTCAGCTCCGAGGTCCCCCACTGTGACACACAGTCTGCTGCACCTTCCTCCTGGCCTGCAGGCACCAGCTCACAAACCGGCAGTCACTGCACAGTTGTCAGGCCAGCCAGAGGGAGGCCCCGCCTACATTAGCTAGAGATGCCAAGCACAGAGGCTTACACCTGTGTGCTCGGCCCACTGGCTCTGACGCTGGAGACATGCATGGCAGACGGGAATCAGGACAGATCTTTTCTCCCCCAAGGCACCAGCTCTGCTCCCTATTACCCCCAATCTCACTCTAGGGGCCGAGCAGCTCCAGAGACTGGAGCTTCTGGGCACTAGAGGGCACCACACAGAAATATGAAATGTCAAAAGAACATGGTTCAGACCAAAATCTCACAAACCCCAGAAAAAGGGCCAAATGAAACTGAACTCACCAATCTTCCTGAAAGAGAGTTCAAAACAAAAATCATACACATTTGTGGATACATAAAATTATTCGAGAACTCAGGAATGAATTTAAGGCAGAGATTCAATCATTAAGAAATTTCATCTCTGAAATGAAACATAGGATGGAGGGATTTAAAAGCAGATTAGATGGAGTAGAAGAGACGGTAAATGGAATAGAAATTAGAGAAGAGGAATACAAAGAAGCTGAGGCACAGAGAGAAAAAAGAATCTCTAAGAATGAAAGAATATTGAGAGAACTGTGTGACCAATCCAAACAGAACAATATTCACATTATAGGGGTACCAGAGGAAGAAGAGAGAGAAAAAGGGATAGAAAGTGTCATTGAGGAGGTAATTGCCGAAAAATTCCCCAATCTGGGGAAGGAGATAATCTCTCAAGCCATGGAGATGCACAGACCTCCCAACACAAGGGAACCAAGGAGACAACATCAAGACATATAATAATTGAAATGGCAAAGATCAAGGATAAAGACAGACTTTTAAAAGCAGTTAGAGAGAGAAAAAAGATCACATACAAAGGAAAACCTATTAGGCTATCATCAGATTCCTCAACAGAAACCTTACAGACCAGAAGGGAGTGGCATGATATATTTAATGCAATGAAGCAGAAGGGCCTTGAACCAAGAATACTCTACCTGGCAAGGTTATCATTTAAATTTGAAGGAGGGATTAAACAATTTTCAGGTAAGCAAAAGCTGAGAGAATTTACCTCCCACAAACCACCTCTAAACTGCATTTTGGAGGGACTCCTATAGATGAAAGTATATGTAAGGCTAAACAGATGTCACTCAATGAATAGACAAAGAGTACAGAATATGATTCATAACATACAAAGAATGGAGGAGGAAGAAAAATGAGGAAAAAATCAATCTTTAGGTTGTGTTTATAATAGCATACAAAGTGAGTTAAATTACACTGTTAGATAGTAAGGGAATTACCCTTGAACTTTTGGTAACCACGAATCTAAAGCCTGAAATGGAAATAAGTACATACCCATCGATAATCACTGTAAATGTAAATGGACTAAATGCACCAATCAAAAGACATAGAGTCACTGAATAGATAGAAAAACAAGACCCATCTATATGCTGCTTAAAAGAGACTCACTTGAAGCCCAAAGACATACACAGACTGAAAGTAAAGGGTTGAAAAAGATATTTCATGCAACTAATAGGGAGAAAAAATCAGGAGTTGCAGTACTTGTATCAGACAAAATAGACTTCAAAACAAAGAAAGTCACAAGGAACATTGTGACTTTACAAGAAGGACATTACATAATGATAAAGGGGTCAGTCCAACAAGAGGATATAACCATTATTCATTTCTAAGCACCCAACACAGGATCACCTACATATGTGAAACAAATACTAACAGAATTAAAGGGGGAAATAGAATGCAATGCATTCATTTTAGGAGACTTCAACACACCACTCACTCCAAAGGACAGATCAACCAGACAGAAAATAAGTAAAAGACAGAGGCACTGAACAAAGTATTAGAACAGATGGACCTAACGGACACCTACAGAACACTCCATCCAAACGCAACAGGATACACATTCTTCTCAAGTGCACATGGAACAGTTTCAAGAATAGCTCATATATTAGGCCACAAAAAGAACCTCAGTAAATTCAAAAAGATTGAAATTGTACCAACCAGCTTCTCAGATCACAAAGACATGAAACTAGAAATAAATTACAAAAGAAAACAAAAAAGCCCCAAAACACATGAAGGCTTAATAACATGCTCCTAAATAACCAATGGATCAATGACCAAGTAAAAACAGAGATCAAACAATATATGGAGACAAAGGACAACAATAATTCAACACCACAAAATCTGTGGGACACAGCGAAGGCCATGCTAAGAGGAAAGTATATTGCAACACAGGTCTACCTCAGGAAAGAAGAACAATCCCAAATGAACAGGCTAAACTCACAATTAAGGAAACTAGAAAAGGAAGAACAAATGAGACCCAAAGTCAATCGAAGGAGGGACATAATAAAGATTAAAGCATAAATAAATAAAATCAAGAAGAATAAAACAATAGAACCAATGAAAGCAGGAGCCTGATCTTTGATAAAATAAACAAAATAGATAAACCCCCAGCCAGACTTATCAAGAAAAAAGAGAGTCTGCACACATAAAAAGAATACAAAATGAGAAAGGAAAAATCACTACAGACACCACAGAAATACAAAGAATTATTAGAGAACACTATGAAAAATTATATGGTAACAAACTGGATAACGTAGAAGACATGGACAACTTTCTAGAAAAATACAACCTTCCAAGGCTGACCCAGGAAGAAACAGAAAATCTGAATAGACCAATTAGCAGCAATGAAATTGAACTGGTAATAAAAAAACTACCTAAGAACAAAACTCCTGAACCAGATGGCTTCACTGCTGAATTTTATCAAACATTTAGCGAAGACCTAATACCCATCCTCCTTACAGTTTTCCAAAAAGTAGAAGAGGAGGGAATACTCCCAAACTCATTCTATGAGGCCAACACCACTCTAATACCAAAACCATGCAAAGACAACACAAAAAAGAAAATTACAGACCAACATCCCTGATGAACATAGATGCAAAAATACTCAACAAAATATTAGTGAACCGAATTAAAAAATAACATCAAAAATATCATCCATCATGATCAAGTGGGATTCATCCCAGGGATGCAACGATGGTACAACATTCGAAAATCCATCAACATCATCCACCACATCAACAAAAAGAAGAATAAAAACCACATGATCATCTCCATAGATGCTGGAAAAGCATTTGACAAAATTCCAACATTCATTCATGATAAAAACTCTCAACAAAATGGGTATAGAGGGCAAATACCTCAACATAATAAAGGCCATATATGACAAAGCCACAGCCAACATTATACTTAACAGTGAGAAGCTGAAAACGTTTCCTTTAAGATTGGGAACAAGACAAGGATGCCCACTCTCCCCACTTTTATTCAACATGGTTCTAGAGGTCCTAGCCACGGCAATCAGACAACACAAAGAAATAAAAGGCATCCAGATTGGTGAGGAAGAAGTTAAACTGTCCCTGTTTGCAGATGACATTATATTGTACATAAAATACCCTACAGAATCCACTCCAAAACTACTAAATCTAATATCAGAATTCAGTAAAGTTGCGGGATACAAAATTAATATGCAGAAATATGTGGCATTCCTATACACTAACAATGAACTAGCAGAGAGAGAAATCAGGAAAACAATTCCATTCACAGTTGCATCAAAAAGAGTAAACTACTGAGGAATAAACCTAACCAAGGAAGTGAAAGGACTATACTCTGAAAACCACAAGACACTCATGAGAGAAATTAAAGAAGATACCAATAAATGGAAACACATCCCATGCTCATGGATAGGAAGAATTAATATTGTCAAAATGGTCATCCTGCCTATAGCAATCTACAGAGTCGATGTAATTCCTATCAAAATACCTACAGCATTCTTCAACGAACTAGAGCAAATAGTTCTAAAATTCATATGGAACCACAAAAGACCCCAAATAGCCAAAGCAATCCTGAGAAGGAAGAATAGAGTGGGAGGTATTATGCTCCCCAACTTCAAGCTCTACTACAAAGCCACAGTAATCAAGACAATTTGGTACTGGCACAAGAACAGACCCACAGACCAGTGGAACAGACTAGAGAGCCCTGATATAAACCCAAGCATATATTAATATACGATAAAGGAGCCATGGATATACAGTGGGGAAATGACAGCCTCTTCAACAGCTGGTGTTGGCAAAACAGGACAAGTACACGTAAGAGAATGAAACTGGATTACTGTCTAACCCCATACACAAAAGTAAACTCGCAATGGATCAAAGACCTGAATGCAAGTCACGAAACCATAAAACTCTTAGAAAAAATATAGGCAAAAATCTCTTGGACATAAACATGAGCAACTTCTTCATGAACATACGTCCCTGGGGAAGGGAAACAAAAGCAAAAATGAACAAATGGGACCATATTAAACTAAAAAGCTTCTGTACAGCAAAGGATACCATCAGTAGAACAAAATGACATCCTACAATATGGGAGAATATATTCATGAATGACATATCCGATAAGGGGTTGACATCCAAATTATATAAAGAGCTCACACACCTCAACAAACAAAAAGCAAATAAGCCAATTAAAAAATGGGCAGAGAAGCTGAACAGACACTTCTCCAAAGAAGAAATTCAGATGGTCAACAGGCACATGAAAAGATGCTCCACATCGCTAATCATCAGAGAAATGCAGATTAAAACCACTATGAGATATCACCTCACACCAGTGAGGATGGCCACCATTCAGAAGACAAACAACAACAAATGTTGGCAAGAATGTGGAGAAAAGGGAACCCTCCTACACTGCTGATGGGAATGTAAAGTACTTCAACCATTGTGGAAAGCAGTATGGAAGTTCCTCAAAAAACTCAAAATAGAAATACCATTTGACACAGGAATTCCACTCCTAGGAATTTACCCTAAGAATGCAGCCCCCCAGTTTGAAAAAGACATATGTTTATTGCAACACTATTTACAATAGCCAAGAAATGGAAGCAACCTAAGTGTCCATCAGTAGATGAATGGATAAAGAAGAGATGGTACATATACACAATGGAATATTATTCAGCCATAAGAAGAAAACAAATCACACCATTTGCAACAACATGGATGGAGCTAGAAGGTATTATGCTCAGTGAAATAAGCCAGGTGCAGAAAGACAAGTGTCAGATGATTTCACTCATCTGTGGAGTATAAGAACAGCATAAACGGAAGGAACAAAACAGCAGCAGACTCACAGAACCCAAGAATGGACTAACAGTTACCAAAGGGAAAGGGACTGGGGAGGATGGGTGGGAAGGGAGGGACAGGGGGGAAAAAGGGGTATTACAATTAGCACACATAATGTAGTGGGGGTGGGTGCGCTGGTGGGATATGGGAAAGGCAGTACAACTCAGAGAAGACAAGCAGTGATTCAATAGCATCTTATTAGGCTGATGGACAGTGACTGTAATGGGGTATGTGGTGGGGACTTGATAATAGGGGGAGTCTAATAACCATAATGTTGTTCATGTAATTGTATATTAATAATACCAAAAAAAAAACACAGAGAAGAGTAATAAAATCACCCTCCTTGTGCCCGTCACTCAGATTCAATAATGACCAATGTTTTGTCAATATCTCTTCATCTATTCTCAACTACACTTTTCTTCTGGAATATTTTTAAACGTATCTCCAGACACCAGGTCTCTTCCCCTGTAAACATTTCAGGCAAGAAAAGGAAACGATAGATATACAGGTTGCAAAGGCAAGACCAGAACTGTCCCTACGTTGTGCAGACCACAGGACTGCCCATGCGGAAAATCCCAAAGGACCCACAGAGGGGTCCCAGGACTCACAAGGTAGGAAGGTCAGAGGGCACTACCTACAAAGGGTCGAGTTTCTGTACGCCAGCAGTCAGCAATTGGAGGCTGAGATTTTAAAAAATCTTTTCACAATGGCTCCAGATTCAGGAAGTGCCTTCCCATTCCTGGTTTTCTGAGATGCTGCATTTTATCACGTTTTCTTCTGTGTCTACTGACACTATCATGTGACTTCCTTTGTCTGTTAATATGTTGGGTTATGGTCATTGGTGCTGCAATGTTGAACCACTCTCACGTTCTTGGGATAAACTCCACCTCATCATGATATTTTCAGTCTTTCTATATGTTTCTGGATTCGACTTGTTAATGCTCATTGAAGATTTTTGCACAGATGTTCATGGGGGGTATTGTTCTGTGGCTCTTTACTTTGTCCTGTCTTTGCTGCTGGGACTGGGTAACGCTGACCTCATAAAAAGGGAGGTGTTATCTTCTATTTCCTTGAAGAGATTATATAGAATTGGTGTGATTTTTATCTTTAAATGTTTTGTAGAATTTGCAGTGAAACTATCTGGGTTTGGAGTTTTCTTTTCTGAAAGGATATTAACTATAAATTCAACTGCTTTAGTAGATAGAGAGGAGGTTATTAGTCCTTCTTGGGAAAGTTTTGATAGTTTTGTGGACCAAAGAGTTGGTGCACCTACCAAAATTGTTGGGCCTGTGTGTGTGGAATATCCCCTACTCGTCCTTTTAATGTCCGTGGGCTCCGTTACTCACGTTACTGGTAATTTCTGTTTTCTCTTGCACTTTTTTCTTTGTCCGTCTGGCTAAAGATTTATCACTTTAATTGACTTTTTCCAAAGGACCAGCTCTTGGTTTCATTGATTTTATCTAAAATTTTTCTGTTTTCCATTTTATTGGTTTAGGCTCCGTCACTATTATTTCCTTTCTTCTCGTTGCTTTGCATGTCTTTCCTTCTTATTTTTTTTGATTTCCTCAAGGGGAAGCGTAGATTATTGGTGTGATCTTTCTTATTCTCCCATATAAATATTTTTATGCTGTAAATTTCCCTCTAAGCATGGCTTTAACTGTGCTCCACAAGTAGATTTTTTAATTTTTTTATTAAGGTATTATTGATATACACTCTTATGAAAGTTTTGCATGAAAAAACAAGGTGGTTACTACATTTACCCATATTATCAAGTCCCCACCCATACCCCAATGCAGTCACTGTCCTTCAGTGTAGTAAGATGCCACAGATTCACTGTTTGCCTTCTCTGTGCTACACTGTCTTCCCTGTGACCCCACACACCATGTACACTAATCATGATACCCCACAATCCCCTTCTCCCTCCCTCCACACTCGCCCTCCCCCACCCCTCCCCTTTGGTAACCACTAGGCCCTTCTTGCAGACTGTGAGTCTGCTGCTGTTTTGTTCCTTCCGTTTTGCTTCGTCATTATACTCCACAAATGAGGGAAATCATTTGGCACTTGTCTTTCTCTGCCTGGCTTATTTCACTGAGCATAATATCCTCCAGCTCCATCCATGTTGTTGCAAAGGGTAGACTATGTTTCTTTCTTATGGCTGAATAGTATTCCATTGGGCATATGTACCACATCTTCTTTATCCATTCATCTACTGATGGACACTTAGGTTGCTTCTATATCTTGGCTATTGTAAAGAGTGCTGCAATAAACATAGGGGTACATATGTCTTCTTAAATCTGAGATCTTGTTTTCTTTGTGTAAATTCCTAGGAGTGGAATTCCTCGGTCAAATGGTATTTCTATTTTTAGTTTTTTGAGGAACCTCCATATTGCTTTCCACAATGGTTAAACTAGCTTTCATTCCCACTAGCAGTGTAGGAGGGTTCCCGTCTCTCCGCATCCTCGCCAGCATTTGTTGTTCTTAGTCCTTGGGATGCTGTCCATCCTTACTGGTGTGAGGTGATATCTCATTGGGGTTTTAATCTGCATTTCCCTGATGATTAGTGATGTGGAGCATCTTTTCATATGTCTGTTGGCCATCTGAATTTCTTCTTTGGAGAACTGTCTCTTCATATCCTCTGCCCATTTTTTAATCAGGTTATTTGCTTTTTGGGTGTAGAGGCATGTAAGCTCTTTATATATTTTGGATGTTAACCCCTTGTCGGATATGTCATTTACAAATATATTCTCCCATACTGTAGGATGCCTTTTTGTTCTGTTGATGGTGTCCTTTGCTGTATAGAAATGTTTTAGTTTGATGTGGTCCCATGAGTTCATTTTTGCTTTTGTTTCCCTTGCATGAGGAGATGTGTCCAGGAAGAAGTCACTCATGCTTATATTCAGGAGATATTTGCCTATGTTGCCTTCTAAGAGTTTTATGGTTTCATGACTTAAATTCAGGTCTTTGATCCATTTCGAGTTTACTTTTGTGTATGGGGTTAGACAGTAATCCAGTTTCATTCTCTTACATGTAGCTGTCCAGTTTTGCCAACACCTGGTGTTAAAGAGGCTGTCATTTCCCCACTGTATATCCATGGCTCCTTTATCATATATTAATTGACCATATATGGTTGGGTTTATATCAGGGCTCGCTAATCTGTTCCATTGGTCTGTGGGTCTGTTCTTGTGCCAGTACCAAATTGTCTTGATTACTGTGGCTTTGTAGTAGAGCTTGAAGTTGGGGAGCATAATCCCCCCAGCTTTATTCTTCCTTCTCAGGATTGTTTTGGCCATTCGGGGTCTTTTGTGGTTCCATATGAATTTTAGAATGATTTTCTCTAGTTTGTTGAAGAATGCTGTAGGTATTTTGATAGGAATTGCATTGAATCTGTAGATTGCTTTCGGCAAGATGGCCATTTTGACAATATTAATTCTTCCTATCCATGAGAATGGGATGTGTTTCCATTTATTGGTATCTTCTTTAATTTCTCTCATGAGTGTCTTGTAGTTTTCAGAGTATAGTCCTTTCACTTCCTTGGTTAGGTTTATTCCTAGGTATTTTATTCTTTTTGATGCAACTGTGAATGGAATTGTTTTCCTGATTTCTCTCTCTGCTAGTTCATTGTTAGTGTATAGGATTGCCACAGATTTCTGCAGATTAATTTTGTATCCTGCAACTTTGCTGAATTCTGATATTAGATCTAGTAGTTTTGGAGTGGATTCTTTAGGGTTTTTTATGTACAATATAATGTCATCTGCAAACAGGGACAGTTTGACTTCTTCCTCACCAATTTGGATGCCTTTTACTTCTTTGTGTTGTCTGATTGCCGTGGCTAGGACCTCCAGTGCTATGTTGAATAGAAGTGAGGAGAGTGGGCATCCCTGTCTTGTTCCCAATCTTAAAGGAAAAGTTTTCAGCTTCTCACTGTTAAGTATGATGTTAGCTGTGGGTTTGTCATATACGGCCTTTATGATGTTGAGGTACTTGCCCTCTCTACCCATTTTGTTGAGAGTTTTTATCATGAATGGATGTTGAATTTTGTCAAATGCTTTTCCAGCATCTATGGAGATGATCATGTGGTTTTTATTCTTCTTTTTGTTGATGTGGTGGATGATGTTGACAGATTTTCGAATGTTGTACCGTCCTTGCATCCCTGGGATGAATCCCACTTGATCATGATGGATGATATTTTTGATGTTATTTTTTAATTCGGTTCACTAATATTTTGTTGAGTATTTTTGCATCTATGTTCATCAGGGAGGTTGGTCTGTAATTTTCTTTTTTGTGTTGTCTTTGCCTGGTTTTGGTATTAGAGTGATGCTGGCTTCATAGAATGAGTTTGGAAGTATTCCCTCCTCTTCTACTTTTTGGAAAACTGTAAGGAGGATGGGTATTAGGTCTTCACTAAATGTTTGATAAAATTCAGCGGTGAAGCCATCTGGTTCAGGCATTTTGTTCTTAGGTAGGTTGTTGATTACCAGTTCAATTTCATTGCTGGTAATTGGTCTATTCAGATTTTCTGTTTCTTTCTGGGTCAGCCTTGGAAGGTTGTATTTTTCTAGAAAGTTGTCCATTTCTTCTAGGTTATCCAGTTTGTCAGCATATAATTTTTCATAGTATTCTCTAATAGTTCTTTGTATTTCTGTGGTGTCCATAGTGATTTTTCCTTTCTCATTTCTGAATCTGTTTATGTGAGTAGACTCTTTTTTTCTTGATAAGTCTGGCTAGGGGTTTATCTATGTTGTTTATTTTCTCAAAGAACCAGCTCCTGTTTTCATTCATCCTTTCTATTATTTTATTCTTCTCACTATTATTTATTTCTGCTCTAATCTTTATTATGTCCCTCCTTCTACTGAGTTTGGGTCTCATTCATTCTTCTTTTTCTAGTTTTGTTAATTGTGAGTTTAGACTGCTCATATGGGATTGTTCATCTTTCTTTAGGTAGGCCTCTACTGGAATATACTTTTCTCTTATCATGGCCTTCACTGCATCCCAGAGATTTTGCGGTGTTGAATTATTGTTGTCCTTTGTCTCCATATATTGCTTGATCTCTGTTTTTATTTGGTCATTGTTCCATTGGTTATTTAGGAGCATGTTATTAAGCCTCTGTGTGTTTGTGGGCTTTTTCATTTTCTTTTGTAATTTATTTCTAGTTTCATACTTTGGTGGTCTGAGAAACTGGTTGGTACAATTTCAATCTTTCTAAATTTACTGAGGCTCTTTTTGTGGCCTAGTATATGATCTATTCTTGAAAATGTTCCATGTGCACTTGAGAAGAATGTGTATTCTGCTGCTTTTGGGTGCAGAGTTCTGTAGATGTCTGTTAGGTCCATCTGTTCTAGTGTGTTGTTCAGTGCCTCTGTCTCCTTACTTATTTTCTGTCTGGTTGATCTGTCCTTTGGAGTGAGTGGTGTGTTGAAGTCTCCTAGAATGAATGCATTGCATTCTATTTCCCCCTTTAATTCTGTTAGTATTTGTTTCACATATGTAGGTGCTCCTGTGTTGGGCACATAGATATTTATAATGGTTATGTCTTCTTGTTGGATTGACCCCTTTATCATTATGTAATGTCCTTCTTAGTCTCTTGTGACTTTCTTTGCTTTGAAGTCTATTTTGTCTGATACAAGTGCTGCAACCCCTGCTTTTTTCTCCCTATTAGTTGGGAATATCTTTTTCCATCCCTTCATTTTTAGTCTGTGTATGTCTTTCAGTTTGAAGTGAATCTCTTGTAGGCAGCATATAGATAGGTCTTGTTTTTTTATCCATTCAGTGACTCTATGTCTTTTGATTGGTGCATTCAGGCCTTTAACATTTAGGGTGATTATCAATAGGTATGTACTTATTGGCATTGCAGGCTTTAGATTCGTGATTACCAAAGGTTCAAGGGTAACTTCCTTACTATCTAAGGGTCTAACTTAACTTACTGAATATGCTATTACAAACACAATCTAAAGGTTCTTTTCTTCTCCTCCTTTTTCTTCCTCCTCCATTCTTTATATATTAGGTATCATATTCTGCACTCTGTCTATCCCTTGATTGACTTTGGGGATAGTTTATTTAATTTTGCATTTGCTTAGTAATTAGCTGTTCTACTTTCTTTACTGCGGTTTTATTACCTCTGGTGACAGCTATTAAACCTTAGGAACACTTCCATCTATAGCAGTCCCTCCAAAATACACTATAGAGATGGTTTGTGGGAGACAAATTCTCTCAGCTTTTGCTTATCTGGGAATTATTTAATCCCTCCTTCCAATTTAAATGATAATCTTGTGGATAAAATAATCTTGATTCAATGCCCTTCTGCTTCATTGCATTAAATACATCATGCCCTCCCTTCTGGCCTGTAAGGTTTCTGCTGAGAAGTCTGATGATAGCCTGATGGGTTTTCCTTTGTATGTGATCTTATTTCTCTCTCTGGCTGCTTTTAATAGTCTGTCCTTATCCTTGATCTTTGCCATTTTAATCACTGTATGTCTTGCTGTTGTCTTCCTTGGGTCCCTTGCGTTGGGAGATCTGTGCACCTCCATGGCCTGAGAGACGAACTCCTTCTCCAGATTGGGGAAGTTTTCAGCAATCACCTCCTCAAAGACACTTTCTATCCCTTTTTCTCTCTCTTCTTCTTCTGGTTCCCCTATAATGTGAATATTGTTCCGTTTGGATTGGTCACACAGTTCCCTCAATATTCTTTCATTCTTAGAGATCCTTTTTTCTCTCAGTACCTCAGCTTCTTTGTATTCTTCTTCTCTCGTTTCTATTTCATTTATCGTCTCCTCCACCGTATCCAATCTGCTATTAATACCTTCCATTGTGCTCTTCAATGATTGGATCTCTGACCGTAATTCATTTCTGAGCTCTTGAATATCTTTCCGTACCTCCATGAGCATGTTTATGATTTTTATCTTGAACTCCCTTTCAGGGAGAGTCATAAGGTCCATATCATTAAAATCTTTCTCAGGAGTTGTATTCATAATTTTACTCTGGACCAGGTTCCTTTGGCGTTTCATATTTGTGTATGGCACCCAATAGTGCCCAGAAGCTCTACTCTCTGGAGCTGCTCAGCCCCTGAAGCAATGTCGGGGATTGCAGGGGAGTGGTATTGGTGCCTCAGGGGAGGAAAGGGCTGTTTCCTGGTTCCCGGCTGCTATGCCTGTCTCCAGTGCCTGAACCAGTGGGCCGAGCACACAGGTATAAGCCTCTGTGCTTTGCGTTTTTAGTTGCTGTAGACAGATCTTCCCTCTGGCTGGTCTAACACCAGGGTAGGGTTTGCTGGTTTGTGAGCCAGGTGGGGCTGGCCAGGAGAAAGGTGCACTAGTCTGCCTGTCACAGAAGGGGTTCCTGGAACTGTGTAGGCAGCCAGGGAGCTGGCGCACCTGAAGATCATGAAAGCTCCCAATCTGCTGGGCAGAGTGCACCTGGACAATTTTGTCTACATATTCTTTCTCCTGAGCAGTAAGCTCTGTACAATCCTTGCCCCTTTAGCAGCCCTCTTGCTAAGGGCTTCCTTGTTAGGAAGTCTCTCAGACTGTCCGCCTTTCTTTTGTCCCAGAGCAGCTGGGTATGGATCCCTGCTTTCCAAGCAGCTGGAATCTCAGTCTCTCCAGGAATTCTGCCTGTCTTAGCTTTCCAACCCTGTAATTACAAGAGTATCATGCAAGCACCATGAAATGTAGGTTTGTGCTCCCAGAGCAGATCTCCGGACTTAGGTATTCAGCAGTCCCAGGTCTCCACTCCCTCCCTGCTTGGTTTCTCTTCCTCCCAGTGGTGAGCTGGGGTTGGGGAAGGGCTTGGGTCCCGCAGGACCACAGCTTTAGTACGTTACCCTGTTCTGTAAGGTCTGCTCTTGTCTCCAGGTGTATGCAGTTTGGCGCAGTTCTCTTTCCTGTTGCTTTTTCAGGAGTAGTTGTATCAGTTATATTTTTGTATTATATGCAGTTTTAGGAGGAAGCCTCTGTCTCACCTCTCACGCCGCCATCTTTAATCCACAAATAGTTTTCATATTTAAAATTTTCATGTCCATTTAATTCAAAATGTTTTCTGATTTCCTGAGACTTTTCTTTGATGCATGGATAATCAAGGAGCGCACTGACTTCTAAGCATCAAGGATTTTAAAAATGACTTTCTTATTGATTTTTAGTTTAATTCTGTTGTGGTCAAGAACATATTTTACATAAGTTGAATTATTTTAAATCTGTTAGTTTGGTTTTATAAGCCAGGACCTGGTATTTCTGGAGAGTGTTCCATGTGTGCTAGAAAGGGGTGTGGGTTCTGCAGCTGTTGGGTGGAGTGTCTCATGGTGTCATTCAGGAGCAGGTGGTAGTTGGTGCGTTTCTGTCTCACTGGTTGTTCTGCTGACACCAAGGAGGGCTGCTGAGTCCCAGCTGTGCCTGTGGGCCTGTTACTGCAGCTTGCAACTCTATCAGTTTTTCCTTCATGTATTTTGAAGGTCTGTTTTCAGGTGAATACACATTTAGATTTGTATATTTCTTTAGTGAATTGACCCCATAGCATTATAAACTGTCTCTATTCACCCCTAGTAATTTTCCTTCCACTGGTATTTTCCAGATCAGCTCTCTTTGGATCAGTGTTCATACTATGTCCTTATGCGCCCTTTATCTTGTAATTTACCTAGTTATATTTAGAGTGGATTTGTGTAGACAGCATGTGGTTGTGGTTGGATTTTTCTTAATCCTAATGTAACAGTCTCTGTCTTTTAATTGGTGATTTTGACTATTACCATTTAATAGAATTATTTATATGTTTGGATTCAGGTCTAACATTGTGTTATTCCTGCCTGTTCATCTCATTTCTGTTCCCCTATTTTCCCTTTCCTGCCTTCTTTCTGATTATTTCTATTTTCAAAACATATCCCACTTTATCTATTGGGTTTTTTACTGTCTCCTTGTGTGTGTGTGTATATATCTATCTATCTATATATATATATATATATATATAGTAGCAATTCCCTGGAGATTGACACATAGACACTGAGCTTCTCAAAGACAACTTGGAGTGAACATTTTGGGTGGAATCTAGAATACTTTGTACTCAAGCCACCTTGATCATCCCTTTTATAGTTTGTCTCATTATTACATCTACCTACATTCAAAAATTTTTCAGATGATATAATATTTGCTTTCAACCATCATATATATTTTAAAGAAGTAAGAAGAAAAAAGAGGGTTTTACCCAGGTATTTTTTTTTGTCAAGTACTAATTTATTTCCTTAAGTCTTTTATCTTGTTCATAATGGTAATTTTTATTTTTTAAAAACTTAGTATGTATTGTGATAATTGTTTTTACAATTTATTTTATTTTAGTATCATTAACCTACAATTACATGAGCAATATTGTGATGATTAAACTACCCCTTTCATCAGGTCCCCCCCACCAACCCCACCGCAGTCACTGTCCATCAGTGTAGTGAGATGAGAATCACTACTTGTCTTCTCTGAGCTGTACAGTCCCCCCTGTGCCCCCCCACCCTATGTCTGCCAATCGTAATGCCCCTTTTACCCTCTTATCCCTCCCTTCCCACCCATCTCCCCAGTCCCTTTCCCTTTGGTAACTGTTAGTCCATTCTTGGGTTCTGTGAGTCTGCTGCTGTTTTGTTCCTTCAGCTTTTTTTGTTGTTGTTGTTATTGTTGTTGTTGTTCTTTGTTCTTATACTCCACATATGAGTGAAATCATTTGATACTTGTCTTTTTCGGCCTGGCTTATTTCACCGAGCATAATACCCTCCAGCTCCATCCATGTTGTTGCAAATGGTAGGATTTGTTTTCTTCTTATGGCTGAATAATATTCCATTGTGTATATGTACCACATCCTCTTTATCCATTCATCTACTGATGGGCACTTAGGTTGCTTCCATTTCTTGGCTATTGTAAATAGTGCTGCGATAAACATAGGGGTGCATCTGTCCTTTTGAAACTGGGCTGCTGCATTCTTGGGGTAAATTCCTAGGAGTGGGATTCCTGGGTCAAATGGTATTTCTATTTTGAGTTTTTTGAGGAACCTCCATACTGCTTTCCACAATGGTTGAACTAATTTGCATTCCTACCAGCAGTGTAGGAGGATTCCCTTTTCTCCACATCCTCGCCAACATTTGTTGTTGTTTGTGTTTTGGATGTTGGCCATCCTCACTGGTGTGAGGTGATATCTCATTGTGGTTTTAATCTGCATTTCTCTGATGATTAGCGATGTGGAGCATCTTTTCATGTGCCTGTTGGCCATCTGAATTTCTTCTTTAGAGAAGTGTCTGTTCAGCTCCTCTGCCCATTTCTTAACCCCAGGTATTTATTATTTCTATTGCTTCATCCCTAAAGTTCCAACTTTCCTTCTGGTATCATTTTCATTCTGCCAGAAGGACCCCCCATTAGCTTTTCTTTTAGGGCAAATCTGCTGGTCACAAATTGTCTTAGTTTTCTTTGTCCAAGAATGTCTTTATTTTGCATTAATTTCTGAAGGATTTTTACTGGATGCAGAATTCTGGGTTGACATTTTCTTCTATCAACACTTTAAAAATGTTGTTCCTTGGCCTTCTTGTCTCCATGATCTGTGATGAGAGAGTCCACGGTCCTTGGGATTGTTTCTCTTTGTGGAATTACCACTTTTCACTGGGTGCTTTCAAGGGTGTTTTTGTTTGGTTGGTTTTGGTTTTTCATAGTTTAATTATGATAGTTCTGTGCATGGATTTATTTGGGTTTATCTTCTTTGGAGTTCATTGAGCTTCTTGCATCTGTAAATCTGTCATTTAGCACATTTTGGAAGTGCGGGTCCTCTGTTTCTTCAAATGTTTTTCTGCACGTTCCGCTCTCCTTCTGGGGCTCCATGCTGTGGCGTGTCTGGGTGCCTCGTTCCTTTCTATTGCCCAGTGATATTCTGTTGTATGCATCAGCCACATCTTGTTTACGCATTCATCCATCGATGGACATTTGGGTTGTTTCCACCATGTGGCTATTATGAATAATGCTGTTATGAATATTTATGTGCAAGTTTTTGTTTGGACAGGTGTTTTCACTTCTCTTGGGTGCAGACCTGGAAGTGGAATTGCTAGGTCATGTGGTAACTCTAAGTTTACTCATTTGAGGAACTGCCAGACTGTTTATAAAAGTGGCTGAATCCTTTTCCATTCCTGCCAGCATGATATGGATATTCCACTCTCCCTAGATCTGTGCCAGCACTTATCCAACCTTCTGATTCTGTCATCCTGGTGGCTGTGAGATGTCTTATTTGATCCTAATTGCATTTCCTTGGTGACTGATCACATCTCTGTATGTTCCTTGGGTAAAGGAGAACAAGGTCCTTATCAGATATATAATTTGAAAATATTTTCTCCCATTCTCTGGGTTGTCTTGTCACTTCCTTAACAGTGCCCTTGGAGGCGAAAATGTTGACTTTGATGACATCCAATTACCTCCTTTTTTCTGCTGCTGCTGGTACTTTGGGCATCATTCTAAGAAACCATCACCAAATATGAGCCCATGAAGATTTACCCTCATGTTTTTTTCCTAAGAGTTTTCTAGTTTGGGTTCTTACATGGTCTTTGACCCATTTTGAGTTAATTTTTGTATGTAGTGTGAAGTAAAGGTCGAGCTTCATTCTTTTGCATGTAGATGTCTGGTTCTCCCAGCATCATTTGTTCAAAAGACTGTCTGTGCCTGTGGAGTGGTCTCGGCGCCCTTGTCCGCGTCAGCTTCCCGTAGACCATGTTCTGTTCTGGGCTGCCTTCGAGCCCTTGGTCTCTGTGTCTACCCTGGGCCAGGGCCGCACTGTCTTCACTACCATTGCTTTGACGTAAGTTCTGAAATGTGGGAGAGCAAGTCCTTTAATTTGTTCTTCTTTTTCAGAATTGTTTTGGCTATTCTGGGTATCTTAGAATTCTATAAGAATTTTAGAATCAGCCTGTCTATTTGTACAAAGAAGTCAGCTGGGATACTGAAAGGGGCTGCATTGAATCTGAAGATGAGTTTGGGGCGCATTGTCACTTCTATTACTAGCCTTTGGCTCCATGAACACAGGATCTCTTTATATTTATTTGGACCTTTTATGATTTCTTTCAGTTATGTTTCCTAGTGTTCAGTGTACAAGTCTTGCACCTCCTTGGTTAAATTTATTCCTAGGTATTGTATCCTTTTTGAAGTCATTGTAAAGAGAATTGTTATTTTCATTTCATTTTCAGATAGTTTATTAATATTACAGTTTAAATTTTTATTTCTTTGATTTATAGCTTCATCTTCTTTTCTCTTATGCCAAAAATCTTGTTTCCTAATGACATTAATATGATTATTTACATGCCTCATCCCACAATATACCTATAATAATTTCAAAATAACAATGCCAATGTCTCTATTAGCAATAGGGTCACCAAGTGTAGTTTAAGATTTCTTCATACAGCTTTTCTGTTTGTCCTTAGAGTGCGTCCACTTGCCAAACACCTAGAAATACTGTGTGTTAGAGTCACTGGACGTAGTTGTTTTTTTCTGTGTGGTTAAGTTCATTAGTTCCAGTTTGTTTTAAATTTTTGTGGTTCGATTTTCCCCTTTTTTATTCAAATGTTTTAAATTATGTAAAACCATCACATGGTTCTAATGTCAGAATGACCCCTTCAGAGGCATCCTTCAGTCTCACCTCTCCACCTTGTTTTCTCTCTATCCCTGTAGGCAACTCATTTTCAGTTTTACCTTCTTATCATTTCTTTGAAAAAATAAGCAAATAAGCCTTAGGTGTCCATACCCGCCCCGTCCTCCCCCATTCTGCGCGACCCGCATCTCCTGGACCTCTGCCCTCGCTTCGTCTCCTCCCCACAGCCTTCCTGCCAGGCTCACTGCCTGCTCGGCGGGGCAGCCTCCGGGCACAGGCAGTGGGAAAGCACCCGCATTGGGCTTTTAAATGATCCCCAAGGCACATCTTCCTGTAAGAGGCTCATACTTTAAGGCGGCTGCACTGGCCTTTGAGGTTAGTGATCAAAGCCAAAAGAAAACAGCAGCAATAATAGTAACAGCACCTGACGTTTGCTGGGCTTCCTTTGCACCTGCGTGGGGCCAGGCACTTCGCATCAGCCGGTGCTGGTTCCCTCCATGCCGTTCACAGCACAGCCCTTGGGAAGTTCTCCTGGCTGATGAGCTCGATGGGCAGGGAGACACCGAATCTTCCAGGCGACGCTCTCAGTTCATTCACGCATTCAATCAACAAACAGCCCTGAGTGCCGCCCTGAGTGCACGGGGGTAACTGGACGAAACGAGCAGCGGGCGTCTGGAGGTCCTGCAGGGCTCGAGGATGCACCGTCTCTCCACAGCACAGCACAGGGCTGTCTCTGGGCCCGTCCCCTGCGGGGGCTCACGGGGCCCCACCCACGCACTCCTCGCAAGCTCTCTTGGCTGGTCGGCTGCAGCTGGAGCCGTCTCTGCAGGTCTCAGGGGGAGGAAGGAAGCCCAGGGAGGGGACGGCATGGGGGGAGGGCGGCCGGACGGGCGTCTGATGGCCCCAGACAGCAGCTCTCCCCCTCGAGGCCTCCCTCCTGGTCCCGGTCCCCGTTCTTCAGCCGGAGGCTGTGCGGCATTTCTGGCGGCCAGAGGCCCAGAAAGCACGCGGCTCACGGCCGCCCCGCCTCCGCCGCTGGGCAAGGACCACTGAGCCCAGGTCAGCCAGGCCGGGCCCCTTGGCTGCGGGAACGTTTGATTCTGTGCCTGGCTGTACAGCTGGAACCCAGGGGAGGGCTCCTGAGCTGGGGTGGGAGCCCCTGGGGGCCCGGGCTGTGCTGCTCTGGGAACTGAGGTGCGGGCAGTACCACAAGGGCCTGGGCAGGGCTCCTGCTCCTGGGCTTTCACCCACCATCCTCCCAGGTCAGCCCTGGGGCTCAGTTCTGGGAGCCCTGACCAGTCAGTCAGTCAGTCAGTCAGTCAACAAACCTTCGGAGGGGCATGGAGACACAGGGGTGAGCGAGCTGGGGAGATCCCGCCCCTGTGTGTTGGGCTTCAAGGGGAAATCATTCCCAGACCAGGTTCCAGTGGGCCCTGCATGAGGGAGGGAGGGGCTCCAAGCTGTGGTCTGGGAACAGGGTGGCCCCTTGAGAGAGAGGAGGTCAGAGCAGAGGGAGGCCTTGGGGGGTGGAGTGCACAGGCGGGAGGCAGGGAAGGGGTGTGGGGAGGCCGCAGGAGGGTGTCAGCAGAGGTCCCTGTGGCCTCCCCACGGGCGAGGGCCCGAGCAGGGGCTGATGACCCTCGTGGAGCTGTGGAGGTCGAGTCAGGGAATCTGCAGCTGGGCCGGGTGGCTTGTGCAGGCTGGTAGGAGCTGCGGGTGAGGCTTTCCTCTGGAGGTGGGGCAGGCTGGGGCCTCAGGGTGGCCAGCATCGGGGTGTCATGCTGGCCCCTGCGTGGCTGGGAGGATGCACTGAGGAAGCAGCTGGATCCTGGGCCCAGGGAGGGCCTGGGCTGAGGAGGGAGAAGGGGATCGTGATGCCAAGGCTGCGGGAGTGTTGCGCCCCAAGGGGCAGGTGGAGGAGGCGCTGAGGCCCAGAGTGTCCCGCTGGTGCAAGCCCCTGACTGCTCTGCACATTGGCTGTGTGCAGGGCATCTGGCAGGCCTAGTGGTGTTCCTTGGAGAGCACACTGTCTTCACAGCTCCAGTGCAAGCCGGGTGCAGTTGCTGAGCTCCGAGGATACCCAGGCGGGGAAAGCTCTGGAACCAATGGAAGAAGGTGTTGGGCTGGAGTGGGTGGCCAGCTGGGGCTGCAGAGAGGTGACGTACATGGCACCTGGTGGCCAAGCCCTGGGGAGTCACTGATGGCCTTGGAAGGCATGGGCAGGGGCTCAGGCGGGGAGCAGGCAGAGCTGGCTGGGAGGGCCCCCCACTGGCCTGCTCCCTGCTCCTGGCCGCAGTCCTCCTCCAGGGACTGGAGTCTGTGGGCCCTGTTCAGGCTCCTGGAGTGTCCATTGGGCTTGTTCTTCCCAGCACCACCCCCGGCCTTTCTGTGCCTACCTAGCACCGGGCAGCACCAGTACCACCCTCCTCTCGGCCTCAGGGCGCCTGTCAGGAACCTGCCGTCTGTCTGTCCACAGCTGGACTTGGCAAGGTACAGTTCCCTGTGATGGGGTCCCTCACAAGTGCACCGTACAGCCACTGGCAGGTGCGGTCACATCCGCCATCTGTGGGCCTACAGTAAGGAAGCCAACCCTGGGCCATGTGGGAGGGGCTGCCCTGCAGCAAGGGAAAGGACTCCTGCCCAAGCCACCGGCCTGATGTCTGCCCTGGGATTTCCAGTTTGCCCATCTGGCCCCATGAGCTCAAGAACCCAGTCCATGAGATGAATCTCTCCACCAGTAGCTGTGTCCCGCTGGGGGGCCCTGCCAGCACGTGGTTGGGGAGCCACGGGTGGTGGAGGGTGTGCACGGGAGGCTTCAGATCCCGAGGTTGGGAGGGACTCCGGCCCCGCTGCAGGTGCCCCATGACCCCACCCCTGCTCCCCCAGGGCCTGGGAGCATCTCGGAGAGCTGTCACTGACTCCAGATTGGAATTTGTGAGTGCTTCCCGGAGTGCATGGGGCACACATCTCGGGGACTTTTGAAGGATGCGTATTAGAGTGGGGGCGTTTACAAGGGGGTCCTGTGTCCATGTCGATGATGAATCGTGTGATTTTGCAGTTCCAGGAAGGATGTAGTGCGACAGGGGAATCAGGACACAGGGCTAATTGATGGCTCAGCTACAGCGAGTCAATGCCGATTAATCCAAGCAGATCGTGGTCTGCGGGTGGTTAGTGTTCATTTCCTTCTGTAGCAAAGCCAAGGTCAATGGGCACTAAACTGCCAGAGACGGGCCAGGCCTGAATGTGCACACTCAGGCTTGCACACTAGACAGGCTCACACATTCGGGTGGGCTTGCACATGTCTGGATCCTTGTGTTAGACGGCTTGGCTTCACTTTGTTCTGTTCAGCACCAGGCTGGGCATGTGCAGCCTTGTGACCCGGCTGCTGGGGTTTCCTGGCTGGCGTGGCCTGGGTCAGGGTGGCCCTCGCTTGGGCACTGGGTTCTAGAAGGGACGGAGGCCGCACACTTTCTGAGAGTCCCTTCCCCGGGCCTGGCCTGGCCCCTGCCACATGCCTTCCCAGCGCCCCGAGTCCTGGCCCCCCCACTGCGGCCTCAATGCCTAGCGTGGCCACATCCTGCCCCCATGGCCTCTTGTCCCCGACCCACAAGGAGGCCTGAGGTCCTGCAGCCACAGACCTGCTGCCTTCTGCACAGGTTGCCTCTTCTCTGAGGCCTTTGCTGGCCTCCCTCCTGGAGGAGACGGGGTCTCCCTGTGCAAGGACACTCGCCATGTGAGCACTGTGTGGGGTGGTGGCCGCAGGATGGGTGAACGTGAAGGCATGAGCTTCCAGGTCAGAGGGCAGAGCCCTCTGGCACTCTCTCCTGCCTGCCCCTGGGCATGTAAGCTGGCAGGGTCCAGCTGCGTGTCCCTGCCCAGTGTGGCCCAGAGAGTCCCCAGACCCTCCACTGCCTGTGGGACACAGGTCATCACTGCCTGGCGGGAGTGGCTGAGCCATCTGGGGACACCATGGCCAGCGGGGCAGCTTCTGGGGCCAGCCGCTGTCCCTGGGTGGCCAGGGGTCCTGGGAATCCGCCCTGCTTACCTCTGGGCTTTCTCGTGGACAGGGAGCCCCGAACCAGAGCTTGATAAGTGGGTCAGTTGGTGTCCTTGTAAATAATGTCTTTGTGCAACCAGGGAACCAGGAACAAGAGGCCCCTGAACAGCACTTTCATTACTATTGCCGGGAATAAAATGAGGCCTGGGGGATGGGGCCGCTGCTTCCCACGGTCCCTGAGTCCCCTTCTCTGCTTAAGTGTCTGCCACATTAAGGAAAAATACAGCCTGCCCACCACCTCCTGCCCGCTGAGCTGGGTGGGCCTGGCCCTGGCCTCCCCCCTCCTGCCACGGCTAGGGTGCGGGTGCGGCCCCGAGGCTGCCCGCGGGCTGGGGGACACCTGGAGCGGGTGAGACTCTGGGTCAGACTCTGAGCCAAGCTGGGGCCTCGGGAGCTGCACCTCCCACCGGCGTGTGGCAGGGAGGTGGCAGAGAAATACCAGCGGAGGTGGCCCTTCTGGTGGGGGCTGCTGCCTACATAGCCTGGGTGGTGGTGGTAGAGAGGTGCCAGGCCTCTAGAGGAGCCCAGTGTGGGCAAAGCCCTTGTCCACAGGGCACAGGCAGAAGGGGCAGGTGGAGGCAGCGTGGGCCCTGGGCTCTGAGGAGGGCTGGGAGGGCGTCACTTGGGGCCTGGACCTCTGGAGGGGCTGGGAACCCACAGCTGGAACCCGACCGAGGCCCTGACAGGACATGCAGGGGGGCTACCAAAGATGCCTGGCTCAGAAGGAGAGTGCTTCAGACAGACGCCCTTCTACTGAGGCCACAGGGCAGGCCAGTACAGCAAGGAGGGCGAGTTGTCCCCGCACCTCCCGTGCCCCCAGCCCCATGGTGAGCCCACCTGACAACACGGAGGCCTGCACAGGGCGTGCTGAGGGCTGGGCCTGGAGGTGCGTCAGCAGCCGCCACAGGCTCAGGGCACCTTCCCATCCCCTGCAGGCTGGGTGCGGATGGTGGGTCTCACAGACTTGGCACCTGTGACTCAAAAGGTGGCAGACTTGCCCCGGGCACACAGCCCACCGTCCAAGAGTGGATATAAATAAGCCTATGAGCCCAGCACACCCTGAGAGGAGGGGTCAGGGGTCCACAGTTAGCCTCTGTGCCCCCACAAAGGGGGGACTCCCCTTCACACACTTTTGGCCAGGGTGGGGTCTCTGAGCCCAGGCCATGCTCCTCCCCAAAGCCCGGGTGGGGCCAGAGAGGCAGCTCCGAGGCCACAGCCTCTCACGGGAGGAGCAGGGGCGCCCGGGACCTGGGTTCCATTTCCGGCACTGCAGGGTCTTGAGGTGTGACTGGGACAGGCAATGGCACTGCCATGAGAGGCGGACAGAAACCCTGCTGGGGGCTGCGGGGGCCCTGCGAGGCTGGGAGCCGCCCTCGCTCCACCCTGGGGCAGAGGCTGGGCACCCCTGGGCCCCCTCAGGGAGCTCCAGGGCGACCAGGAAGCGGGCAGTCACGGAGGCAGGGCCAGAGACCAGGCCCTGGAGTTGGCGTGGTCAGCGCTCAAGTCCTCGCTAGAATGTGCCGCACTGGCACCAACGGGAGCCTGGGGTGCTCGCAGCAGCAGAGTCCGCGGGACAGAGAGCATTTGCCAGCCCTGTTGCAGCAGATGGACAAACTGAGCCAGATTGCAGGGGTGGAGGGAGGCACTGGAGAGAGGGAGGCACCCTCGTCCCTGAGTGCAGCCTCACCGCCCTCCCACCGCCTCACTGGTCTGAGCGGCAGGTCTGTCCCCGGATCTGGAGGGTTCTGGTTTTTCTGACCTCAGGCTGCCGTGGCCTCCCCACGGGCATCCCACATGCAGAGCCAGTCCTGACAGAGCTTCCAGGCTGTCCTGTGCCCACGTTGTAGGCAGGCCCGGATGTGGGCCAGGCCTCCACTGCTTGGCATGGGGACAGAGAGAAGCTTCCGGGCATCACCGATCCCTTGGTCTGGGCTCTGGGGACAGAACGAACCTCACGGACCCCCTGCAGGCCCCAGAGGCTGACAGGCGCGGGGGGCGAGTCCCGGTTAGGGGCCCCCACTCAGAGCCAGCTGTCCTGGGCTCGCACCCCACCCGCCCCTCGTGCTGGGGCCTGGGCACAGTCGGCTACTGCCACAAGCTTCCCGGACGGGAAAGGGGCCCAGCCCATGGCAGTTGTGTCCCAGGCCCACTGCTGCCTTGATTTCTCTTCAGAGCCCAGGGCAGGAGGAAGATGCTCCTGGCAGACAGTGATGCCCAGCGAGGACCAGATGAAGCCACTGCTGTGGGCACAGGGCAGGGGTGGGCAGGGGGCCTGCGCTCAGGGGACCACGGCTGCTGGCACTTCCTCCGCCAAGACGGCACCGTGTCTCGCTTCCACTGCTCAGCCAGGAATGGGGACCCGCCAGCAGAGCAGCTGTTCAAGAAATCCTTGCTGAGTGGCTGAGGGTGAACTTATGTTTCACTATAAGTGGTGTTAAAACCAACATGATGCTTTTGGCTTTGGGCTTCTTTAGTTCACCTTTTCAAACCTGCCTTTATACCTCGGCTTGTCCGGGGCAGAACAGCTGGGTTGCCCCGCGCCTGGACCTTGTGTCTGGCCGGATGCCCTGGCCGGTGTGCACCCAGCATCCCCCAGGGTCTGTGTGGGGCCCTGGCCTCTGCCCACCTGAGGCTGACCAGGACACGGGTCCTGACGGCACCTCTGCACCTCCCGCCTGCCCTCTGGGGGTGGCGTGGGGCTTGAGCTCAGGGCATCTCACCAGGGTGGCCATGTTCCTGGGCTGTGTCCAGGCGCAAGTATTACTAGCCAGCTCCACCCTGGAGACTGTATGGCTGGTTTGTCCAACACTGAGAGACGCTCTTGCCTCTCACTTTGTCGCCTGAGGCGGCCCAGGTGGCTCACAGGCCCTCAGGTGCTTGGGGAAGACCCAAGGGTGGGGGCCACGCCGAGGAGCATGGACCCACCTGGCCAGTCCTAGTTGGAGGCCCCGTCTTCCTCTGCGCCCGGGCCCACACCCGCCCATCCTTCCCGCTCTGCCACCAAGCAGCCCGACAACCCCGTGACACATGTCCGCTCTAGCGCTTAGTGAGCTTGAGGGGTGCACTGCACCCCGCGGTGTTCTGTGCACCAGCGGGAGGAAGGGTGCTGCACGCCTCTCCTTTGGGAAAGAACTTGCTCAGCCGAACTGAAAGTGGATCCCACTGGGCAGAAATATGGGTGACAAGAGACTCTGTGGGACACTTTCAAACACTCTCATGGATCCAGCATTTGGAAATTCCATTCTCTGTAGATTTCGTGCCCAGACTACACCACCCCCACCACCGCCACCACCATGGTCACCACGACCATCACCACCACCATCACCACCGTCACCACCCCCACCACCGTCACCATCACCACCACCACCACCACCACCATCACCACCCCTGTCACCATCACCACCACCATCACCACCCGTCACCACCACCACCGTCACCACCACCACGGTCACCACCACCGTCACCACCACCACCACCACCACCACCGTCACCACCACCACGGTCACCACTGCCGTCACCACCACCTTGCTGACCAGCGGGTGGGGCCGATGTGTTCGGAAAGTCGTGTGTGAGCAGGGTTGCTCTCTTCTGCTGGCCACCCTGTGGCACTGGTCTGCATGGGACCCTCAGCGGCTGTGTCCTCTGACACCAAGACACGGGCTCTCCTGCTCTTTCCTGGGCTGCCCCCGCCTCCCACCTGCAGCAGTGGCAGCCTCTCGGCCTCCTTATCCAAGCTCCTGCTGTCGGCCCCCCTCCTGATGCTGGTTGTAGTGGCATCCAATATTGTCACGATTTATCCCATCTATTCTGGCCTCTAACTGTCACTTTATGGTTGTTTCTTACATTGAAATGGAACCGATGCTCATCAGCAGTCTGTGGCCTCTCCGTTTCTCTCTTGGTTGGTTTGAGTTTGGTTTCAGGTACGTCCTTCAGGAAGCACACACAGGGACTACGTTCCAGGAGTTTTTCACTGCATATCTGAGAATGTTTAATGCTGTGGATGGTGCCGCTTCTGGTTATAGTTTCTGTCCTAAAGAATATTGACACGATTCCTCATTGTCTGTAATACTGCGTTGTCCCCCGGTTCCTTCTTCCACAGAGGTGGCTTGATAGTTTGGTTTTCCCTTTTTGGTGTGATGTCCATTGGACCTTATTTTGCCAGTTCTGTGTTGACTGATCTATACCACTTGATTGATTGGTATCAGTGTTGAATGACTAGTGTCTAGGGAACAGTGTTTCTCCAGTCAATAATCCGTATTTATTCAGTATCACTCTCTTTATGTTTAAATGTCTTGGAAGTTTTATTTCATTGCATTTGTTCTGCTCCCCTCTCAGGGGCCCAGGGGACCTGGGTGGGCGTCCTGGCCTGTCCTCTGCACCTGCGGACCCTCTCCCTCCCAGCTCCTGTGCAGTCTCCTGGGCTGGTCTTCTCCCTGACTGTCCGGGCAGGGCCGCCCACGCGAGCCCGGTGTGGGGCTCCCGGGAGACCACGTGCCCTCACCCTTCCTGGGGTCCTGGTGATCTGTCCCTCCTTTCTTTGTCTTATTCCTTTACTGAGCTTTTGTGCTTCTAATTTGAACTCTTGATTCATCTCATGAAGGGCATTTTATCTGTAAACCCATTGCTTTTTTTTTTTGCTATTATTAATGTACAATTACATGAGCAACATTATGGTTACTAGACTCCCCCTATTATCAAGTCCCCAGCACACACCCCCATTGCAGTCTCTGTCCATCAGCGTAGTGAGATGCTATAGAGTCACTACTTGTCTTCTCTGTGTTGTACTGCCTTCCCCGTGTCCCCCCCACCCCTGCTACATTATGTGTGCTAATCATAATACCCCTTTTCCCCCCTTATCCCTCCCTTCCTACCCATCTTCCCCAGTCCCTTTCCCTTTGGTAAATGTTAGTCCATTCTTGAAACCCATTGCTTTTTATAGAGAACTGTTTGGTTGAATTTTTCTCTCTTCTGGGGCAAAATTTTTCTGGTTAAGTATTCCTTTTCTTTCCTCTGTTCTCTTTGTCTCTGCCTGTCTCTGCCTGTCTCTGCCTGTCTCTGTCTGTCTCTGCCTGTCTCTGTCTGTCTCTGCCTGTCTCTGCCTGTCTCTGTCTGTCTCTGCCTGTCTCTGTCTGTCTCTGCCTGTCTCTGCCTGTCTCTGCCTGTCTTACACTGGCTTGCAGCATTTCTGGACCCCTCTCTCTGCTAAGGCCACTCACCTCTGATGAGGGTCCTCCTGCAGGCTGGATGCAGTGAACCTGGGGGCCGGGGCTGGAGTCCGCTGCTGGGAAAGCAGAGGCCCAGGTCTGGTCTGTGGCCTGGAGTCTGGAAGACCGTCTTCCTGGGATGGGATTCGGGTCTAGAGTGCAGACCTCCCCCAGCCTTGTGAGCTGCAGGGTGTGATGGGCTCAGGGTGTGAGCAAATGCGCATGCAGGCGAGTGTGTGTGGGCACATGCAGGGAGGAGACGCGGCTGGGCCTTTCTTTGCGGCCCTCCCTGAGCCCACAGCCACGCAGGGCAGGCCCCTGAAGCGGAGGAGGCGGTGCCCTGCACCCTCTGTGTGCTCTGTGTCAGGATCACGCCGTGCAGTTCTGCACAACCTGGGAAGCCAAGCTCAAGGCCGCCTGTCCCCAGCTAGGGGCCAAGCTGACTGCACAGACAGGAGCATCCGGGGGCTGGAGGACAGGGTGATACAGCTGAGGTCACAAGGCATAGGTGACAACCGGCCCGGGTCTCCGGACAGCTGAGCACTGGCAGTGACCTCCGGCCGGGGCGGCGCCAGGGAGGAAGTGCCAGGCCCCCTGCCCCTGCCCCACAGCGGCCTCTCCCGACCGGGACGCCCCCCGCAAAGGGCTCCCTCCCACACGAAGACCCCGCCCCCTCGGGGCCCCACGCCGGAGGGCGGGGCATCGCGTTGCTGGGCTCGGAGGAGGGTCCCGCGCTTCCCGGAGCGGCTGAGCCCGGAGGGGCGGGGGGACGAGCCTTCGCCGGCGGGGTGGGGGGCGGGCTCTGGGCCCAGAGGATGTGGGGTCTTGTTTCCAGTGGGCCTTCGGGAGCCCGTGGCCCCAGGCGGCGAGGAGGGTGCGGAGACCCCGGGGCTGGCCATGTTGTCAGGGGCGGTGCTCGCGGACACGGGGGCCAGCGCGGCGGCACCAGGGGCTCAGGAGCCGAGGCCCGGGCCCGACACGTCTGCCTGGCCGGTGGAGGCCTCGGCAGGACTGGCGCGGGGACGGGGCGCGGGGAGCCGCGCCGCCCTGTCCCTGGCGCCGCCGGAGGGCCTCGGCTCCCGCCTCTCCTTCCCCGGGCGCCCCGCCGCTATTCCTTCTTCCCGGGAGGCAGCGGCCCGGGTCCCACCGTGTGGACCTTCCCGCACGCACTGCGTGGCAGCAGTCCTGGGCTGGCCGCCTGCGGTGACGCTCTAGGGACCGCCAGCCGCGCTGCCCGGACCAGCGCAGCTCCCGGGGCGCGTGGGCCAGCGTGTGCGGGCCTCGCAGGCTGCCCCTCCGCAGTCCTCCCGCCTGTCCCCTGCCCACTCTGCTTCTCCCGTCTCAGGCTTGGGATGGGCGACCCTGAGCTTTCTCCACCCCGGGCCGGAGCTGGCATGTGGGTGCCCCCTGCACATGAGCCCCGGACCCACCTCCATCACCCACAGGGGCTCCCTGGAGAGTGACAGACCCCTTTTTCAAGCCTGGAGTCTGGTGGTTTGGAGAAAAGGGGGTCTCCTGGGATAGGACCTCCTTCCAAGGCCACCCCCTGCTTTGGGGCAGCCCTGCAACTGTGTCTCCTCCAGCCATAGGGGCCTGTCTTCCAGGTAGAGGGTGAACGGGCGGGTCTGCCTCATTCTCGCTCCCAGGTGTCACTGGGTCAACAGGTGGGCGACCCCGGGGCACATTTGTGCTCAGGGGCAGGGAGGCGGGTCGGGGAGGATGCACGGCCTCCTGGCCGTCCTGCAGCGCACACACCAGGGACAGCTTCACAGAGGTGGCGGGAAGGCAGGCCCGGCTGTGGCACCTCCTGCAGCAGTAGAGACGCTGGGCTCAAGCCCAGGGCTGGCGCGCAGGCCCCCTGCCTGGCCCAGGGGCGTCTGTCTGGCTGTGACCGGAGAAGGTGGCTGACAGGAGGCTTTCAGAGTGGGACACCCACAGCCAGCCCACCTCCCATACTCATAACTATTGTTAATTAAGACTGTCTGTATTATAGGGCTAATTAACAATTAGCATAAACATAATTAGCCAGCGCTGACATTTAACTCATTACATTGTTTAAATAATTTTCGGAAATTGCCCTGAGCGGCATTCTGTCAGCTTGCAATAATGGCGCCACTTTGTCATGTAAATTAAATGACGTTTGTGTTGTTACCACACTGCTCTGTGCCAGAAGGCTCTGCCCCACCGCCACCTGCCTGGCCCGAGCTGCGCTGTCCCTTCGTCCCAGTGGGACTGCACGGGGCGGGGAGGGAAGTCTGCTCATCCCCTGACCCCTGACCTCCCAGGGCCAGCTCCCCGCCGCCCCCACGACCCAGGACGACGCGGGAAGGGTGGTGGGTTCCCGGCACCCAGTGGTGGTGTCGGTCCGGGGCCCCAGGATGGGAGGCCCCTGTGGTATTCCGGGGCCCAGCCCTCAGGTTCCGGGGAGCCTCTCCCAGGAGCGCGTCAGGCGGGGTTGAGGTCTGTCCTCTGTGGGAGCTGCCTTGAGGTCCCTACCCCGCAAGGGCCCTGTCTTGTTCTCTGGGAAAAACACCAGGAGGCTGCGACCTGGGACAGGGGCCCCTCCACACCAGGACTCTGGTAGGCGGGTCCGGCAGTCCCCAGGGCCCCTCATCCCCGTCTCCTCGCTGACTGTCCTTGAAGCCACAGGTTGTGGGGGCTTGATGGGATGCCTGGCCCAGAGTTGAGGGCCCCACCCCATCGTGTGGGAGGCTGGGACACCTAGCCTGACAAGGGCCAGGTTGCCTGGGTCAGGGGCTTCTTCCCCAACCCCCAGCCCAGACCCTGTTCAGAGTCCTGCCAGGGGCTGGTGTTTGGGCCGTGACACCAGGTGTCTCTGCCATCTCTGTCACTGCTGAACGAGCCCCTGTCGTCCCCCTGGGCCCCTGCGGCAGCCCCCCTCAGCCCTGTGTCCTGCAGCCCCTCCGCCCCAGGCCCCCCACTGCCCCTGCCCTGGCCTGGCCTGGCCGTCTCTGGGGTGGCAGGTGGCCAGCTCACGGTCCCGGCGGGAGAAACGGGGGCCCTCCAGGACTGTAGCTCAAACCAGGGGCCAGACTGTGCATCCTTCTCCCACCCCAAGCTACCCCTGAGCAGGCGGGTCTAAGGGCATCTGTGGAGGGGGTGTGGCTCTGTCCACCCCTCCCACCTGCCGTCCACTGTGGGTGCCTTCTGTCCAGGCAGGGGTAGTGGCTGCCGGAGGGCCCTTGATGCCGCCCGCCCTGGGCTGAGCCAGCCTCCAGGAGCTGCTTGTGAAGCTCCCTGGGGTTGGTTCACCTGCCCCCTAACAGCTTCACACTTAGCCTCTTGCTGAGTTGACCCCAAGTGAGACTGGGTCCACACGGAGAGGTGGGGGCTGAGGGCTGGGGGCGCCCCTTCTGGTCATGACTTCTGGCCTTTTGCTGTGTGACCCTCAGGTTGGGCTGGGTGGGCCCTGAGGGCCTGGCCTTGGAGGGTCTACAGCCACTCAGAGCTCCACACTGGTCTGCACCATCCCCTCCAGAGGGCAGGTGCCCACTGAGCCCTGGAACCCTGAGAGGACCGCCCCGGGCAGGGTGGGTGGCTCTGCTGTTCCTGTCCGGGAGGCACCTCAGGTGTCTGCAGCCGGAGGATGACGAGAGCCCGCGAATGAAGCCTGTGACTCCAGACGTGGCCGCCCGCGGCCTTCTGCTCCCAAGGGGGCACGGAGGGGTCCCTGTGCCTGGACAGCTGAATCAGACGGCCTGAGAGCTGTTAGGGGCCAGTCCTGGCTGTTAAGTGCTTGTCAGCATCCACAGGCCTCTCCTGACTATAAAATTCCTGAGAATTATAGGAGCTCCAGGGTCACATAATTCATTGCACAGTAGATTTAACCTGGCGGCTAGTAATTCATATTTGTGGCGATAATATTGTTTTCCACTTTCTGAGAGTTATCGCCATGTCTCCCTTCCAGGTCACTATGGATATCAAAAATCAATTTGGAAAGATGGATACTGTCAGGGAATAAAGCATGAGGCGGCAGCCTCCCCCTCTCGCCACCATGCTGAGCAAGAGGGCGCCTCTGGCCCCCACGCTCCTGAGCCCTGGGGGGGCTCCCATCGCTCACCACCAGCGCCTGACTCGGAAATCACCGGGCTGTTGGCTTGCATGGGTCAGCTTCCCCGGCTTCCCTCTCCAGTCCCTCCCTCCACACCAGGCTGACATCTGGCCTCCCGCCTCTGGGTCCTGTTCCCCTGTGAGCAGGCCTGGACGGCGGCTGTTAGGTGCCCAAGGGGCTCTGGGGCCATCTCTGTAGGCTGCCCGGATGTGGGGCTCAGCCCTCCGACCACCCGCAGTGTGGGACACTGGGTGGGATTAAGGAGCGGTGAGATTTTCTCTCTCTGGAGGCCTGCTCTTGGGACCCCAGGGGCACATGCGCGGACAGGGCGGCCCCACAGGTGCTCAGGAACCTCCCTGCCTTGGGGAGACTCTGTCAGGGGGCGGCAGGCGCTGAACTGCTCAGAGGACAGAAAGCAGGGGAGCCCCAGAGGATGGAGGGCGGGGACTAGGCGGTGTGTTCTGTCAGCCTGGGTGCAGCGGCGGAGACAGGGGAGAGGGCAGGGAAGGGTGTCGCAGAGGAGCGCCTGGTGGGCGTGCAGGCGTGGCTGAGACCTAGGGGGCAGCGTGGACAAAGGCCACCTGGCCCAGCAGCCACCACCCGGAGCACACTGGCAGGACGCCCTCTGGGAGGGAGGCTCCCTGTGCTGGGGGCTCAGGCGCAGCTCTGGTCAAGTCCACCCTGGGGCTGGCCGGGAGCCCAGAGTGGCCTATGCAGACAGAGGAGTCAAGCACAGACCCGTCCGCCAGGCCCTCTGTGGCATTTGCTGGGTCGTGCTGAATGACCACACTTGCCCCACAAGGCCTGCAAGGGTGGGGCATCTCGGGTCAGGAAGGCAGCTTCCCGAGGGGTGGCCATGCCTGCCTGTGCTCACGGCTGCACGTGTGTGTGCGCGCGCTAGGAGTGCTTGTTAGGGGCGGCCACCTGGGGCCAGTGACATGGGAGTGTCGGCGTACGGCATGAGTGTGCAGGTTGAGTGTGTCGTGGTCAGGAACATGTGTTTTTGTAGCCCCCCCGTGGGGCCTGTCCACTCCCGGTCCCTGTGTGGGGCCCTGGGAAAGCTCCTCTGGGGCCCTCTGAGCCACCTGCCCATGTCCTTTGGCCTGACCTTGTGGGAGCCAGCAGGTCCAGACAGGAATATGGAGACATGGCCTGCAGAGACCACCGAATGGACCCTCCACCCACCTCCATCTCATCTCCCACGCCTACCCCACCCGGACCCTATGCCCCTCTCAGGCCCACTCCACCCCCTGTGCCTGCCCCCAGCCCCTTCTGTCTTTCCTCCCCACACCCTCTCGCATGCCCCTCACGCTGTGGCCATGCTGGCGTCCTGTGGCCTCCCTGCCTCCAGGCCTTTGCAGCAGCGGGCAGACAGCATGTGTCCCCACAGCTGCACTCAGCCTCAGCTGTGTCCCCTCTTCATGGAGGCCCCTCCCAGACGTGCTTAAGCCCCAGGCCCACCTGCATACCTGCCCACCTGCCCAGGCCTTCTCCGCCCTGTTCACTGCCAACATGCCACTCTCTACCAGCATTCCTCTCCGCACTGGACCCCGGCTGCAGGAGGGCAGGACCCCGCCTGGCGCATGCCCTCAGGAGGAAGCTGCTCTGTGACACATTGTGGGATGGATGGAGCTTTGTCTGGGCCTCAGTGGGAATTGGACAGGCTTTGTTAGAGGCAGTATCTGGAGGCCCAGGGGACATTCACTGTGTAACTGATCCACTGCTGGTGGCCTCTGGGCCTCTCACCACAGTGGCTACAGCCCCTGTACTGGGAGTCACTTGGGGGTATAATCTACCACCCCCAGGTACCCCACAGGTGGGTGGTGCCCTCACTGGCCGTGCACCTGGAGGCAGGTAGGGCTGTGGGTGGCAGGGCCGAGGCCAGCAGCCCCCACAGCTCGCTGCCAGCGTGGCCGCCCCACACCCTGGCCCTCCTGCAGCCTCACCATCTGACCCTTCCCCACCAGGCGCCCTTCCCCAGAGCCCCTCACCCCTGCTACAGCCTCGGCGGTGCTGGGCGTTCCCCCATGGACTCGAGGAGCCATATGCCCTGTGAAGTCTG
Organism: Phataginus tricuspis; assembly: GCA_029783875.1. Taxonomy (NCBI): domain Eukaryota; kingdom Metazoa; phylum Chordata; class Mammalia; order Pholidota; family Manidae; genus Phataginus; species Phataginus tricuspis. The sequence goes on along the minus strand of JAQQAC010002594.1, from coordinate 91,986,981 downwards.
AAAGCACTGTGGTCAGTGGTGGGAGCCAGGACCTGAGGGGAATGGCCCAGGGGCTTCTTCAGCGCAGTGCGTCAGAGGAGAAGGACGCACCCCCCTCCTGGGCGCCTCCTTGTAGGGAGTGGGGGGTCAGCAGACAGTTAATCAAAAACAGCTAATGACTGCTGGGGCATGTTGGCCCATGGATCACTGTCTTGTGAGGGCCACCCAGCAGGCCCAGTGGGAAGAGGTCCCTCCAGTGGTCAGCACTGGCAACCATACCAAAAGCAGTTTAATTCTGGTTGCCTTTAATTAAGGCAGATGTGTCAGAGGGCCATGGGCTGAGCCACCTTTTGGCACAGAGTCAGCTTGTCCTAGGTCCCCGGAAAGCCAGCCAATGAGCCTCAGTGCATGTGACCGTGGGCACTGGGTGAGCCGCCAGGCTGTGTGGGGGTAAGGGTCGCCTGGTTAGGGGGTCAGGTGCCCAGGTGGCCTGGGTGAACCCCTGCTGGGCGGAGTGAGGGCTGGGGGCTGTCCCCGGGCTTCCCCCTCACCCTTCCGGTCGGTGGGCTGGCTGGGGCCGGGCAGCACAGGCTTCCATGCGGCTGGTGCCACTGCTGTCCTCTGGCATCAGGGACCCCATGTCCTGCTCCCCAACCCTGACTTACCTATTGAGCTGCCACTCGAGGGCCAGCAGGATGAGGGGTGTGACTCACAGCCCTGGGGCCCCAGACCGGGTCAGGGCTAGACCAGCCCCCAGCACACTGGCCCAGTCCCGCTGGGGTCCTGTGCTCCGGGGCCCCGGTAGGGCCCAGTGGCCTGCACGCTCACTGGCTCAGTCACTGGGTTCTCAGAGTTCTTGCGAGCTGAGGCACCGCGAGCAGGGCCCCCAACCTGGGTGGGGCTGGCAGGGGCTGCCAAGGGATCTATAGCAGGTACAGACTGTGCTTCGAGCTCATCCCCATGACTCAGGCCCCGGCTGCACAGGGGGAGGGGACCAAGAGAGGGGCCTGGCCAGGCTCCTGGACTTCCCTGGCCTGCACGTCCCCGGTTGCTCTATTCCCGCTCATCTCCTGCCCCCCATGGCGCTCCCACCCAGAGCCTAGCACCAGAGACGGGGTGGGGGCGGGGTGGGGCTGCAGGACCAGCAGCCGCCTGCCCCGTCCGGGGAGTCAGAGCACGAAGGCCACTGTGACGAGATGCTCAGAGCCCTTCTCCTGTCTCCCTGGTTGTAGGGTGAGCAGCCAGGAGAGAGAGAGGGCACAGGGCAGATAAGTCTCAGGGGAGCTGGGGGGCCTGAACCTGGCCCTAAGCAAAGGCCTAGGGATGGCCCCAGTGTCCTTCCTCGGTGTTCCCTGACGCAGCTGCTCTCCGGGGCTCCCACACCCGCCATGGAGACAGAGTCTCCTCCCTGGGGCCTCACGTGGGCTCCGTGCTCTGGCCCCCTCCCCCTGCAAAAGCCATGATGGAGGGTGGAAGGCCTGAGGAGCCCCTTCACAGTGAGCTCACGGGCAGCAAGCAGGAGGCTGCCCTGGAGCCAGCTTGACCTGAAGCCTTCCCAGGGCTGGGGAGATGCAGTGCCTAACCTGATCCAGCTCTTGTCCAAACCACTAGCAGCCTGAGCCCCCTGGGCCCACAGACCGGCTGTCCACCCCAGAAGTTCCAGAACACTAGCTGGTGGCCCCCTTTGGCCTTCAGAGGGAGCAGTGCTGCAGCCACTGCCGGCAGTGTCTCATTCCTGCCCAGTCTGAGGGACCTGATTGCTCCCAAGCCGGATGGGGGAGTGATTTTCCCTGATGGGCTCAGGGCAGGCCCAGAGGGCCAAGCTCCACCCAGGAGGCAGGGATTCCATGACACCCGGACCAAGAGGTGCACCTTTCCTTGCCCTGTGATGAGGCCATCATTACGGAGGGGCGGAGGGGCGGGGAAGGGAAGGCACGCGGCCACACTGGATGCGACCTCCCTTCAGCCTTGAACCAGAGACAAATGCTGTTATGCTTGGGTGGCAGGAGCTCTGGGAGCTGCGAGGCGGGGGACGACGGGCAGCAGCCTGTGTGCTCACGCGTGTGCGCAGCGTGCATGCATGCGCCTGTGTGTTCTCATGGCTATGCACGTGCGCCTCGGGCGCCTGGAGGCAGGCTCTGATAATGCAGCGGCAGGGCGTGGAGACTGGCCTCTTCATCTCTGGGCCGCCTCTCCCGGTCTGCAGTGACCTCGGCCAGACCGATGCACACACTCCTTGGGCGCCCCCTGTGCCACCAGCACTGTGCAGGGCTGTTCCAGAGCAGCCCGAGGGGATGCGGGGCAGCCATGGGCAGGCAGCAGCGCTTGGAGCAAGGCGGGAGGGTGGGGGAGGCGGGCAGCAGCACATCACTCTGGGGGCCCCCAGGGTCGGTCCGTGCCACCTCCCACCCCACCGCAGTGGGCTCGCCGTGACATGGGGACAGGGACTTTCAGAGGCCAAAACAGGCCACACAAGGGTTGGAAATGTTTAACAATTTATGTCAAGAACTGTAAAAAGCAGTGGAACTGACAGGGAGGAGCTAATGTGAGGCCCTTCCCTCAGGGCTGCAGCCCCAGTGACAAACAGGCGTGAGGAGGCCCCCGGGGCTGTGGCCACAGGTGACTGGGAAGGAACCACACTGGGCACACACTTGCAGGGCAGCTGCACCAAAGGTGGGTTTGGGGCACCCAGGCCCGCAGAGGCATGGCAGGCAGGGGCACCAGGGCAGGAGGTCCCCAGGGTGGCTCAGGGTGGCCGCCCAGAATGCACAGGTGGATGCGGACAGAGAAGACAGGATGGGGGTATGACCTTGGCAGTGTTGTGGCCTGCGAGATGGTGGCTTTGGCCCCCGCCTCACATTTGGGTGGCGTGAGGATTTGGGCTGACATTCCAGGAAAGCAGAGCAGAGCACTGCACACAGAAGGGGCCGCACCCACCTCACTTACGGCCTGGCCTCTGCAGCTCAGTGAGGGCCACGCGTCCCTGAAGCCCCGGAGCCCCTCCTCCGGCCTCTGCAGCCCTGCCATGTCCCTCCCCAGGCTCTGCAGCCTCCTCAACCTCTAATCTGGGGCCCCCGGGACCTGCTTTGTCCTCACTCCTGGGTGGCTCGTCCCACATGCTGGGGTTCCCGCGTTCCTGTCCCCCTGAGGCTCACCTCGCCCCGTGCAGCAGGCCCCGCCCACACAGTGCAAGTAGCCAAGTGAGCTTCTGACCCCATGCTGGCCCCTCCCTGCCGCCCCCACCCCCGTTGTCCTCACCATCCCCGCGTCCTCATCCTCCCTCAGCCTCTCAGTGTTTCCAGAACCCCACCACTCCCACCTCCACGGCCACCCTGTGCCTCCCAGCTGCCCCCCAGCTCTGTGCCACCCCTTTACTGTCACAGAGCCAGTAAGCAGTTTGCTCCGTGCACCACAGCCACATGCACACAGCTGTGTTCAGTGGTCTCAGTGTGAGCCCGGAGAGCAGGACTTGTCTACTTTGGGCAGGACCCCCAGAGCCCAGGGTGGGCCCAGCGTGGAGGCCTCTGGGTGTTCATCTGCTGAGTGGCTGACGTGGGTCCTGAGCTTGTGAGGTCAAGACTCAATGCATGGCCTCCCCAGTGCCATCCCTGGGCAGGGACAAGGGTGTGGGTGACCCTGGGCAGGGAAGCCAAGTGCCCCTCCAGGGCCTATGGATCCACAGAAGTTGTAGTAGGGTTCGGGGAAGCAGTGGTCCCCAGACTGGGGTGGGAAAGCTCTTTGTGATCCTCCTTCTCACAGACCCTGAGCCCAGAGAGGCACCCCAGTTTGGGGGTCCTACCGGGGAACATCACCGGGGCTCCTCCTTGCAGGCTCTGGGGCTGCATCCTCAGATGCTGACCTCACTGCCAACTCCTGGGCATCCGCCCTTCCCACCACTTCTGGGACCGCCACTGTTACCACAAGCCCCAGGACCCGGAAAGGGTGTGGAGGGCCGTCCCAGCAGCTGGGAAGGACACCTTGCTGCGGCAAGTTCATCGCTTGGCTGACACCTGGCAGCCCTAAGCCCTGCGCTTCAGGAGGCCAAGGAGATCTGTGAGGAAGACCCTATTGATTTTAATTACCCACAAACAGCCCCCAGGGACAAAGGACTTTGGCTGTTTATGTAGCCAGCTGTGCTGCACTATTGTGGAAGGAGAGATCAAATCAGCTCCCCTCATTATTACTATAATAATAAGGCCAAAACGCTGCTCAGGGCTGATGGCATTTTTTTAAAGCAATAACCTCACTGCTCCGCCCCCTCGCCGCCCCTCCTAGGCAGGCTTGAGCAACAAGGAGCAATTACATGCTGTCGATATTAATTCAATTAAATCCAGGTTATTTATTGGGTATTATGGAAAAGGATTCTCTAGTCTTACAGAGGTGGAGCATGAATGAGGGAGTGAGCAGGGTATAGGGCCGCCAGCAAAATTGATTGTATCACAGGCCAGAAAATCAGTAAGCCTCCAGCAGGGGGTGGCAGGGGTGGGAGGGGTGGGGCACACAGGGGCTGCTTAGGCGGCATTTCTCTTGGGACAGAATAGAAGTCAGATTGGAAAGCGTTTGAGTGTTTAAGTTCTCACTCTTCTGCAAACTAGTTGAGTGGCCGAGACCAGTTGTCCAATGCCTTTGGTCTTTGATTTTTCAGCTGAAAATTGATTTTGGATGATGATGGCACTGGTGGTGGCAATAGTGAAGATGACAAGAAGCAATTAAGGTGTTGACAGCAACAACACTGGTGATGGTGATGGTGATGGTGGTGGTGGTGGTGGTGGTGGTGGTGGTGGTG
>JAQQAC010002594.1:91923804-91981716 GCA_029783875.1 Phataginus tricuspis | reverse complement strand
GGCAGCTCCCGCGTACAGCGATTCCACCTTAAATGGGTTTGATCAGCCCTCGCACCGGTGAGCGCATGCTAATATTGGCTCCAATAAAGAGCAAATCAGGCCCGTTCCTCGTCTTATCGCGCAGTCAGAACTGATGGCTGCAGAAGTCATAAAGATCCCATTTAATCTTGCGCCTATCTATCACCACGGACGTCTGCACCTCTTTGTGCCGGGGTAATATGTGCTCATTACGAAAGCAAAACAGAGCTGGCATGAATAAACGCGGGATGAAGGCTCACTTCGAATGTGACAGCATGATCAGTGGCGGCCGTAATCACGGAGAATCGGACGCTAAATTATTCCATAGCCGTGATTTGAGGGGACAGCCCCGAGCACCCCGCAGCTGCCTGCAACGGCAGTGACGTATCCTGATAAAACATCCTTCCCAATTTACGGGGCTGCGCTTGGCCAGCCTGCCGCAGCGCGCGCTGTCTAATCACGCCATCAGCACCGCGGGAAGGGGCTCGATTGGGACTCAAATGAAAGGAGATTGGAAAACTACCCACAATTGAAATTACATTTGTAAATGAGGCAGAGTTTTCTGTTCAGAGTGTGCACGTCACGGTAAATCTGCCTGAGAAGTCGACAGAGGCGGCGGCTGGGGTGGCGCGGAGGGCGGCTGAGACGCTGCTGCACGGGGCGCACCCACATTACGGGAGAAGCCGGCTGTTGCCCCGGGGGACAGCCCAGAGGAGGGACCCCTGGAGACAGTACAGAGAGTGGGGCCCAGTCCTCATGAGGGACCCTGGCAGGGCCTCTGAATCTCACCTCCCATCTCTAAAATGGGGCTTCGGGTACCTCCTGTGGGAGGTGGGGCAAGACAGGACCACAGAGGTGTCAGAGCCTATACGGGCCCACTCTACCTTCCAGGGGAGCCCCAGCCCAGCCCTGGGCAGGGCTCACCCTGCCTCCCGCATCCTGTGCCCCTGTCTCTGCACACCCTTCCTGCAGCCTGTCTGTTTCATGTCCCCTCTGGTCCTCTCTGACTGAGGTGGGGGCATTGGGTTCCTGTGTGTGGGTCTAGGGCTGCCCTCAGAGGAGGCAGCTTGGTGGGTGGGCACCACACAACTCAGGGGCTGAGGGCGGTGGGCCCACACCAGTCTGGCCATGTGCCCCATGGCCTTGACGCGCACCCAAGCCCACTGGATGCTCCAGGCGAGGGCAGTCATACATGGGTGCAGGGGGCTTGGGGAGAGGACTGGCCTCAAGGGGCCAACCAGGCTGGGGGTGATGGAGGGTGGCCATGGAGCTGCTGGCCTGAGGTCCTCTCTCCCCAGAGGGTGGCAGGGCCTGTCTGGTGAGGGTGGTGCGGGGGGAGGGGGCATGCTGGCAGGGAGGGAGGAAAGCTGCCCAGCTGACGGGTCTGGGCCAAGGGTGGCGGTTGGCTGCGGAAGCCTGCAGAGTGGCCACTCCAAGCAGCGCCCTTGGGCTCAGGGCTGCCTAGGGGCCCGCAGCAGCTGAGGGAGACGTCAAGCGGCCATGGGCCCCGTGCCGCCATGGGGCCTGCAGGGCTCCAGCCCCGCCCTGCTGGTGGCCCTGAGCAGGCAGGTGGGGCAGCGCCTCCTCACGGCCTTATGTAAATCAAGGCCTAATTAGGCCATCCGGCATTTGTATAGAATATCATTTTTTAATTACCGGCCTGGCCAGGTCTGGCTGCTGCCTGTTGTGGGCCGATGGCCATAAATCCCCCGGTAACAGCTAACAGTGCTGGAGCGAGCTGCGTGTATTTCCAATGTTATAATTATGCTCCCGCTCTTGTTAATTGCCTATCTGGCTCTTTACTTTCTATGCCGCTCATCTGCTCATTACCGCGGCCATTTAATTCAATTAGCACCTTAATTAGAGGAACAGTCTTGTCCAATGTCGGCCTTGTCAGGGAGCCGGCTTGATGAGCAGACAAACGCCGGCGCCACCGGGCGGGCGGGCAGCGGAGGCCTGGGGGGGCCGGGGGCCGCCCGTGCAGTGCGGCCAGGCTGTCCTTGGGCCCCTCCATCCCCAGAGAGCCCGGGGACCAGAGGCAAGGGGAGGCCTGCCAGCCCCCTCCAGTCCCCCCCATGACCTTGGGCGTCCCCCCTCCAGCCCCAACACCCCAGCACCAGCCCCCAAGGGCTGGACGCAGCCCCCAGGCTGGCTTTGTTTTGTGCCATTCTATTGAAATCGCTATTCCCTGCCTATTAATTCTCCTAATTAGAATTAAATGAAGCATACTAAATTGCTAGATTAACCAATAATTAAGCAGCCAGCACACTAGAACTGAGCACCCCACACACCGGAGCCCCCCAACTGCCCCGGCCGCGGGGGAGTGGCTATGAGGAGAGCCCAGGCCGCTGCCGTCACGGGGCGATGGGACCCGCTGCCCCCCGAGACCCTCGAGGCCCCCTCCCCAGAGAGGCAGGCGTGCGGTGTGATGAGGGCAGCAGGGGCTGTGGGGTGCAGCGCCCCGGCATGTGAGCATGTGTGTGCAGCTCTGAACCTTTGCGTGAGTGTGCACGCGTGTAAGTGTGAAAGTTAAGTGTGCACACGTGGGTAGGGGTGTGGGCTTGGAAACCCCGCAGGAGCCTGTTGGGGGCTACAGGGTGGGGGCCATACAGCTCAAGCCAAGACCGAGCAGGGGCTGTGGCTAGGGGCTGGGAAGGCCCCCAAGACAGCCATTCCCGGTGGCTTGGCATAAGAACAACCACAGCCCCAAGCGTGCCCGGTACTCTGCGCCCCTGGGGAGAGCTCCCTGCGCCCACGCGCCCTGGGAGGCCAGGACCCCCAAGCCAAGCCCACTGAGAAAAAACAGGGCGGACAGGTAAGGGAAGTGCCAGCACATGCCCCTCCGGCCGCTCCGCACAACAGGAAGGAACGGAGGGGCGGGGGAAGGACCGGGCAGTGGTGAGGCTCAGGCCCCCGCGCCCCCCACCCTCTCCCACAGAAGGGGTCCCCTGGCCCTGGAGGGGCTGCGCCCCCGCTTGCCCCACCTGCAGCCCTCTGGCATCTGTTGGGAGCCCCCTGGTGGCCGTGATGGGCCTTGCATCCCACAAGGTCCCCATCCCTGTGACCAGAGAACAGTGGGTCCCCCTTGGAGTCAGTCCTCCAGCCCCCAACCCCCCACCATCCATGCCCAAGCCCAGAATCCACAGCCCCTTGGCCACAGTTGAAAGCACGGATGACAGTGGCGCATCAGGCCCCACTCTGTGCCGACTTGCCAGCTCTGTGACCTTGGGCAGGCTACCCCCTGGCCCGTGCCTCACTTTCCCCACCAGCGACAGGGGAAGAGAGGACCAAGTGGGTTAAAGCTCAGAGCGCCCAGAACAAGGCCTGGACATGTGGTCCCACCTGCCCCCAGACTCACCTGGTCGTGAGCCCAGCCTCGCCCCAGTGGGGGGCCCGCAGCCTCTCCCTGCGGCCAGACTGGTGCACAGCTCACAGCCTTGCTGGTGCCGCAGGGGCGGGGGAGTCCCCCGTCCAGGCCGCAGGACTCAGCCTGGGTGGGGGTGGAGGCAGAGCCCTGGACTCGCACAAGCGTGGCCCCCACCCGCCCACGGCCGGAGGAACTGGACACCGTCCCCAGGGGAAGCCAGCACCGGGGCAGGGGCCTCAGGCTGTAAACTTCCTCATAACAGCCGCTCCTGCAGCCAAAAGATATTGACTTCCAGGAGAAACAATGGCACGAATAAAATAAAAATAAAAAAGTTAATTATCCTTTGTGTTTGTAATTTAATTAAAGATGCAGTAAAGTTTTACTGTTTTTCCAGGTGATGATGTTTAGAGCCCCGAAAAGCTATTTGTGCTGGTGAGATTAAAGTGCATTTTAAAATGTTCCTCCAGTACTTTCACATTTGTTGATAGATTTTTAAATTAAACTTTAAATTGTAATCTAAATTACCTCCAACAATTCATGGTCCCTGTAATGAACTCCCACGGTTCCCGCTGTCATCTGTCGATGATGGAGTGTGAATAGGGCTCCTGCAGCCGCCCAGCCCCAGCCAGCCTGAGTCGGTAGGAAGCTGGGCCCCGGCCGGCAGGCAGATGGTCATCTGGCCACCCCGGCTGGGCCCATCCCAGGGAGGAGGCCTCTCGCAGGGGCAGTGAGGAGCCCTGTGTCCCTGCTGCAGGCCCCCTCGCCCCTCACCACAGCCTCCTCAGGCATCCCGGGCAGGGAGGGCACCTGCACCATGCAGGAGGGTCCAGAAACCCACAGGCCCCCTGTGTGATCCCGGACGGGTCCGGGCAGCTCGGAGCTGAACCGGCCGGGCGTCTCCAAGGAGAGAGAGAGGCAGCTCCCTCCTGCCCAGAGACCCGCTGCTCCGGGTCTCCTCCCCTGCACAGGGCGAGCCTGGGCCTTGTATGTGGTGCTCAGACCAGAAGAGAGTCCGATGACCACGCCCCTCCCTCAGAGAGGTAAAGGCCAAGGAGAAGCAAGGCCCCCTCTCCCGTCCTGTCCCCGGGCCGCGCACTCTCAGTCCCCTCCCCTCAGGGGCCCGCAGCGCCGTCAGCTGTCACTGGCAAAAGCCCAGCGGGCTTTGAGAGCATCAGTGCTTCTAAGTAGGCAAAGTGTCCTTAATCAGCAGCTGCTTGAAAATAGCATGGGAAAAGGTCAGCCTCTTCAACCATCCTAGAAATGGACCTTGGGACAGGAGATGCCAACCTCTTCATAGTTCAGTATTTAGGGTTGATTTGATGGAAGTGGCATCTCTGGCCAGCAGGGGCCGCACCTGCAGGTGGCTGAGGGACGGTGTGAGCGGGAGGTGGGGGGGGGCCGGCAGGCACCCACGACGGCGAGACGACAGAGGACCGGGAATAGAGGAGCCCAGCAGAGCGGGAACCAGAGCAGGGCCGGTCTCAGGGTCTCCAGAAAACAGACCCGGTGGGGTGTAGACAGGTATGTGTGTGCGTGTCAGACAGAGGGGGCAAGTGCCCGGCACTCTAAGGGACCAGCTCCTGCAACTGTGGGGCTGGCACCCCTGACCAGCAGGCTGCCTGAAGGTGGGATTCCCTTCAACGTGGGGACCTCAGTCCGTTTCAAGGCCTTCAGCTGATTGGACGCAGCCCACCCGCCTTATGGGGGCCAATCCCAGGGCTCTGGGTGCTTACCACTTGGCTTCGGCGCAAACCAACCACAGAGCCAGGCAAGGGTGTGCCCCCCAGGCTGCCCCCCGTCAGGGCACCACCCTTGCCGCCTCTGCCCAGCAACTGCAGAAATGCCCCGAGCCAGTCTGGCTCTGCTTTAACCCCCCACTGCCCTCGAGCATCATGATTTATGTCCTTCTGTCCAAAAGCACAAAAGCCCCCGAGGAGGACCCCCAGCATGGGGCATGGGAGGGTCTCTGTGCTGCCCCTCACAGAGCCCCACCTACCCGGATGCTGCAGGGTGGGAGGCGGTGGTTCTGCGGGGATCCCTTCTCACTCCCCAGACTTGCCGAGGTGCGTGTCACCGAGTGAGGGACCAGTTCTGGGGTCCAAGCCTCCGTGGCTCACGGGCTAATGGTCACCATTCCCACGGCTGCTGGGTCTGGGAAGAATCCTGCCTCCCTCGCTCCCTCCTTCCTTCCTGGAAACCTTTGCCGAGCCCTCTCCTGGGCCAGACCCATCTGGCTAGCAGCCTCAGCAGGGCTCCAGCTGTGCGCCAGTCACTACAAAGTCCTCGCAGGAGGCGCCCTGCCCCCAGTCCCAATGCTGACTCGAAACTAAGGCAGGGCCGGCCTCAGACGCCCCACATGGGACATCCAGACTAAGCAAGGCCAGGCGGCGGGGGCCCAGTGAGGGGCACTGGAAGGGCTTCCTGGAGGAGTCGGCAGGAACTGGCCAGGTGGCAGAGGCAGAGGAGTGCACCAGGGAGGTGTGTGTACATGGGCCTGGCGTCAACATGCTCGGCACGCCCGCTGTGCCAGGGGCAGTTCTGAGCCTGGGACCAGGGGCTCGGGTACTCAGGGGCTGAGTGGGGAGAGAAACCACCAGAGAGCAAGGATATCGACAGGAGCCCCGGGAGGTTCTGCCTGGGAAGGGCACAGAGGCGGGCAAGGGAGGTGAGGTCTGTGCCATCAGAGAGGACTTCCTGGGAGAGGCCACAGCCAGGAAGTAAGCATGGAGGAAGGCGGCGGCGGGCCATCCCAGGGTCCTGCGTCTGGACCGGGGGTCCGTGCCCAGCCCCATGGGAGAAGCCACGCTGGGTCCATACCTTGTGGGCAGCTGTGCCCAGGGCGGGCTGTGGGGTGGGGGTGTCTCACCATGACCCCCTCTTCCTCCAGCCACCCTCTGCCCCGACGGCGTGGCTGCAGGCCTCCACCCACTGCCAGCCGGGCCTCCCAGCCCTGCACTGCCCCTCCCAGCACAGCAGGCTCGAGGTGTGCAGCCTGAGGGCAGCATGTGTCCCTCCGTGGAGGAGAGAACAAGAGGTGCGTGGGCCTGTATCTGTGCTCTGCGGAACGTGGGGGCCTTGTCGGAAGACCCCTGTTTGTGAGGACACCTCCCTGGGAGCAGCATGGGTCAGGGCTCCCTGTCCCTCAGGGCAGGGCCCAGAACACGCCATGTGGGTGCTGGACACACATCGCTGCTCAGCCCAGGGTAGAGGCGCTGTGACCGGGGCCAGGAGCTGGAGCATGGGGTGTGTGTGCCACACCCAGTAAGAGTGGTATGGGGTATGAAGGCCCCTTGTCCCAGGGGGCAGCTCTCCAGGGCCACCCCACCCCAGAGCCCCTGGCCAGAAGGCCTTTGGCCTATGCCAAGACCCCGTTGCCACCCAGCCCTTCCATGGCCACCCCTGCTCCCTTGTCCCTCACAGGAAGACCCTAAGACCCCCCTGCGAAGGTCCCGGCTGCTGTCTGGAGAGACTATGGCAGAATGGGCCTCCCTGAGAGCAACGGGCCCCAGGGGCCCAGAACAAAGAGGCCGGGGTGATCTGGCCAGCCCTTAGACCCGGCGGGGAGCTTTGTGGGGAGCAGGGAGCAGGGGTGGGGGCAGGTGCTGCTGCAGAGAGCTCGGGGGTCCCCAGGGGCCAGAAAGAGCTCACCCCATCTGTGTGACCACAATAATCAAAGGCAGGTGGACAGGAGGCCAGGGCAGCCACTCCAGCAAAGGCCAGGTCTCGCACATGGTGTCTGGACCTTTTTCAGATGCACACTATCAACTGAGGAGGGGCTGGTGCCCGGAAGGGTCCCCCACCCAGCCCTTGATGAGCACATCCTTCCACAGCGTCTGATTCCTGCTGTCAGAGCCCCTCGGCTGAATGCTGGACAGAGTGGTCAAGACAGCAGCTCTCCTGGTCAGCACTGTGGCGGAGAGCGGGGAGCATGGCCCTGTGAAGGTGCACGTCTGGCCCTGCAAACGGGTGGAGAGGAGCTCTGGGCTGGCTGATGCCACGGGTCCGGGGCCAAGGGCCTCATCCATCTGTGCCCGCGGAGAGGACACTACATCTGGACAGCAGTTGCAGCGGGGGGCACTGCTTGATCAAATTCACGCTAACCTAGCCATCCTCCAGTGTCCATCTGGCGGCCTTGCAGGGTGGCCTGTGAGTTAAACTGGGGCCGTGACAAGCATCACCACCCTGATTCTGTCCAGTCTTTGGTGGAGGCACCGACCTCCACCCCCCAGGAAGGCGGTGCTGCCCTGGTTACTGTCTTGGCTGGGGGTTGGGGGGGTTCGGGGGCTCCCCCTCAGCCTTCCTGCCTCTGCAGTGTCCACTGTCAGGGCCAGGGCAGGCGTCCTGCTGGCTGCAGAGCTCCTCTGATGCAGCTACACCCTGAGGAACTGTAGGGTGGGCACGTAGCCGGGCAGCAGGACCTGAGCCGGGCCCACACGTGCACGCCTTTCGGGTGCAGTGGCACTTGGGGCTCCTGGGCTCAGCATCAGCTCAGAACCAGTGCCCGTCACCCCCAAAGATGCGAGCGTGGCCTCTGCCGCGGGGCCGCTGGTGAGTGGGGCTTGTTTGTGGAGCTCATACTTGCAGCTGTGGTGGGGGGCGCCCTCCGTCTAGGGACTCTGGGCCGCCGAACCCACACAGGCTCAGAAACTGGTGATACAGGACAAGCAGGACCCAGCAGGCTGCCCACGGGCCATGCCCACGCGCTTGGGGAGAGCCCCGGGGGCCCACCTCTGCAGGTCAGGGGAGCTGCCACCATCCACCATCCACATGCCCGCCTGCCCCTGACAATTAAATCTGCTGCTTGGCCTCCACTGCCCCCGGGTCCCAGCATCCCACTCATCTCTCCACTGCGGGAGTGGCCGTCTTGCACCCAGAACCCATCATTACGTCAGCCCGAGAGCCACCTCCCACTCCCAGGAGGCAGGTCTTCTCTGACGGCGCCTTCGGCAAGACCCCCAGGGCCTCCTGAGCTCCCGCGGAGCTGTGCCCAAGCCTACTGCTCACAGGTAAGCCTTCCTCCGCCTCAGGCTGCTGGGTGGCAGGTAACCAACTACCCGCACCTCCCGCAGAAGAAGGGTGGCCACAGCCAGGTGCAGAGCGAGCGCCGAGCCTTGAGGCCGGGGCTCCAGAGCTCTCTGGCTGCTCGGCTGCGGCACATCCGTGAGGAGGGGGTCAGGCCCTGGTGGGGAGCCCCTGAGGCGTGGGTGGGGCTTCCTGGCTGGTGACTGTCTGGTCCTTCAGCTGACAGGACAAGGGCCCGTGCTAACCCCCAGTGTGACTGGGCAAGGGGTGCAGGTCTCGGAGAGGGAGGGCCTTCTGGAGGTGCTGCATGTCCCTGCAGGACCAGGGGACCCCTTGGCTTGGGCCTGTGCTCTTAGATGCAGGGACCAGACACTGGTGAGCATGAAAGCCCCCTCTCAGCATGGAATCTGACCTCCTGGCGATGGCTTGGGGGGTACAGCACGTGCAGCTAGACGAAGAGACGGCCGGCTCAGCAAAGCCACGATCCTCAGCGGTCCTGGGAGGTGGCGGAGGAGCCGGAGGGAGGGGTGTGTGCCGGGGCAGATAGACAGTGTGGGGCCAGAGACCCGCCAGGACCGTGCCCAAGGGAGGGGGCAGTCAGGGACACCACCCTGACCGTCAGGAGCGTAGTGGGAGTGGCCTGGCGTCATGAGAAGGCTGGTGGGGCATCATCTGTAAGCCCGCGGGCAGGGAGAAGGGGGCTCTGCGCACCCCGCAGGACTGGCCATGTGCTGCGGGTCCTCACTCCGCGCTCGGCTGAAGCCCTGGTCGCTGGGAAGCCACCTGCCCCCGGGTTCTGTCCCAGGCTCAGGCCCTTTGTCCTGTTTTGCAGGCCCTGTCTTCTTCACGGCGACTCATGGTGATTTCCTGTACATGCTCACAAGCCCTTCTCAGTTTCAGGTGGCGCTGATGTCATCTGCTGGCCTGGCACCGCGGTTGCCATTCTGTTGAATCCTTTATCGGAAAGAATTCCCCATTTTGACAGAACCAAACCCACCCATTTCTTGCCTTAGGATCGACTCTTTTGGAGTCTTGTTCAAGAAACCCTCTGCTATGCGAGGCCCCACACTCTCCGCCCATGGTTTCACCACCTACATTTGGGGCTTTCACCTCCGACACTAGGTTCCCCTTTGTGGGTGGGGTGAGGGAGGGGTCCTGCTTTCTGGGGTCCAGAAGGTGAGCCTATTGTTCCAGGCCCCGTCTCTGCATCCCAGGGTCAGGCTGGCACCCCATCGTGCTCACATCTTCGAGGCTGGGGGACTAATGGGCGCTCAGCAAGCGTAGTTCTCTCATGGGGCCCGCCCAGCGGCCACCACCAGACGTCAGCCAGCGTGCAGGTTGGTCACCCGAGTGGCTGGTAGATGACACCGGCTGTCTTCTGGGGCCTCAGCCGGGCTGTCAGCCTGACTGCCAACACGGCCCCTCCAGCGCGGTGGTCTCTGGGGAGGCGGACTTCTGGCCTTGTGCCCTGTGCCCCCAGAGCAAGGTCCCCAGGAGAACCAGGCGGGAGCGGCGTGGCCTCCCCTGGCCAGCCACGGCGTGCTGTGGTGTCATTTGTCTGCATTCTGTTGGTTACAAGCAAGCCACTAAGGCCAGTCCCGGTTCAGGGGGAGGTGGCAGACCCCACCTCTCAGTGGAACAGTCAAGGTTATTTGCATATCTGATTTTTAAAAACACTGTTTATTAAAAAAAAGTCTTCCCTTTCCAAAGATTCACTGCATCACCTCAGTCATGTATCAAGCCATCACCAATAGATGGATTTGCTTGGGGGAATCTGAATTTGAGGGTTTTTTGGTCGTTTATTTACCTGTTCCTGTACCTGTCACAGTGTTTCTCTCCCTGTGTCTTTGTAGCGTATTTTAATAACTAGAGGGCAGGCCGCTATCCCTTTTTCTCCCTTTTCAAAAAGGTCTAAGATGTTCTTGTGTCTTTTTTAATGTAAATTTTAGAATTAGATACATTTCTCAAAACCTTTGGTTCGAATCCTATTTCATTTACAGACTAACCCGGGGAGCGCTGGCACCATCGCCCGGTGAAGTGGGCCACCCTCAGGAGGGCCTGGCTCACAGATTGGGGGCTTCCTGATTTTCCGCATAAGGATCTTGTGCCTTCTTTTCGGGTTAATTCCTAGGTACTTTATTGTTTCCCATGCTATTGTAATGGTTCCTTTTTCTCCATTTTCCAGCTACATTGCTGGTTCTGGGGACACTATGTGGGTTTGGTAAGGTCATTGTCCTGGTTTGATGAATGTGTCCGCAGACTGTGTGACTCTCCTCCCTTCAGGAGGCGGGACTTCACCCCTGCCCTTTGGGTGCGGGCAGCCCTTGGCAATCCATTTATGACGAGAATGTGGTGGAAACAGCACTGTGTGGCTGCCGAGAGCAGGTTATAAGAGGCGCTGCGGCACCCGCTGGCCACCTGCTTGGGAGAAGTCCAGGCTGCCATGCTGCCTGGACACTCGAGCTGCCCTAAGGACAGGTCCACATGGTCAGGGAATAAAGCCTCTACCAAGGCCAGCAGGGCGCTGGGGGCTTCTGATGGCCACCAGTGGGTGAGCCCCCTTGGAAATAGTTTCTCCAGCCCCAGCCAAGCTTTCAGATGATGCATCCCCAGCCAGTGCTTGTGAGAGACTCTGAGACAGAACCATCCAGCCAAGCTGCTCCTAAGTTCCTGACCGGCAGAAGCTGAGATAATGTGTTTGTTATAAGCTGCTGAGTTTTGTGATAATTTGTTAAGCAGCAATTGGCAGCTAATGCAATGGTCTTGTATCTGTCAGCTTTGCTGAATTCTCTTATCGGTTCTAATGATTCATCTGTTGATTTTGGTGGGTTTTCTATGTAAATAATCATATCATCTGCATATAACATTTTGTTTCTCCCTTTCCAATCCCATAACCTCCAATTTATTTTTTCTTGTCTAATTCCATTCTTCTTGGTGACTAGCTTGAGCAATAGAAATGATGTCTTTATCATGTATGTGTGTGTATATAAGAGATTTATTATGAGGAATTGGCAAATGCAGTTATGGAAGCTGAGAAGCCCCAAGGTCTGCAGGCGGCGGGTGGAGACCCAGGAGAGCTGATGTGCCGCTCCAACCAGGTCCAAACGCCGGAGGAGGAAGGCCGATCCGAGTCCCTCTCTGAAAGCTGGGGCTCCAGAACCACTTTGAGTCCAGAGGCAGGAAGCGTCTCTCCTTGCTCCGCCTTTTTGTTCTGCAGGGTCTTCAACTACCAGAAGGAGCCGGCCCGGCCACGCTGGGGAGGGCCGTCTGCTTCGTCCAGTCTACCGGGTCAGATGGTGATTTCATCCAGAAACATCCACAGACACCCACCCAGAATATGTTTGACCAAATATCTGGGCCCTCCATGGGCCAGTCAAGTTGAAACATAGAATTAACCATTGTAATTATTAACTCTTCTCAGGTGGGGGTAGGACAGAGGGAATCTGTTCAAGTTAACACATGACTCTTCTTCAGCCCATTCATGTTATAAATCACATTGCTAGATTTTCTTACACATTCCTGGAATAAACCAATTGGTACTTTTTTTTATATCAAAATATGTTTTTAAATATACACTTGGAGTTGGTTATATTTTATTTGTGGTTGTTTTTATTGAAAAGGCTTATAGTTTTCTTTTCTGATTTTGGAATGAGATAAGACACTTTCTTATTTTCTATAATTTAGAAGAGTTTGCATATAGAATAATTTGTCTTTCTGGAAGGTTTTTAGTGGGGGACTATTTGTTTCCTATTTCAGGTTCTTTAATGGATTTTTAGCCTATTTAAGTTCTCTACTCTGATGTCAGTTTTGGCTTTTTATATTTTTCCAGAGTTTACCCGTTTTATCTAGGGCTTCCGGATGTACTGACGTGTAGTCGTTCATAATTTGGCTTAATTATTTTTCAGTTATTTCCCATTTTTCATTCTTTGTTTATATCATTTCATTTTTCTTTCTGTTGTCACCATTCTTGCCAGAGGCCTGACTGTTTTATTATATTTACAAGGAGCAGTTTTAGTTTTGCAAATCTTCTCTGGCTTTTTAATGTTAAGGATGGTCTCTGCTTCACTGATTTCTGCTCTTATCTTTTTTATTTCCATCTTGGGGGTTTTTTTTTGTTGTTTTTTTTTACATTTATTCTTTGGTTCTTTTTATAGCCTCTTGAGCTGAAGCTTAGCTTACTTCTTTTCAATTTTTCTCTGTCTTCTGACAAATTTATTTAAAACCTTTACTTTTCGTCTAGTTACTGCTTTGTGTATCCCACAACTCTTGACTTGTAGTGGTTTAAATATTTTATAATTACCTTATGATTTCTCTTAACCCAAGAGTCATTTAGTATGTAGGGTTTTTTTATTTCCAGGTATCTGAAAATTTTTCACTATTCTTTTGTTATTTATTTATTTCATTACCATCAAAGAATACAATCTGTAATATGCTGATACTTTGAAACTCATCACATAGTCTTTTGTGGCTATAATGAAAGGTTGGGTTTCTTTTTTCTCTCATGTTTGCTGTCGGCTTCTAAGCCTCACCTCTTCCTCTTCCCCTCGCGCCTCATATCTGAACGAACTGATAAGAAGATGTAGGTGTTCCCTCCTCTGATGCTGGTGGGAGATTCAAACCATACAAGCCTTGGTCCACACACAGACCTTCACCCCAGCCCTGGTCCCATTCACAGGGAAAACCTCTCCTCTCTTTCAAGTCATTCCCGACCTGCTTGGGAGGCCTGCCTTGCTCTCCTCAGATGCGTCAGTCACGCAAGTAACCCAAACTCTTTCATACCCTCTTGGGGTGCGTGTATAGCCTCTTCAGCCTCGATATTTGAGCTGAGTTTGGGGTGCGGGTCTGCCTGCCTCTGCAGGTGACCATATCAGTGGCCTACTACATGGCCTATTTGTAAATAATAAATTGTGCAAAAAAAGAACCCATATTCTCCCATATGTAAAATGATAAATACTAGATATAACTAAATTAATTTACTATACCACTCAAATTTAAATATCTATACTTACTTTCTGTATATTTAATCTATCATTTCATAAAACGAGTTTGTTAAAAGCTCCAACCGCCATAGCTTAGTCATACATTTCCGCCAGTAATTTTCTCAGTTGCAGTTTTATATGTATTTTAAGATTATATTACTTAATGCCTATATATTTATGATCATTATATCTTCTTAACCCATTATTCCTTTGAAGCAATGTCTAATATTCTTATTTTTCCCTTATGATATTTCTGGTCTTAATTCTATTTGTCTGATGTTAAAATTGCAACTCCAAATCTTTTTTGTCATATTTTTTCCAATCCTTTGGCTTTCTTTCTCTTTCTCTCTCTTTCTTCTTTTACTTTATAACTCTCTGAAGCTTGTGAAATTTCATGACCAGCATGTGTTATTTTGTAACTAAGTTTTTACCATTTGTCAAATAAAAACTGGAAAGAAACAACAGGAAGAACGCTCTTTTGTTAGAGCTTCTTTTCATGAACATCTTGGGAGGAAACTGTTACTTAAGAGGAGCTGGTTCTTCCCTCGTGAGACTAAGACGCTGCTACATGCCTGGTGCTGCCCAGGGTCGTAAGGACACACCTGCAGCGCATATATAGCAGCCCTGCTGGGAGCTGCTCCACCCAACCGCAGAACTCTCTGGAATCGCTGAGGAATAATCCTACATGCTATGGTTCAGAACTAAGACAACTTCAGAGCTGGCGATTCACAGACGCCAGGTTCCTCCTCAAGAAACCAGGTCAGCTCATGGCATTCAGATACTTACCTGGGTGCCTTCAGATCTTTGTTGACCTTGGCTCCATACCCACAGATGAGGCACAACCTCTGGGTTCACGGTCCAAGGCTGTCTGCTAAGGAGGATGGCAGGGACTGCACCCACTCCATCCCTGGACCCTTGTGAGGCCCTTCAGGTTGCAGCAGCTGGGGCTGCAGCCATTGAGAGCTCCGGCCTGTAATTGGCTGCTTTTGGGGACCCAGAGGCCAGGCTGCTGTCATCACCGTGCCTGACACAGATCCTCTGTGGCAGGGCTGGCTGCCGGAGGATAGATGGCTGCCCCCCTGGCAGGCTGAGATGCTGCCCTGATCTGTGGAGCGGGGCCCTTGCAGAAGCGGCCCTCAGACCTCCCACCCAAAAGCTGCTTGCCGAGGTTCCTGGGTGTTCTTGTATTTCTTCTTGGGTATCTCGCCCCTGAAGGGGAGGCATGCCTGCAGTGAGGGCTGCTCGCAGTCCTCTCCTGAAGGAGAGGTGGGTTTAGATACTGCACCTGCTGTTGTCTGCCAGTCCCCTTGCTACCTGTGTGCCTGTTTCATCCCTTGATTTTCAACTTTTCTGTGTCTTTTCCTTTAAAGTAGGTCTTCTATAAGCAGCATACTGCAGCATCTTGTTTCTCATCCAATCTGCAAGTCTCTGCTTCTGGATTGTGAAGTCTAACTCACTTAAATTTATTGAAGCCATTGTTATATTAGAGTTGACTTATGCCTTCTTGTGTGTTTTCTAATTTCTGTGTTTGGTTTGTGTTTTTCTTCTTTTTTTTTTTTTTACAATTTATTTTATTTTAGTATCTTTAACCTACAATTACATGTGCAACATTATGATTATTAAACTACCCCCTTCATCAGGTCCCCCCCACCAACCCCATTACAGTCACTGTCCATCAGCGTAGTGAGATGTTATAGAATCATTACTTGTCTTCTCAGAGTTGTACAGCCCTCCCCGTGCCCCCGCTACCTTACGTCTGCTAATCGTAATGCCCCTTTTACCCTCTTATCCCTCCCTTCCCACCCATCTTCCCCAGTCCCTTTCCCTTTGGTAACTATTAGTCCGTTCTTGGGTTCTGTGAGTCTGCTGCTGTTTTGTTCCTTCAGTTTTTTTTTTCTTTGTTCTTATACTCCACAAATGAGTGAAATCATTTGATACTTGTCTTTTTCGGCTTGGCTTATTTCACTGAGCATAATACCCTCTGACTCCATCCATGTTGTTGCAAATGGTAGGATTAGTTTTCTTCTTATGACTGAATAATATTCCATTGTGTATATGTACCACCTCTTCTTTATCCATTCATCTACTGATGGACACTTAGGTTGCTTCCATTTCTTGGCTATTGTAAATAGTGCTGCGATAAACATAGGGGTGCGTCTGTCTTTTTGAAACTGGGCTGCTGCATTCTTGGGGTAAATTCCTAGGAATGGGATTCCTGGGTCAAATGGTATTTCTGTTTTGAGTTTTTTGAGGAGCCTCCATACTGCTTTCCACAATGGTTGAACTAATTTGCATTCCCACCAGCGGTGTAGGAGGGTTCCCCTCTCTCCACATCCTCGCCGACATTTGTTGTTGTTTGTGTTTTGGATGTTGGCCATCCTCACTGGTGTGAGGTGATATCTCATTGTGGTTTTAATCTGCATTTCTCTGATGATTAGCGATGTGGAGCATCTTTTCATGTGCCTGTTGGCCATCTGAACTTCCTCTTTAGAGAAGTGTCTATTCATGTCCTCTGCCCATTTCTTAATTGGATTATTTGCTTTTTGTTTGTTAAGGTGCGTGAGTTCTTTATATATTTTGGATGTCAACCCCTTCTCAGATGCATCATTTATGAATTCTTGACTTCTTTTTTCACTTCTCCAGGGTTGCAAAGACCCTGCCTCTCCTCCCTCTCCACACAGGCTGGTCCCTCTCTGCACACACTGTGGACTTTGCACTCCAGGATCTCTGATCACCCAGACAAGCCATCACTGTGGTCGCCAGGGATGGAGTCAAGGGAGAGCACACTCCCCACACCACCATTCCTGCGGAGGGTGCTGCCTGCCGGGCACAGTGGGCTCTGCAAGGACAGGGTGGCAGGCGGTCTTATCCCCACAGCACCTGGAGGTCAGTGCCCCCTGCAGGCTGAAGGCTCAGCCCATCCGCTGTACTGTCAGGTCACAAGGGGGTCCTGTTCATTTTGGACACACAGCCTGCCCTGGGGCCCTGCCCGACCTGTGGCTCCTTCCAGATGTGAGAGCGGGCGCCCCTCCAGAGATGGCCAGGGAAGGCTCTCAGCAACGGAAGGAACCAGAGACCCTGAATTAGGACTGTGCAGACAGCGCGCTAAGGGTGCTCTTGGAGCCCCCCTTGTTCACAAGTGGAGACCCTAAGCCCCAGGGACTCCTGTCCCCGTGCCAACCTCGGCATGGCGGCCAGTGCAGGTACTCGGAGCCTCCTTCTAGGGCCCCAGGCAGAAAGAGAAGGCTGCTTAGGGAGAAAGTTTAATAGGGGAGCAGATATTTAAGCCCAAAGCACTCAGGAGTCCCAGGCCACCGGCGTGAGCCCAGCACATTCTGGAAGCATGATAAATGGATGCTATTTTTAAAGGGAGACGCTGCAGAGATCATTTCTATTTGTTTTGTGGGGTTTAGTCTGAGCCGTTGTGCCTGTGTATTAATGCAGCTCTCTGAGGAAGATAAACGGGAAGCTGGGCCCTGAACCCGCCTGATACCATCGAGCGCCACAGGGAAAAAATGCAGCGTAATAATCTTGTGAAGGTTTTCTAAATTAAGAGCAAACAGATGACCCGCGGTGTATCGCCCGCATCAGCCCCGTCCGACACGGTGCTCACATCCATCTCCGCGGACACAGAGGGAGGCTCCCGAGGCAGCCTCGCCACGAGGCAGCATGTCGCCCCACGTGGCCCAGGGTGTGTCCAGCGTGGAAGGCAGGGCCTGGCTCCCACTGGGAGACCATACAGATCACCCCAAACCTGGAGGGGAGGGTCCGGCTGCAGAGCAGCCCGTCCAGACCTGGAACTCGCTGGCAGCTGCCTGCCCACGCGCCGTTCCTCCCGCGGGGCTCACATGGGGGTCCTGCAAAGGCTGGGAGACCTTTGAAGCAAGGAGCCGCGGTGACGGCCTCCCTGTACCTGCATCCCGCCCCTTGTCCTCCACTTGGCCCACTCCTCCTGCAGCCCAGCATTGCCCACGGCCTGCAGCCCAGGGCCCAGCTCTCACTACCAGAGAGCCAGCCCAGGACCCAGCAGGTGGAAGCCATGGGGCCAGAGGGGCAGGTGGGCACCAGCCACGAGTCATTGGGGATGCCCAGAGGGAGGAGAGACCTGCTGGAGAGAAGCCTGGGAACAAGCGGCCTGGGGGCAGCGCCCCACCTGCCCCTGCCCATGCCCGAAGCCAGGGCTGCTCTCCAGAGGCACAGGACCCAGGGGTCAGCCTTGGCGCTGCAGGGGCAGAGCTCCGAGGGCCAGAGCAAAGCCGTAGGGCCAGCACATCTGTGTGAGACTGCCCTTGGGGTGGTCTCTGCTCCAGGGGTGCCCACACAGGCCTCGGTGTCGCTGTCCGCCTCCCTGAGGCGCCCAGGAGCCCAGACACAGGTCCCATCACCCTTTGCCCCTAAGCTTTGGGTGCCACCGCCAGGATATGGTTCTGGGAAACAGCAGCCCCAGGGCCCCTTCACGAGTATCCTGAGGTTCCTGGGCAGCGTCTGGGGGCAGCGCCGGCAGATGTCCAGGGGGGCCTGTGGACTGTTGCCCAGCCAGACCTTCCCCTCTCACCTCCCCTGCACGGGGAGTGGTGAGTAGGAATTCCGCCCCTTGTGGCCGGAGCCCTGGGCTCAGCATGGTGGAGGTGAGGCTTAGGGCCTCTAATGAGATGTCTGGGAGCCGCCCTGCCGGCCCAGCCCTGGGCATCAAGAAGTTGCTGCCTCAGTGCCAGCCAGGGGGCACCCCTCCACCCCATGCCTCTCCTGTGCACATGACAGATAAATACGAAGGGGCTGGAGGGGTGCTGGGTGGGGAGGACAGCGAGGGCTTCCACCTGCCCAAAGGGCCAGGCTGCAGTCTCCTGGCTTTCCCAGCCCAGACCCTGGCCTGCCCCGGCCATGTGGGAGCTGCTGTTAGGGAACCTTGGGGGGCTCCTTTCTTCAGTCCAGCCCAGCCCAGCCAAGAACGTGGCAGGCAGGCTCTCCCAGGGCCATTCACTGTCCAATGGGCACCACTCTTGGTCGACTTCAGGGAACCCAGGACAGCCAGAGGCTTCCACACCCAAGGGCCCTGGTCACGGGCACCGGCGGGGCAGGCGGAGGGCACAGACGCCCCTCCCAGTCTGCACATCTGCAGCTGCCACGACTCTGGTGGCCGCCGGCAGGCTGTCTCCTCTGTATCCCACAGGGGCCCCTCTGGACAGTCAGAGTATGAGGGAGGGAGTAGTGGGGGCACAGGGGACCCTCCCCAGAGGCCTGTGTGGGGCCGGCATGGGGCAGAGCCTGAGGATGCCCCCAGGTGGGGTGCAAAGCCATCCCCTTGCGCCTGCCCAGCTGTGGGATCCCGGCTCAGCCAGCTGACCTCAGAGCCCTTCCTGAGGTACGCCAGCACCCCTCCCCGCCAGCACCGCCCTCACCTGCTTGGAGGAGGGCGGCACCTGCAGCCAGGCAGGGGAGCCAATGGCCCTCCCAGGGGCTCCCAGCAGGGTGGGCCGCCCCTCAGCACCCACCCCGCGCCCCAGCCTGGCGTCCCCCTTGGTAGATCAATAGCTTTGGAAATCTGAAAAGTGCCCAAACAAAGAAGTAGGCTTGTAAGTACCCAGCTTGTATCGGCTGATAAATGGGCCCCTCTTTAAGGGACTTATCTCTTTAGGGCTTGCGGGATGAGGGATGGCGTCATTTGTCCTGCTGGCTTGCGTGGACCAGCCAAGCCGGATCTATTTAAAAGATAGCGTGATACTGTCGACAGCCATAGACAGGGTAATTGCGGAGCGACTGTGGGGTATAAATTACGCGGCTCTAAGTGGCCGAGCGGAGGGATTCCTGACAATTTACTTGTCCCTCCGCCCCGCTGCCTGCTTATCACGGGCCAGCAGAAGAAACGCGCTCTGGGTGAAAAAATTAAGTATTGATCAAATTAACAGTTTTTACTGATCTTTTTAAGGGAGAAAAGGAGTGCAGCAATTACATTTAGAACACAAAAGGCAGGGCGGGTAACTCTTGACCCGGCGTGACCAAGCCTGTGACACCCGCAGGAGGAGGTGGCGTCTCTGCAGGCTGCACCCACCCGAGACTCGGGGTGCAGAGCGCTGGCTGCGGAGTCACGTCGGCCTGCCGTCTCCAGGGGCCGTGAAAGCAATGGCCGCAGGGGGGCGCCACCGAGAGCGCCCCACGTGCCCACAGACGGCCCCTGGCTGTCCCGGAGCCCCTTCCAAGGGCGGATACCCCCATTCCTCAGGCCTTGGTTGGGGAGGGGCACTTCAGGACCCAGCGGCGGCCCTGCCTCCAGGGGCTCCCAGGGCCAGGGTGGGCAGACTGACACTGGAGCTTATAGGGCACAGCCTGGGAGGCTTCCTGGAGGCAGCGGTGGGCAGGCCAGCTGGTCTGGAGGGACAGATGGGGGGCTGGGAGGAGGCAGAGGAGGGGCCACCAGGCGTGTGGCAGTGGTGGCCACCATAACAAGTACGCTCGCTGGGCCCTTTTCTCCAATGGGCTCTAAGCCTGGACGGCGCCTGGGGGTGAGGGCTGCAAGGCGCCCACTCCTCCCGCCTCTGCCTCACGTCGGGGTGCTCCTTGCCTTCGGGACAGGACACACGGGGGCCCTTGGTGTCACCAAGCCAGGGAGAGACACCGCTGCCCAGGTGACAGAAGGGGCTTTTGCCAGCTGAAGGCTTGCCGGCAGGCCTGCCCCTGAGGTCGGTCTCCCCTGGGGGTCCTCCACACGATGGCCCGCACAGCGGTGGCCCCCCAGCCCGTGGTGGCGCTGCTGATCTGATGGACATTTTGAGTGGCTATGGGGCAGGGCCCAGTGGGGCTCTAGGAAGCAGCCCACTGGGGTAGCTTAGTGGCATGAACAGATAAATAAACGGTGCCCAAGTGGACCCACAAGGCTGTCTCAAGCCCTGGAGCTTAACCCACACAAGGAGAGGGCTGGGAAGCTCCCAGGAGCCAGCCTCATCCCCACCGAATGCAGCCAAACCAGGAAGGAGCTGAGAGGTCTCAGTCGGGCCCATCTGTGGTCCATTTGGGCCCTTTGTCTCCTCCTCCTCTGTCAAAGGAGAACCCCACCCCAGTGGCCAGGCTGCTCCTCCTGGCTGCCCAGATGCTGGTGGGGTCCCTGGGATGGATTCTCACAGACATGAAGCCTCAAGCCCCTGCCCCGTGTTCCCTGCCGAGCAAAGGAGGCCCAGGGTGGCCTGGGCAAGAGGGCTGAAGCCCCCTCCACGCTGCCCCAAGGCTGGCTGCTCCCACAGCCAGTCTGCATTGTCCTCGACCAGTGCTGGTCACCCTCTCTGGCTTCCCAGGCCGCCTCCAGGAAGGGGCCCGGGAGCCCCCACTGCCCTCATGGACGCCAGGGAAGACCGGCAAGAGGAGACCGCCGGCCCTGTGTGGGGCAGGGGACGGCAGCTGCCCGGGTACCGCAGCCACGCGCAGGGGCGCGTGTGCCACCCCAGGCCTGCGGGGCATTGCAGGGGAGCTCCAGCCAGCGCAGCTGCGGGCCGGCCAGTGGCCCCTGCGTGAGGGCTCTGAGCTTTGCACGGGGCAGGCTGCAGGCAGGCTGGGGGGACTGGCACTTTCCTTCAGCTTCATTCCACATTCGAGCTCTTTATTACAACTGTTTTGATACAACTTGTTTGGTTTTTCACAATTCGTTTATTCACTAAATTTTTCATTTTGAGAAAATAATTGTAGATTCACAGTTATAGGGAATAGTCCAAAGAGATCCAATATACCCACTTTTCTCCAAAACGACCAGATCACGGCCAGGACACCCATCAGCTCAGTCAAGGTCCAGAGCGCCCAACCCTCAGTGCCTTGAGCCCCCCCCGCCCACCCCTCCTCTGCAAGCGGGGCAGCTGCCCCTCAGCCGCAGCCCCCGCCTGGGGATGGGGCGCAGATGGGGGATCACACGGAGCACGCCTTGGGGACTGGCCCGACTGCACACTTCCCTGGGGACCTATTAATGGTGCCCGTCCACACAATCCCTACGCTGGGGTGGCACTCGGTGGTGTGGACAGGCCACCGTTTTCTCAGCTTTCACCCGCGGGCTATCTGGGCTGTTTCCAGCTTCTCAACATTATTGCTTCTGAAGTAACATTTTTTTTTTTAACAATTTATTTTATTTTAGTATCATTAACCTACAATTACCTGAGCAATATTGTGATGATTAAACTCCCCCCTTCCTCAGGTCCCCCCCACCAACCCTATTACAGACACTGTCCATTAACATTTATTTTAAAAGGAGAGAGAGAGACAGAGGCAAAGATGGGGAGAGACAGGGAGAGAGACAAGAGATGGGGAGCCAGAGAGGCACGGACGGAGAGCAGCAGCGGCTCCTCAAGACGGCTGTCGGCCCCCTTTGACGAGGCTCAGGCTCACGGCGGGAACAGCCCAGGTCCGAGTGCCCAGGCAGCTTCTCTGCATGCCCCACAGGCTGGGTGCAGAGGGGCGCCTGGTGGGCTCCCTGCCTGTGGCCCAGAGGCTCCCGGGACACCCGTGGGGACTGGCTGGGCCCCTCTCCCAGCAGCCTGCTTCCTGCCGCGCCTGCCCCTCTGCAGGGACTGGGACCCCCTCTCGGGCTCCTGGGACCGAGGGCAAAAGCAGGGCCCCCAGACAGCCCCGGCCGGTGCGCGTCCCTCAGGGATGATTCGGAGCGTGAGGAATCGCTGTCTCCAGGCCCTCCCGGGCCGCCCCTGCACTGGATGCCTGTTCACTGCATAGTAATGTGTCTTTTAAAAAAAAGAGCGTCTGATATATGTTACGAGAAGTGTATCTCTTTCACCGAGACAGGACATTTTAATTCCCTGACACCTCTTAGTGATTGCTTCAATTTCCGAAGATTTTGATAAAATCATGCGGTTTAAGAGTCGCGGGCAGAGCGCCCGGCGCGGGCAGAGCGTCATGAAATGCTCCTGCTTCACAGCCTTCATTTGACACAGCCCAGCTCCGGGGCTAATAAACGCCGTGTGATAAATGTTAGAGCCACGATTGTAAAAATATACTTGTAATTGGGTTAATATGCCTTAAAATACTACCCATCAGTTATCTTTCTTTCTTTCTCCACAGTGTGAACCAGGGTGTGTGCGGGCACTGGGCCGCCTCCCCCCACCGCGATCCCGTCCCTGGTCCCTCCATCCCCCCTGCCTGGCAGACGGCTCGTAAAGGAGACGGACGATCTGGAGGGGCTGCCCCCACCCCACCCGGCACTGGGCCCACACACAGCAGGACCCACTGGGCAGGGGTCCTGTCTGCAGCGGGGTAGGTGGCCTGCGGGGCCCACTGGACGCTCCCCAGCTGACCCCCAGGCCAGGCAGCACCAAGCAGCTCGCTCCCCGGGGAAGGAGCTGGGCCTGCTCAAGCCCTGGGGTCTCAGGGGAGGGCCGCTCCCTCCCTCAGCCCCGGTCTCTGCCCATGGGTGTCTGTGCCACAGGGCACCCGGGGTGGGGGGCCAACATGGCGCTGGAGAGGTGGGGCAGAAGGGGCCTTCTGTGTCGCCTGTCCATGCAAGCGACGTGGACTCACAGGACAGGCTGTCCGCCACGGCAGCAGACACGCCCCCTGGTGTCCCCAGGACCCAGCCATGGCCTCTGTGTGTCTATGGACTCCCTGATCAGATGGGGGGACAGGCGGGTGGTGGATGGTGGACGGAGGAAGGGAGGAATGAGGGGGGTTGGGGGAGGCATGGATGCTTCCTTCTGAGGGTCTAAATGGTGCAGGCTGGACTGGCTGCTCCTGTGTGGATGGGGGTGGAGGGCCTTGATTCAGGCCTGCAGGGGCTCTCCCTCACCCCAGGGCAGAGGCCTTCTCCCTTCAGCCTCATCCTCCCTCTGGGGTCTCAGGCTGGCTTGGCCCCACCCTGAGGTGCAGCCCCCTGCAGCCATGCTCACAAGCTGGCCGCCTCCACGTGCCACTCTGGTTTGCTCCCCAGGCCACGAGGAGATGAACACATGAGCTCCAGGTGGGGTAGACTGGCAGGGACTGCTGGGGCCCCCAAGGTGGGGCCAGGGGCCCAGCACCGGCTTGGTGTGGAAGGGGCTTCCTGGCCAGTGGGGCAGGGGGAGAGGAAGGGCGAGCCGCCCATGCAGTGAGACGAGGCTGGTGGGAGTGGCCAGCAGAGCCAGGCCTGGGGTCTCAGCACACCCCCAGGTCCCATCAAGGTACTTGGAATCTTCTGGAAGCTCCACCCCATGGGGGATGGGCCAGGTGGCCGGGAGCCCACTGCTTGGACTGTGCCCTGGGCTGGACCAGAGAGACATTGATGAGGACATGTCCAGCATGGCGCACAGCCCATGTCACAGGCAAGGAGACAGGCAGCGAGGCCAAGCAAGTGGCCTCAGTGGTGAGGGTGCAGTGGGGCAGGAAGCAGCCAGACAGCTGGTGGGGGGGCTGGAGTTGCTGCCCATCCGGCCAGCAGCAAATGTGCTCAAAACAAAAAATTATTGTGCAGGTGGCCTGATATTTAAAAGAAGGATGTCTTGGGCCTCAACCGAGGTGACTCAGGCGCCCCCACCCCACTGCCCTTCTGCAAGAACCAGAACGGACACAGGCAGCTTGGCCCGGCATGGAGGCCATGCTCCCTCCCAGCACACGCCACACATGCCACACCCCACCCAGGCCAACAGGTGCATGCTCCCCTCCCAGTGACCCCCGCAGGCCCCAGCCTGGTCTGCCTGCTCTCACTCAGGCTGAGGGCACCACATGCATGGCCACCAGGGTGCCTGGGGCTTGACCTCCCCAACAACATCGGCAGGCACCTCCAAACTGGGGGCATCCACATCTTTACTGTCTTCAGGAAATGTTTGTGCAGGGCCGTGTCCCCCAGGAGAAGCTTTGTGGGGTCCCTGGAGCAACAAGGAACAGGGTGGAGGCCAGTGAGCAGGAAGCAGAGGTAGATTCCAGGGGACCTCCTTGACCCAGGCCAGCAGGCCTGCGAGGCTGCCACTCCACCCAGACCCCACCTGCCCCTCCTGCCCTGGGGACACATCAGACCTGAGCATTCTCAGCTTCCTCTCAACAGGGCAGAGTGGGAAGGGCTGAGGCGGGCAGGGTCCGCGCAGGGTCAGAGGAGCAAGGGGCTCTGCTGTGGCCAGCCTGATGTGTGCCTGGAGGTTGGCGGCCCAGAAGATGCTCACAGCTCTGAGTAGCAACCCCTGGATGAGAGGCAGTAGGTGGTGTCTTCCTGGGTCCTGGGAGGACCAGGCCAGGTGAGACCACCACCCAGGGTCACCCAAGGCCTGTGGCAGAACCCACATCTTGGGGCTGGCCCCCACTGCTGACCCTCCCAGGAACAACCCATAGGAAAAGCTCTCCCAGACCACTGGGCAACTGGTCTCTGAGCCACCAGCGGCCCAGGGTGACACTCCCTCACACTGGAGGACAGGCTGTCATCACGCTTTGTGGCCAGCATCAGTGGTGTGGCCCAGTGGCTGAGGCTGCATTGATCACCTCACTGTTAAATTATGGCCCAAATGAGGAGCAGTTTATGGCAGGAATGAGGGATACGGTGCTGCAAACAGCTCCCTTGTCCCTCTTTGGGTCCTTAATGGCCATTCTTGCCTCTCACCTAGGACAGCCCATAAATTTGGTTACCCATACTGTGGCAGATTTGGGGGAGGCAGAAGTCATGCAGGCATGGAAGGGAGTATGGTCCTCTGCTGAAGGGAAGGGCCCAGAATGAGGGTGGTGGGCTGGTTCCTTGCTACTGGAAAGTCCCCATGTTGGAGCTGGGGGAGCCATGCCCCTATTGGGGTGTCAGGGGAACACAGGGCAGGGGTAACCTAGAGGTGGGATGGGTGGGTATGTTACCCCAAAAGAGCAGGAAGTGGGGAGGGGAGTGGGAGTAGGTCCTCTGCAAGGCAGGCCATGGCCTGGGTCCAGCAGGCAGGGGCTGTGTGTGTGGCCCACCCTGCAGGCGGGGACTCGGTGAAGGATCAGAGGCACTGCTGTCCCAGGAGCCCCATGCACCCTCATCCCCAGGCCTCCAGCTGAGGAGGGCGAGAAGGCCTTCAGGAGTCACTCTGGGCTGGGCCTGGTGAGCAGCCAGTGGGACATTGGGACCCCGAGGCCCCAGCCCCACCCTGGAGAGAGGTGTAAGGGGGTGTGAGGCTCCCACTCCAGCAAGTGGAGACCCCAAAGGCCCAGCACCTTCAGTGCCCTCCTGGGGGGCAGCTGGACAAGGGCCACCTGGCTCACAGGGCTGGCTGTACCCTGGGACCCACCCTGGGGCTGCTGGCCCATCCCTGCCCCAGCCACCAGCGAGGCTGGGATTCAGCTGCACATCACAGGGAGGGTCTCCACAGCCCCTGGGACACCGGGTCCCTGATCCCACATGCAGCAGCCTCTCATCCCATCAGGGCTGGCCTGCCTCTGGGTGGGGGCCAGGGCCAGGGGCCTGGGGCCAGCAGGCACAGGGCACGGCACATACTGGACACTTTCATCCTAAGAGGCCCGGCATGGCACAGGAAAGGCCAGGCTGGGGCCCAGCTCCCAGAATTGCCTCCAAAGGAGTCTGCACGGTGGTGCAGGAGGCGTGCAGCCCTCCGTGGGGCGGCAGCCCGCTGTCAACCCCAGGCTAGGCAGGAGCGGCAGGCTGGGCCTCCAGGCTGCACGGAGGCTGCGGCAGCTGGAGTGGTGTCTGCTCACGGATGGGGTGATGGGACTGCAAATGAATCGCTGGCCTTTCTGGAATGACAGGTGACCCGAGCCATATCTGAGTTGGGCATCGAAAATCGCTGCTGTTGCCCAAAAATAAACAATAAGAGAGCAAATGTGGTTTGAAGAATTGACCCGCTTCAACACGGTGGCTGAGGGGTTGTGAATTATCTAGGCCACATCTCAGAGCCCACAGCTCTGCCCCCCAGAAGGTGGCTACGGGGCTGGCCTGCAAGGAGACCCTGTGTAGGGCATTGGCCTGGACCCCACAGCCCTGAGGCCCGCCCACCACGGTGGGGAGGGCTGGAGGGAGGGGGCTGGCTCTCCGGGGCTGCGGCTCACACCTGCAGGGCCGTGAGCAGGCCTGACCTCCCTCCTGGCCACCCTGGCTGCTCCACCACTGCCCACCTACCTCCTCAGGACCTGCTCCCTGCTAACCGGGCTTCAAGGGCAGAGGCCCTGGGCTCCCTATAACCATGTACGTGCCACGTGCCGAGAGGCAGAGCCTGCCTCGCCTCAAGCATCCTCCAGGCCAGGGCTCTCCTGCAGGTAAACCAAGGCTTCCAAGGTCAGGGCCCTGGGCACCAGGGCAGGAAGCAAAGCCGGGCGACGAAACGAAGCCGGTCCTCTGAGCCCTGGGCTCTGCCGCCTGCTCTGGACTCTGGCCAAGTGGGGCCCCCAGCTGGGCAGGGAGGGGCAGGAGGTATAGGGGCCACGTCGGGCCTGAGGGGGTCTGGTGCAGCTTCCGCCTCCCCCACACCCCCTGGAGCTGCCCCCCCGAGTCCAGCTCCTTCTGACAAAGCAGCCCCCCGCTGCCTCCCAATCTCAGTGGTGCAGCTTCCACAACATAAGCCAGCCCCTAGTGGCCCATTTCACCTGCGTGTGACCACTGACATTGCCCCCGGAACACCCAACTCCCTCTGCCCCTGGGGAGTCCCTCCCTCGACCCCTTTCCCACTCCTATAGAGGAGACACCCAGGAGCTGGCCTGACCAACCGCCCTCCAGCCTGACAGCCCCCAACCCCACAACAGGCCGGAATGCAGGGCTCCGCACTGGGGGGAGGTCCCGCAGGCACTCAGGGGACGGAGCTGCCCTCTGGAGCCTTTCCACACCCCAAGGTCATCCCCACACCCCTCCTCCCGGGTCTCTGAGCTGCAGCCCCCGCCAGCCTCCCATGCTGACACGGAGGCAGGTGGCGTTCAGTGCATCGTGGCCCCAGGTTTGCACACAGGTCCCCCGCTCGTGCACCCATCCCCATTCAGAGTCCTCTCCAGAGACAGGGCTCCACCACAGAGCTGCTGGGGCATGTGACTGTTGCAGAACCCAGGGCTGCCACCCCGATCTGCAGCCCAGGGGGAGGCCCCGCCTGGGAGATGGCGACAGTCTAGGGACTGTGTGGACCTGAGGCCACTGCCCACCACTCCCCTGGGCCTGAGAGCCCAGGCTTGGGCAAGCTGACCTCCACCACCCACCGAGCCCAGCCCCACAGCCGCTGGACGGGCCCACACAGTGTGCGGCTCCCTCTGCCCGCCCCAGGCGACCTCAGGACCCCCATCAGTGACCTCCGCTGTCCGAGTGCCAGGCAGTCCCGGGGGGGACCCGTCTCAGAGCCCCTCCCAGGCCTGGCAGGCAGCCGTGGGCCAGAACGGCTGTGGGAGTCACCATGGTGGGACCCCCCCGCACAGCAGCAGGGCCAGGGCAGAGGGTGCCCTGGGCCCGGGCGGACAGGGCGGGGCTGGCTCACAGAGCTGTATCTCCTGGGCTGCCAGGCCGGCACCCCCGTCCAGCCAGTGTCCTGTGGCAGTGGGGACGAGCTCCAAACAGCTTTGCAGACACCTCTGGCCTCCACGAGATGGGACCTTGAGAGGCCCTCAGAACGATAGCAAATTGAAGAGTTGAAAGAGATGTCACAAAACGTGGGCCCCCCAGGGAGCAAGGCCCCCAGGGCAGAAGGCACCTGGAGCCCACGGGGCCTGCTGTGGACCCCTGGGCAGTGGGTGCCACATAGCAGCTTGCCCACAGACGCGGGTGTCTGGGTGTCTGGACATGGGCCAGGGCTGTCGGGCAGGGCCAGGCTGGCAGGTCCCTATGCAAGTGCCCTGGCACCGCTGCACCCCCACCGCTTCCAGGAAACTCGCTGCAGCCGCTCCCAGGGCCCCTACCTGAGCCCTGTGCCCAGGGCCAAGTCGGACCCATGGGGTGCCTGTATCCACACTCGTGAGGACATGGGGTTCCCAGGGGCTGGTCATGGGCTGGGGGCGACGGCCTGTGGGGCCGAAGCACCCTAAGTCAGCACAGCCTCCAAGCCCAGGGAGACCCACGCATGAGGTCACATGCGGCCTTGCCTGGGAGATGAGGCAGGTGGGCCCCGCGGCCCCGTTCCCCAGGGCCCTGCTCTCCTCTGGGGACCCCAAGGGGCTGCCTTGCTCACACGCCCCCGACCCTCCCGCAGACGCCTGCGCTCCAGCCTGACGCCACACGGAGCCCCTGCCACCCCGACCGGCACCCCATACTGACCCCGCGCCCCACGACACTGTCCTGCTCTCGCAGAGCCGTCCTCCTGGGGGAGGTCTATGATGGGCCTGGCCTTGCATTACCATGGAAACGTTCACACCTGCCTAAAGTGGCGGCCCACCCCACCTGACAGAGCAGCCCTCGGACTAGCATTGAGCATTCAGGGATGGGTTTCCCTCTACCCTGCCCCTGCCTGCAGGTTGTCTGACGCTTCCATCTGCCCGTGCTTCAGGGAGTATTTCTAAGATGAGGAGAGGTTAACGTGGCCAAAGGGCACCCCAGCCCTCTGACTGACTGGCCCCCCCTACAGCAGGGAACACCCAGGCTTCAGGATCCCCGAGGCTTCCCTACCCGGCCTTGTTCAGGCCAGGACCTCAGAGGGCCCCTCAGAGCCTTCGCTGATGTGTGTCCAGGGTCACAGGCCATGCGTGTCCTCATGTCCTGCCAAACCGCACCTGGGGAGCAAAACCCCATGCCCCCCAGGCGCTCATCACCAGACTGTGCGGCCTTACTGAGCCCAGGTTCCCTGCGCTTCCCTGGGGAGGGCCTAGAGGCAGGCAACTGGATATTGCAGGGTCAGGACCCGCCAGACCCCAGCGCCCGACCCCAGGGCCCCTCCCAGGGAGCGACACACAGCAGGGGTCCAATAAAGATTCAAACATTGCCCTGAACGGTCCAAACCTCAGAGACCTATAGGCTGGGGTGCAGCCAGTCTGCCAGGAAGAGGTCAGTGAGCGCCAGGGGTGTCAGGACGGACCCTGGACACACGCACAGAGAGGCCCCGGAGCCTGGCCATGGGCGGGACTTGCTGCTGGAGGAGCTGGCAGGATGGGGGGGGAGGTCTGGTGGCGCTGGGAGGGCGGGCCACGCGCCACAGCCCCTGAAGCAGACAGCACTGCGGGGCTCCGTGTCTTGGGCCAGGCCCCTTGGGCGGCACCCTGCCTCGCTCTCTGCTGGCGCCAGAAGCCCTGGTGCAGGTCCCACCCCACGCCGTCTGGCAGCCCGCTTGCACCACCTCAGGAACCCAGGGCCCTTCCAGCGCTCACCTGGCCAGGCGGGAGGGCTGAGAGCAGGTGGGGCCCACACCCCCAGCCCCAGTGGCCTCCACGGAGGTGGGACGGTCATCACTCACCGTCCTTCGCCAGCCCCTGCTCCTCGCCCGAGGGAGAGCCGTTTAGATCTGCCCAAGCTGAACAACACAATATTTCTGTTGCACTGAGGAGTTGATTGATAATTTGGAAATGAAATCAATATGGGCTCTGCTTTTCATTCCTGGAGGAACCGTGTGCGTGGGAGGCCACTGGGGCAGCCAGCTTGCTCAGATGGAGGCCACAGGGAGGGGCCAGGCCGCAGGGCCTCTGCAGGAATTTGCCGAAAGAGGGAAGCGCAGCAGGGCTGCAGACCCGGGAGCCTGACTGGTGAAGGCTGACCGTCCAGCCTCTTTGTGCAGCCCTGACGACAGGGAGCCTTTGCTCCCCTCGCTGGGGCCTTACAGTGCCTGCTCCCTGGGGTCCCTACACCACCCGCCCCAGGGGGCCTGGTCCATGTTCCCTGTCCCAGCAGGCTCCAGTCCCTGGACTCACAGGCAGGTGCCCCATATACCCTCCCAGGCCTCCCCTGAAGCCCAGACTTTCATTGGGCCACTGAGATGGGTGACTCAGCCACACCCATTGGGCTTCCCTGGGCTGGTGGTCGCCCGTGACCCCCAGATCGTGGCTGCTGCGCTCCTTGCAGCTCACTCGGTGGCCCCCCTCGCCGTGGCACTCAGGGGCTGGGGCTGCCCACACGAGCCCCTCCGCTCCCCAGGGCCTGTGAGCCCCGCCCTGGGCTCCCCCAGGAGCCCCCACTCCCCACTCGGCCTGCCGGCTCTCGTCTCGCGGTCGACCAGGGTCAGGATCCGGGTGGGGGCTCGTCCTGCAGCCCCAACCCCAGGCCCACAGCCGCTGGAGGAGACTTGCCGGCTCATCTCAGGCACACAGGGACGAGCAGTGGGTGACCAACGGACAAGCCGGCACAGCAGGAAGGGTGCCCAGGCCACCAAGACCCTGGAGACGGTGACCTGAGGGGGCAGGGAGCCCCGGTGCTTGGGGCTCACCCCAAAGCTACACTGGGGCCCCAGAGGACCACAGGGAGGAAGAGGGCCTGAGTTGGGAGGTGGGGCCAGATCAGAACAGGGATGGGTTTGGGCCACAGCATAACACCCTAGCTGGGGTGGGACAGGTCCAGGGATGTGGGCGGGAGGGCCAGGCCTGGGGCCCCAGGCGTGGTGCATCGGGGGCATCACCCCTGGTGCAGAGGGGCCCTGAGGAGAGTCCGTGAGACCACTGCCCCATCCACCTTCCCACCACCACCTGCGGCCCCGTAGGCATGCCCGCCCCTCTGCCCAGGCTCCAGCCCATCGGGGTGCCGCCAGCTGACCTGGAGGCCCTCATGAGGCCACAAAGAATGGCCTGGCTTTGCCTGTTCATGCTGTCTGCACAGTCTCAGGCTGGATCATGTGGCTTTGAGCCCTGCCTGGTGACCCTGGGCAGGTCCTCAGGCCAAGGCGCCTCACCTGGGAAATGGGGACACAGGACCAAGCCAGGGCCGCCTGGTGACGGATCTTAGCCCAACCCGAGCACAGGACCCACAGCGACACAGGCAGATGTTTGTCTCCCTGTTGAGGGTGAGACACCCCTGCACTTGCTTGACCGCAGCCGGGGCACGGGGCCATGGGGTCCGGCGCATGGGCCACCGGAGACCCTCTTCCTGGCAGACCCCAGTCCAGGCCACTCTGGTCTGATACCTTGATGTCAGCAGTCATTCTACCTCCCTGTTTGTTCTGGAGATCAGCCCTCAGACCCAGGTGCCAGCCTCAAAGGGCAGCTCTGGCCTGACCCCAAACACTCTGTGACCTGCTTCAGGGTGGCGACCTGTGGGCCTCTCCTGGGGTGTCCCAGGCACATGAGAACATGCTAAACACAGTCCCATGTGTCCCTTCACTGCCTCAAGACACATGGCCCCCAATGCAGGCAGGCAGTCGAGGTTCCAGGCTCCCAACATCAGCAGCCGATCGGGGCCACCATGGAGGGCTGGCTCCAGAGCCCTGGCGTCCAGTCCACCCAGTGGACAACAGGCCAGCGGGGAGCAGCAAGGGGGCCTCGCCCACCCCAGGTCAGCTGGAGAGCTCAGTGCTGCGGGAGGCAGGCAGCAGGCACACACGGAGCTGGTGAGTCCTGTGCGTGTGCACCGGACCCGCTGAGCCCCAACCCAGGGCCAAAGCTCCTTGACCCACGCCGGGCAGGGAGGCAGTTTATAGGGGCCATTGACCAGAGGCATTGATCGTCCAGAATGTATCGCACAAATCATTTTGCACTAAACTGCCGAATCGATGGAGAAATCTCCCGGAAAATTTATATTAAAAGTCTCTGTTTGCCTAAATGAGTTCCCTGTGCCCCATATTGAATATTTGGCTGATGAATTGAACGGGTTTAAATTTGAACATTGCAGACCCATTAAAGAATGAATTCTTAAATCAAACCCTGCCATTTATGATTGAAATGAGATTTCCTCTGTGACGGACCGGCTGCTATATAAATCAGCTGTGCGTTTTATACCAAACCATAAACAAGATATAATTCTTTTAAATACACAACAGGTGCCTTAAATCTTTTGATGCATCTTGTATTTATCTGAAGCGGGGAAATTCACACCAGGCTGAATGGGGGCCTCTGATGGCGCCACCTGGTGAAGGTTAAAGTGGCCGTGCCCATGCAGTCCCGCGGCGAGGATGTCCGGGAAACCTGTGAGGGGCAGAGTGGAGCCCGCTCGGCACCCCCCACTCACAGCCAGGGTCCCTCTCAGAACAGGCTCAGTGCCCTCTTGACGCTCGTGAGGAGCCACACGCACACACACTCCCACTGGCCTCTGCAGGCTTGCGTGGTGTGCGCACAAGTGCTCAGAGCACATCCAGAAATGCACCAAAATGGGTGTGTTGGAAAGTACAACACAGGCCCCTCCTGCCACCGATTCCCTGCCCATCAGAAGCTTCCGGAAGACGGACGAGGGGCTCCCCGCCTCAGATCGCCAGCTGGAGATGATCCGGCCGCCAGAACCAAGCCCTGCTGGCAGCACAGAGAGGAACTCAGCCATGGAAGATGTGCAGACACGTGTGTGTACACGTGTGTGTGCACACACAGGCATCTCTATCTGCATCGCACGGATGCACACATTTTAAATGAAACGCTGCTGGCTGGACCCAACAGCTTATCTATGACACCCGTGGCCAAGGAGGCAGGCAACCCGGAGGACGTTCAGGACACTGTCGGCGCTCCAGCCCCACCGCGGCCTAAAGGAGAAAAATCACACGAATGTCTCAAAAGATGCAGAAAGTACTTGGTGAAGCTCAGCGCCTACGTCTCACTTTCGTGTCCAGATGGAATGATGGGCTGGGTGAGCCTGTGGAGGAACCAGGGCTGCGTTCCGGGCTCAGGCCGCCACCAAGATCCAGGGTTGAGGCCACATCAGGGAGTTTTAAAAATTGTTACGAAGAAGTTGGAGGAGCCGAGAGAATAAAGGAGCAGGAATCAGAGGACAGAGCTCACACAGGGGCAGGCCCGCCACGCAGACAGTGTGCCCCACGGGCCGTGGGCTGGGTCGGACCACTACCAGTGCTGGGGGGCCCTGCCCGTGGCACATGGCCCCGCACAGCAATCCAGAGGCCCGGAAAGGGGGTGTGTGCCGACCCCACGGGCCGGACATGGACGGGCCCCTCACCTGAGGACCCAGGGCTGCCGGGGGCCAAAGACGCACCCGGAGGGGACACGTTGCCGCAGGCGGCCCTCAACCTTGAAGGTTATAGGAAAGTTGGAAAGCATGACCAACGCCATGTAAGCCGCAAGCGTAGGCAGTCGGTGGCCCAGTTGTTACCCCCATGAAATCGCTGTCAACGCGGGAGCATGGAACCAGCGGTGTGGCACCAGGGTGCCTGGGAGATGGGCAGGTTGCCGCGAGCCCCTGGGCATGTTTGCATTGAGGCGTCGACACAGAACATTGTTCCGTGTTGGTTCTGCTTAAAGACTGTATTTAGGCCGTTGTCGGCTCATTAACATGGAATTCATGCAGCAGCTGGGCCTCAGCCTGAACGGAGCTCACAAACACAACGTTCTCTGCAGGGTGCACCACCACCTCTTGCGCCAGGCACACTAGATGGAACTTCAGCACCAGGTCTGGGCCATTTTGGGCAGCGACATTGCCAAGAAAAAGCAAAAATGCAGAAAATGTGGCCCTGAGTGGTCGGCAGAGAAGTCACTTGTTTGCAATGAGAGCTGGAAGAGGAGGGAAGGTCACCCCAGTCCCCTAGCCCGGGATGTGCGTGCGGCCACTCACCTTCCTCGCCGCTCAGCGCACGCCCCACATGACCACAAGTGCAGGTGGTGGGGTTACAGATACGTTTTAGCCAGCAGGTGAATTCCCAAATACAGGACCGTGGAGAATGAAGACTGACCACACGTGCAGAAAAGCCACATATTCAGCCAGGATTGACTGGCCGTACTCGCAGGGGCCGGGAAGGAGCCAGGTGGGGGTGCAGGTGGTGACAGGCCAGGGACACCGTTTGGTTGTTGACAGACGGTCTGCAGTGTGCCATCAGGCCCAGCCTCCCAGCCCTGCCACACACCCTCCCTGGCACTGGGCCTGGGCTCCCAACCAGCCCCCAAAAAGGAGGAGAAACTCAGTGACACACTTCACATCCACCCACAGCCCATGATCAAGCTCGGGCATATGGCCCCGAGTGGCCAGATTCAACCTGCGGGTGTCCTCTTATCTCAGGGGAGGACGACAGAATGGATATCAGGGAACAAAACAAAGTGAAATAAAACTGGAAGTTGTAATCAGACCGCCTTGCATGGAGGAAGTCACGCAGCTCTGTGCCGGAGCCCCGACAGTCTCCTGGGGCTTCATGGGCCGGCGGCAGGCCCACGGAGGGTGGCTCAAAGGTGCTTCTTTATTCCCCTTCTTGTTTAATTTAATACCCAAATTGAAAGCCAGAGCTGTGAGCTCTGATGTGTGATATTCTCTATGTCACTTTTCTAAATTGCCCTTAATGGTCGGGCTTTTGTTTCTTCTTTGAATCAATGGTTATTTGAGGAAGAGATTAAATTTTAAACTGGTGATGAGGACGCTTACTTGCTTCTGCTGCTCGCGGTCACATGGTGGCTCCTGTTTGAGGAACTTCGTGAGATCTTCTTTGTGGGCCATTAAATATCTCTTTATAACAAATGTTCCCTAAATAAAAGAAAGCTTAAAATAAGGGTGTTCTGAATGTAATACAAAGTTTGATATGTGTTCAATTATCTCTGAATGATTTTATTCAAACCCCATATACACATATGAATTTCCATGCACCCGGTCTGGGCAAGGCCTCTACAGTTGTGTCCCTGTGGGTGTTTTCTTTGCTGTGATAAGAAATTTTCTTTAAAATACTTTAATACTATATTGTGGATTTTACCTCTTATCAATACAAATTTACCTTTTCTCCATTGCAATGCTTCCTACTTTTAATCATACTTGGTCTGTGGGTTTCCTAAATCCCAGGCTCCGACGCTCTTCCGTCAGGGACGTGGTGCCAACTCCCCTCCGCTGGAGTGTGGGCCGCACATGGTGACCAGCTTCTAACAGAGCAGAGGAGACGTGACGGTGTCTGACCCAGGAGGGTGCCCGGGCACAGTGGCTTCCTGCCTCGGGAGCTGCCGTGTGAAGGAGGCATCCTGGGAGGCGCCCCCCTCACACCCCAGCTGAGCCTTCGGCCTGCCCATGACCTCACATGGGACCCTGAGCCAGAGCCACCCAGCAAGGCTGCTCCCAAGTTCCCGACCAGCAGAAACTGTGCCACGAGCAGTGTCCATTTCTTAAGCTGTAACCTTTGGGGTGATTTATCACAAAGCAGAGGAAAACTAATCCAGTTTGATGGCATTATTCTTATCTCACTCCCCTTTGTGGCTCAGCGTTTACACAGCATATTTCCTCCCTCCTTTATTTGTGACCTCTCAGTGTAATTCTGGTTTTTCTGGGCAAATGTCTGGATTCCAGCAGGAAGCAGATGGCAACCCGAGCGCTCCTGAGAAAGTGGGATTGAGGGACGTTCCCAGAGGTGCGGTGAGGGCCGAGCCAGCCAGCAGGAGGTGCGGCGCCCGGCAGACCAAGCGCGGGAGCCACCGGCCACGCAGGGTGGGCAGGCGCCGGGCCGTCCCGGGCAGCTGTGCCCCGTGTGGCTCTGGAAGCCGCGGCCGCTGTGCTTTGACAGGGTCTTCAGCCCACTCACACTTGTTGTCCTGACATGTATCTGCTCTCACGTCTACAATATCCTGTTATGCATCATTTTTACACTTCCTTCCTGATCTCTCTGCTTCTGTCTTTGTCTCAAGAATCACGTTTTCCCTGCTTTCTTCTCACGAGTGACTTTAAAAGTAAACATGCACCCTGTACATCAACATCTACATATTAGTTATGTTTGCATCAAAAACATGCACTTGAACTCAATTTCTTGATTTATCACTTATTCTTATTTGATTCATCTCCTAGGAGAGTATCTGGGAAGGACACAGTGGGGGACATTCTTCGAGCCCTTTCAAACTGAAGGGTGTGTTTCCATTTCTTTACACCTTACGGACAACAGCCCTGCATAGAATGATTGAATCATGATCTTGTTTCAAAATGTTTTAGCTTATTCATTGATGAAATCATTGTTTATGTGGCACACCCTAACCCGGGAGGACGCCTCAAAGGTGGCCCCAGGTGCTCACACCCCCTTGTCATCTCCCCGTCGGTGTGGGCTGGGTTGGGTGACTCACTTCTAACGAACAGAACAAAGTAGAGTGGATATCACTTCTGAGACTGGGCCATAGAAGACTGACCATGGCTTCTATCCTGGGGCCTTCTCTCTCTCCCTTCCGCACCCAGGGGAACATCTACCCTGCCAGGAGGTGGCCCAGGGGAGAGTCTCAGGCAGGCGAGTTTATAAGTGGGTCCCCCCATTCCCCCCAGTGGAGTCGTCAGATGAGACCACAGCCCTGGCCAACAGCATGGCTACAACCTTGAGAAACCATGAGCCAGGGCTCCCAGCTAGCCCACACAGATTGCCGACCCGAGAGGCTGAGGTCCTAAATAGCTGCTGTTTTAAGAAAATAACTTTTGGGAGTAATTTGTTATGCAGTGATAGATAACTGATATATTCAGGAATTCATAAAACAACTAGTAGGACTAACAGATGGATTTACTGAGATCACAAGATACAAGGTCAATCTACAAAATTCCACTTCATTTTTATAAGCTAAGAGTGAACCATTAGAAAATGAATTTTTAAAAATCTAAATTAGCACAAAAGTAAAATACATGAAATTTAACGAAGTGAGTGCAAGCCCTCTACGGGGATGAATGAGAGATTTTACGGATGAATCAGCAGCCTCTGGCCACAGGCACGGGATGGGAGACCCACCTGCGCTGAGACGGAAGCTGTCCCCTAAGCTGGCATATAGATTTGCTCCCAAGAAAAATACAAACAGCCTTTTTTAATAAAACTTGGTGAGTTGTATGGAAATGC
The DNA here is from genome assembly GCA_029783875.1 of Phataginus tricuspis. Lineage (NCBI taxonomy): Eukaryota > Metazoa > Chordata > Mammalia > Pholidota > Manidae > Phataginus > Phataginus tricuspis. The sequence goes on along the minus strand of JAQQAC010002594.1, from coordinate 91,944,604 downwards.
AGGAAGTCTAGAAAGGCCTAAAATATTTTGAAAGCAAGAAAAAAACTGGAGACCTTATACCACCTGTTTCCAGACTCACTCTAAGCCACAATAATTAAGGCAGCACAGCAGTGGGCAGAGGACAGGCCACCCGGTCAGCAGAACAGAAGAGAGAATCCAGAAACAGACCCGTGTGTGCACATGGACCGTTTATGTCTGATGAGCTGGTTCAAGTGTTCATTAAAGGGAAAGTCTTTTCCAAAAATGGGACTGCAGTATGTGAGGAGAAATGGCACCTGACCCCCGCCTCACAGCCCACCCCAGAGCAGCTGGAGGTGGCTCACAGCCCTGACCCGAGGAGCCGCAGAGACCGCATGGCTCTGGGGACGACCTGTGGGTTTATCTGCAGTGGTTTTGAGTTTTTCCCGTTATAGAGCATTTAGGTTGCGTTTAGATAATAGCTATCACGGTTCCCACCACCAGCATTTTCCCAGTTTGCGTGAAGGTGCAAACCTTGCCTTGCTGTTTGGGCTGTCGCAGTCTTTACGTGCACTGAGAATCACGTGGCTCCGTGCTCGGGTCTGTGCTCCACCGTCAGAACCTAGAGCCACGCACCCCCCGTAACCACCCTCGCCGCGCCCTTCCGCCTCCTCGTGCCCAGGCCCCTCTCTCAGTTTCAGTGCCTAGAGGGCTTCCGCTGGCCCTCCTTTTAGGACAGGTTGGCTGGCACAAACTTCGAACTTCGCTCAGTTTTCCTTTGGGAACATATCTCCCTGTTGTCCTGAAGATACAAATTCTGGGCCACAGGATGAAAGGCACACAGCCCGGGAAGGAGAGGGGCCCGTGGGGAACTCACCCAGCCACCTAGGGACTGGCCAGTACCACCGTGACCCACAGGGAAATGACCACCACATGAGGTCCCGCACCTAACTAAAGCCGCTCAGCTGAGCATGGGGGGGGCCGGCCAGGAAGATGGGGACCACGCTGTGCTATGGTGAACCCCCTGGTGAACAGGTCCCATGAGACAACGAAAGGCGGACAACGTGCAGAAGTGAACGGAAGGCCAGACCGGAGGCCAACCTGCCACTGTGGACTCAGGTGCTAGAGGGCGAGCAGGGCAGGTTCAAGGCCTGTGCGCTGCCCGGAAGGACTGACCGCAGGTGGAAGTGTTCAGTGACAAAGGCTCCCTGGAGTACATACAGGGCATTCCCCCAGCATGAGCGGGGTGACCTGGGGGTGGCAGGCAGGTGAGCCCACATCCCCAGAGTGGGCGGAGGGGCTAAAGGGGCAGCGGAGCCCCAGAAACCTACAGGTCCAGACCAAAGACCCACCAACCATCAGCGTCTCAGCTTCACGCCCCAGACATCTAAAGCTGTGGTGGGCTGGGAATGCTGCACCCCAGGTGGGCCCCCGGCTGTGAACGTGGAGGCGTGGCCCTGTGGGCAGGGAGAGGACTTGGCGTGACACAAGATGGGAGGAAAGGCTATCTGGGGACTTTGGGGTGGACTATGGCAGCTGCTCAGAGGTCACCAAACCCCTCGCCTCCACCCGGGCATGGGGCGACCCAGCAGCGAGGTGTGGACAGGAGACATGGCCAAATGACTGGCCCGGCCCAGACCAGCCATGCACACTTTGCGTGTGCCCTACGGGGACCACCCTGGCATAGCCTCAGGACCTTGGGCTATGGGGACCCCCAGGGCTCAGGGTCTGTCTGCAGCAGCCTCAAGTGTGCAACACACAGGCAAATTCCTGCCTTCAACCCAAGACACCCAGACCTGAGCTCAACAGGGGTACAGAGGGGCACCCCAGAGACGGGAGACCTCGGGTCCTGCTCAGGGCTGCAGGCAGGACATCAGAGCGGCCACACAGGGTCCTGTGCCCCTCATGCCCCCTCGAGGTCAGAGCCCTCTGCCTGGCACCCTCTGGACGCGTGGCTCATGAACACTAGCAGACTGGGTGGGCGAGCAGCTGGGAGGGTCCAGCCCAGGCACAGGACAGGCCGTGGAGGCAGCGCCCACCCAGGGCTCTGCCCTGGGCCCCTGGGCTGTGCAAAGAGAAGGGCGGGCGGGCAGAGAGTCCCGCAGAGGGGCTGGGGCCGCTGCCCAGGTGGCAGACCCCCAGGACCGGGGCTCCGTGACCACTGGAGGGCACGGGGTGTGGCACGTGGCGCAGGCTGAATGAAGGTGGGGACGGCCTCGCAGAGCCTGGCTGACCCTCCCCATGGCGCTCCGGGTGCTCGTGCAATCTCTGGCCCAGACCCACAGAGCCCAAGGACCCCCTACACAGGCGAGCGGGTGCGGAGGCCGCGGAGGCTCTGGAGCAGAGGGAAGGGGTGGGCAGCCCCCTCGGCAGGCACGGGGTCCTTTCCTTGGAGCCGGAAGGGTGGGTGGGCCCCTCTTCACTTCCCCCACCATCTCACCTCCTGTCACAGCTTCCCACCTCCACATTTCCTGACCTTCTATTCAACACAAGCCATTCTATTCCCCATGACACACCACTGCTGAAAGAAGGGGCCCTCCTTTGACCAAACATCCCACAGAAGCCACCCGAGCCCTTTCCTCTCTCTGCGCTGGAATGAGGGAGGCCTTTCCCGGGAGCGCTTCCACACAGGCTGGACTCTCCACGGTTCCTGCCTCTGTCGGAATAGTGCTGGCTGCATGCACCAATGAAAGTGGCTTCAGTGAGTCAGAAGTTCATTCCTCCCTCATGAGACAAAGGTTGGAGGCGGCTGAACCAGTCACCAGAGACCCTGGCACCTCTGGCTTTCTTTTTGCACATGGCTTCCTGCCTCTAGGCTGCCTCATGGCTCAAATGGCTGCCAGAGCCCCAGTCATCACACCTCTGTTCAGGGACCACGAAAAAAGAAATGAAAAAGGGAGGGGTACTTTTACCAGGCGAGTCAGCTCCTCTTGAGGGGACTTCCCAATCATTCTGCCCAACACTTACTCACATCTTATCTTATTGGCCAGAGCTTAGTTGCATGGCCACACCCAGGTGCAAGGAAAATTAGGAAATAGGTCCAGGAAGCTGTCTGGACAAGCGAGAGCCCAGTAGCTTGGGGTGGGGCCTGTGGGGCAGGTCTGACCCCCCCCCCGGCAGAAAGTGAGGACAGGGGCCGCAATGAGCCCCAGAGCATCTCTGCCAGACTTGGGTAGACCCCCACGGCCTCCCCCTGGCTGTCCCAAGTTCCCACCCTCTCCAGTTTTGCAATCCCAACAGGCCACGGATCAGGGCAAAGGGCAGTCTTCCCATGCCCCTGTCACGGTGCCTGTGGTTCGGAGCCCCGAAGTCGGCCCAGGACACAGGCGGGAGACAGATGTGGCTGGACTGGACCCCTACAGTGGGAGGTCTCCTTCCAGGCTGCTTGGGCTCCCGGCCAGGCCCTCCAAGGGGGGGTGCCCCAGCACCTCCTTCCCTGGGCCCCTGGGCCACCCCACCAGACCCCAACCACCTACCCTCTGCCTCACTCTGGCCCAGCTCAGGTGCCAGCCCTGGGGGTCTGCATGGCAGGCACCACATTCCCAAGAGTCCAAGGGTCCCCTGCAGCCCCTGTCCAGGCTGAGGCCAGCACAGGCCATGCTCTGGTGCCCCCTAGTCCCCCTGCAGACCAGCAGGAGCGAGCAGAGGGGCCTGGTCAGCACAGCCAGGAGAGGCCCCACGCAGGGGCTCAGAAGTGCCCCGAGAGGACCACATGCTTTGTGCTAGCTCCCCTGCCCCTCATCCTAAACCAAAGGGGAAGCACCACGTCACCCTGTTGTGCAGATGGGGAAACAGGCACAGAGCACTAAAGTAGCCGCCATGGTCCTGCAGCTGGACTACCTCGCATGGTGACTGGCACCGGTGTCCTATCTCCACTCCAAGAAGCGTGGGGTGAGGCAGGCCTGTGCGTGGAGCTGACATCACCAGGCCCTGGGTGCCCCCTCTCCTGGATAGGACGCTCGGCTGCAGGCGGATCCTGCCTCTGGCACTGCCAGCCCCCAGGGCCAGCGCCGCTCTCCTGGACTCCCCGCTGCCCAGTGCTTTCCCAGGGAGAGACCCTCACCACCCACTGTGGCGGCTGCCATTGCGGGAACCATGAGTGGGCTTACAACCCCCGGGACAGAGGCCAGAGGCTCCGCCCTGGGCGGCTTCCAGGAGTCCACTCAGCGGCCCACCTCCCCAGCACCCGAGGCCAGGGGGCCCCTCCCGTGGCGGGCGGCGGCTGTGCCGGTGACCTTGTGATAACCCGAGTGCCATCCGTCAGCGGCCGGCCGCCAGGCTCTGGAACACTGCGGCAGGCTCATCTGAATTCAAATTACCCTGCGAGACGCGCGGCGGCGCCAGCCATAACTCAGCCGCGGCGGGAGGAGCGTGGCCGCCCGCAGATTGGACATTACCATACATTCCTGGGGCGTCGGACAGGGCTGCTAATGAAAATATCAATCAAAACCGTGCCTGACTTAATGGTCAATTTAAATTAATTAATTGGGGAGGAGAAAAAAGTCGAGGGTGCAGGTTGACGGCTGTCCCTGGCAGGCTGCAAGGAGCTGGGTGCCCAGCTGGGCACAGCCCCCAGCCCAGGAGGTGGGGCAAACCTCCCCGGGGACCCCAGGATACCCGCCTGGGAGGGGGCTCGGGGCCCAGCCTGCCTGCCTCGGCAGCCCCCAGACAGCTGTAGGCAGCCCACCTGACTGTCCATCCTGGGCGTGGGCAGGCATGGCTGGCCGTCTCCCACCAGGCCCCCTCCCGGATACCTGCCCACTCTGCCGAGCCTCATGCCCTTGTCCATGAAAGGGAGGGACAACCACCAGGACACTGCGGGTGGGGTCCCAGGGCCACGGTAGGGCCCACACAGTGGCTGCCAAGGTTAGGTGCCCTTTGGGCACCCCGGGAGGGCCAGCAAACTGTCTTCAGTGTGCAGAGAGACAGACAGAGAGTCACAGGGACGCCAGCCATGGTGCGGCCCGAGGAGCCGGAGCCCAAGGATATCCCGTGTCCCTGAATGCTGAGTGGTGCTGGGGGAAAAGCTTCCATGGCCCCGGGTGACAGAGCAGGCAGCCTGCTGCACAAAGAAGAAACAGAGCTTGAGAGGCAGCAGTGCAGCCCTTCCGAGTCCCAGCTGTGATGGGCCTGGGCGGCCAGGCATAGCCCGCAGGTGGGGGCTAGGATCCCGGGCATCACCCCCAAACAGGCTCACACCACAGGCCACCGGGAGACGGCTAACCCATCAGACGCGGTAACAGACTCCTACCTGCACGGCAAAGGAGAGAGGACAGTGGCCCGTCCCTTGGCTGCAGCCACTTCAGGGCAAGGGCCATGCCTCGGTCTTCCCAGGGAGGAGGAGCCCGATTGGGTCCAGGCGAAGCTCCCACTCACGCCAGACCACAGTGAGAACGGCCCTGGCCCCTTCCCGAAGAATCGCTCCATCAGTGGCACTCCCCGAGAGGCACCGAACGCCCAGCACCTCAGCCAGCATCAGGGTGAGAGGGCGTCCAGGCATCCGGGCAATCCACCCCCGTGCCGATGACAGGGTCGCACACCATGTGCCTGGCAGGCACCCTGCAGAGACCCGGGAGGCTGGTTGGTGTCCTTCCTCGGCCACTGATGGCTTGGCCATGTGACTTGGCTGGACCAATGGCACGCGAGGACACCATGTGCACACTAAGCCTCCTCTCGAGCCCTGCGCATGTCAGAAGAGCTGGGAGCTGCTGGCCCAGAAGGGGATGGTGGGCCGGACCGAATGCAGTTCCGAGAGAGACCAATAAACACTTCCCGTCAGCCCTAAGGTGTGAGCGCCTGTCACACAGCAGCACTAGGATAGAGACCTGACCCGTGCAAGGTCCCAGAGGCCATCACAGGACCCAGGGGGCGCAAGGACCCATCAAGGCCATGGAGCAGCTTGGCCTCAGCCTCTGAAACCTGCACAGGAGGGCCTGACCTCAGTGGCTGTTTATCCAACCGAGGCTAACTGAGCTTCGGGCAGCGATGGGACCTCCGGGCACCCCCAGGCGAACAGGCTGCCCAAGGGCAGGCACTGCAGGCTGGAGGGGTACCAGAGGCTCAGCATGGAGTGTCCCCCAAAAGCCCCCAAAGCGAGGCCAGTCCAAGGCTGTGGGAGGAACAGGGTTAACAGGGGACACCCCAGGCAGCTCCTGCTCCCGCCCTGCTTGTGCCCCCCCATCTCCAGGTCCTGGGGCCCCAGTCTGGGGCTCAGGGGAGGGCAGGAGGGGCCCAGGTCCCTGACCTCAGCAGCAGCAAGCTCTGTGAGTCACAGGAGGGCAGGGTGTAGACAGGGCGAGGTGTTCGGGCACCAGCGGGTTCCGTAGGGCCGACCCTTCCTTTAGAACTGTGGGTGGGATTTGATCGGGACACTCTGAGCTTGGTACATGGCACCGGGGCGGAGGGGCTGACCTGGGTTTGGGGATCAGCCCTGAGGCTGCAGTTACAGTTGGACCAGGGTCACAGGGAGGCCCTGGGCAGTCTCCACCCAGTGCATCTTCCAAGGGGAAGGCCCACTGCCCCTACCAGGCCCAGTGCCCAGGCCAGGGTCCAGGGAGGGGCAGAGAGGGCACCGGAGGCCCTGGGGTCTGGTGTGGGCATGGAGGCCTCCTCTGCCCAGGAATTATTGGACCCAGAGCCGGAGGACACCCCCTCAGGCATTGTCTCTGGCCTTGGCCAGGGGTGTGGGGCTCCTCGCTCAGTTCCACGCAGGAAGCCCTCCCCACAATGGACCAAAAGCCTCCTGCAGGCCGAGTGCTGGCAAGGCAGGGCCCCACGTGGCCCAGCAGCTGGGGGACACACTTCCACCCTCTGACCCAGGGCACCGCATCTGGTCTGCCAGGCCCGCCCTGCCGAGCCCACGGACGGCCGCCCGGTTGGTGGCACCGTCCCCGACCAGCTCTCACCTCGGCCGACAGTGGGATCGGCCTTGAACTGCCCATGGGGGGGCATGTCCCCAGGCCCCTCACACGCCTCAGCGGCTTCTCCACTGACCCCAGGGCCAGTGACACCAGGGGACCAGTCTCGGGGAGCAGAAGGGGCCCACCCAGCCTGCTGCCCCCCAAGCCCAGCCCCACCCTGGGCGGCCACCCTCTTGACAAGCCACCTGGACGGCTGGGCTTCCCTGGGGTGAAGGACCACATCTGCCCACAATGTCCAGCCCTGTCCTGGGGGCTGGACCTGGATCCCCTTAGGGACCCCAGCCCTGCTGGGGACCTGGGGGCACTGGAGCGGCCCGGACTGGACAGGGCACCCCGTGCCGCCATAGTTTGCGTCCCACCGAATCTTCGCACCCCCCCACTAGCTCCGGGACCCCACAGGCTGGGCCCACCCAGGCTGCTGAGGCTGAAGCCACTGCCATGGGTGGTCTTTGCTGCCACCCAGCGGCCTCCAGGAGCGGCGCGGACTCGCCCAAGGCCACTGCAAGGCCAACCCCAACCACAGGGTGGGGGCCAGGAGCCAGGGGACCGGCCAGCAAAAGCTGGGCGCTGAGCCTTGAGGCCCACCCTGGGCCCAGACTGTGCACCCCTGAGGCCCGGCCTGGGGCAGTTGCAGGCCAAGAGGGGTCACTTCAGTCCTGGGCAAGCAGGATGCCACTGTCCCCAGGCCCGTGTGGTCACGGCCTCAGGATGTGGCCGTCCTGTCTCCGCCAGGAGAGCCCCTACTGCCCACCCACCCGTCCTTGGATTTCTACACGTGTGTTCTGGCCACCCTCAGCCCAGGACTGAGGCCCTGGGGGTCTGGACCTCCGACCCCACATCTCGGGGGGCACATCCAGGGTCACATGCGCCCAGGTGTGACACACGGCGGCACCTCCGGTCATGAGACATGGAGGCCCCCGATATGGGGGGCCAGGGCTTCAGAGCTGCAAGCCCCCCATGCCCCGCCTGTGTGGGCCGGGCCACAGCACCTCCAGCCTCAGACCTTAATCCACACCTCAGGGACTTCATCTGGCCGGTCTGCTCCTGCCCACTGAGTCCCCAGAACAGGGATGGGAGAGGGAGGGGCTCCCTGCCAGACCCTCCTGGGACCCTGGCCTGAGGGGCCAGGATGTCTGCTGGCTGCCTGGTGAGCTCTGTGGGGCCCTCATTCGGCTGAGAGGGGCCTCATGGCAGCAGCTCGGACTTCTGCAGCCTGAGGGTGCTGGGCAATCCTTCCCTCCAGTCCCTCCATCCAGGCTGGTTCTGGAGGGCTGCACTGGGTGGGTGGCACAGGGCAGGGAGCTCAAGGTGCGGAGCCCAACATGGCCTGGTCCCTCCCCCCCTGACCCTCAAAGGGACAAAGCCCAACATTCAAGGCCTGCAGTGCACCCCTCAAGCCTCTCCAGGGCCATGCATTCCACACCTGAGTGGCCCCTCTGTCCAGGGGACCTGACACTGGCTGGCGCCCAGCTCCAACCTCACCCACAGCCCCAAAGCACAGCTTTTGGCCAGTGTGGGGCAGCTTCCAGGGGACTGGCATATAATGGGTCTTCAGCAGACAGAAGCCACATGCTCAAGGAGGGCTCTGCCCAAGCCTGACTTCAGGGAGCCCCCAAAGCAAGTGTCTCGGGCCCAAGCACCCTTGGGAAGGAGGCCCCAGCAGAAGGCCTGGCCCAAACCCTGAGCCCCTACCAGTACTGGGGCTGCTTCGACTGTCCCCTATACATCAGAGACAAGACCTGGAAGGCAGGACACCCCTGAGAGCAGTACCAAGGTCAGGAGGCTCGGAGAAGGGCTGTCCGTACCCATGGGACAATCCCACGCGGGTCCTAAAGGAACTGGGGCTCACATGGGGTCACAAGCAGAGCCAGACAACCGCCCTGGCCTCCCGACCCTGGTCCAGCACCTGTGTCCTTCTGCTGCTGGCCAGCACCACGGCCCAGCCAGCAGGACACTCACATGCCTGGGAGGCAGCTGGGCCTGTTAGTGGTAGAGGCTGGGTGACTGGAAAGCCAAGGCATAAAGAGCAGGTTCAGCAAACTTCTGTAAAGGGCAGAGTTCATATTTTCACTCTGTGGGCCTGTGCACCGAGCCCCAGAGGAGTGAATGAGCGGGCGCAACGGCGTGCTCAGGGACACTTGCTACAGAAACAGCAGCAGGCTGTCTCTGGCACAAGGGCCTCAGGTTGCCCACCCTGTGGTCCTATGTGAGGACACACAGCAGGAACAAGGTTTAAAGAAGCACGTCCCCCAGGCCACACTCTACCCAGAACCTGAACCCACTGAGGCTTCCACCTACCACAGCCGGCCTCGCTCAGACACAAAGGGTCCCGCTGTAGGAGCCCATCGCTAGGAAATGTCCAGAACAGAGAAGACCAGTGGTTGCAGGGGCTGAAGGGAGGGGACAGGTGTCAGTCCCAAGGTTGGGCTACACAGACTGGCTTCATCTGTGGGTGCAGTCCTGCCTGCTGGCCAGCTGGCCCTTCCTGTGGAGAGGACCATGTGGCGAGGAACCAAGGGTGACCCCAGAGAAAATGTTTGCAATGCAAAGGGCATGGAAGAGCAACCAGAGTAGGCGACCCTGGGGACAACCAGAGGTCACTGCGAGCGCACGCCAGGACTAAGGCCATGCAGGGCTGAAAGACAAAGCACACGGAGACACAGCAACAAGCCGGTGACACCAAGAGGGAAGTGGCTAGAGCTACAGTGACCCAAGGTTCTGGTTCTGTCCAGGAAGAGGGTAAGGACCCAGATGAGCTTTAGGCTTTGTAACGTAAGGATGCTCATTATAACTTCTGGGGTACCCACTCAGAGAACAGAAATAGAATTTATGGCATAACAAATAAGAGATGGAGACGAAAGGCACGGACTCAGGTGATAGAAACAGTTACAACGTGAAAACACACTAAATGCTCCAGGTAATGGCTGAGGGTGGGATTGAGAAAACAGCTCCAGGCTGTTCACCAAAGACCTAACATATGAGCCTACAGAGAGACTTATGTATAAGGATGCGACGACACGCGCCTGGTGACTTCCCCTTCCAGTTAGATGTTGAAGACCTTGGCTCCTGTGGTAATGACAAGACTCATCAAAGCTGAAGCCCTGCTTTACTAGAGGACCAGTGGACAGCAAAGCATGAAGGCTTGAAGAGCCAAGTTCTGGACAAGAAAAAACCTTTCCTAGCAGGCAGCACCTTGCTAGCAGGTTCCACACCCTGTACTGTGCTCTGCCTAGAAGAGGACAGGCTGCAGGACTGGGGAGCAGAAGGCAGGCATGGCCAATAGGATGGACTATCAAGTAGCCTGACGTGTGAAACCAGAGTCCTGGGGAAGAAGGCTGCAGAAAAAAAACTAGCAACCCACCAATTTAAGAGGCTAGCTAAAATAACAACCATCCAAGATAAATACAAAGAGAAAACATTCCTAGATGTGTCATGGACAACTTACTGAGAACCAAAACTAAAGAGAAAACTTTAAAAGCTTCCAAGGGGGAAAAAAAATAGAAGATATATACAGGAAAACAATAACAGCATTTCTGACTTCTCATCAAAAACTATGTAAGCCAGAAGACAATGGAACCATGTCTTTCAAGTACAAAAGACAAACTAGAATTTCATACCTGGCAAAAATCCTCCCACAGTTAAGGCAAGATGAAAATATTTTCAGATAAATAAAAGCTGAGCCATCATACCCAATTACAATAATGATAAAGAAAGTTTTTCAGACAGAAGACAAATTGTCCTTGATGGAAACTCAGACCTACTAGAAGGAATGAAGGAAAATGGTAAACATGATAACAAAAAGAAAGATCTATATCTACATTGATATTAGAGAGAATAGAATATAAGCAAAAATTATCACTAGAGACAAAGAGGATACAGTTTGTAATTATAAAAGGTTCCATTCAACAGAAAGGAGAAATAGAACAAATCAGCCATCCTAGAATCAAACACAGCTATCAATAACTGATATATCAGGCAGACAAAAAAATTCAATAAGGATGTACCAGATGTGTATAGTGAATCCAGATCTTACAGACATATAGAATGCTACAAACATCTTCAGAATATATTTTCATTTTAGGCATAGGTGGAATATTTATAAAAATTGGCAGTATTTTGGGCCATAAAATTTCAACAAATTTCCTACTATAATGCAGGTAAGTTAGATATCAGGGACAAAACAAGAAAAAGCCCACTCCACAGGCACCACTGCCTCACCTCCGGGAGGACAGCTCCACAGAGCACAGCAGTGCAGGCGAGGGGCGAGGAAGCTGGCACCGTGCATGGCCAGCGGGAGTGTAAGACGGTGCGGCCACTGTGGGGACAGAGCAGAGGCTCCTCAGAAAACTGCATATGAGGAGTGAGTGTTTAATGGAAGCAGAGTTTCTGTTTGGGACGATGGAAAGTTCTGGGGGGTGTGGAGACTGCTTCATGTCACTGACCTGGGCACTTAAAGATGGCTAAGATGGTAAATTTTATGTTACGTGAAATATAGCATAATAAAAAACTGGAGATAGTGTCTTTAAAGGGGTAAATTAAATTAAAATGAGGTCACTAGTATGGGCCCTAATCCAGTGTGGCTGGTGTCCTTATAGAAGAGGGGATTAGGACACAGACACACACAGAGGATGGCCACATGAGGACATAGGGAGCAGAGAACCGTCCGCACACCAAGGAGGGAGCCCCCAGGAGGACCAGCCCTGCTCAGAGCTGGATCTGGGGCACGCAGCCCCCGGGGTGGGGATGGAGACGCACGGCCACAGCGTTGGTCAGATCTGCCCCAGAACACCGATGCCCAGGCTAAAGGAGAGCTACCTCATGACCATTTCAGTAGGGGAATAAAAATAATAAAAGGCAACAGCCACTCACGATTTTCACAAGCAGCAAACTAGGAATAAAATTGAACTTCCTGTTTGAAAATGTCCTGGGGGCTCCCTAGCCCCACTGCGTGTCTGCCTGGGCCTCTCCTGAAGGCTGGAGCCTTAACGTTCTACTGCAGACTTCACGGGAGACACCATCCCCTTCCCACCCAGGAATCCTCCCACCAGCCCTCCAGGCCCCTGATGGGCCTGTGAGACGTCCCTGGGCCCGGTTAAGGAGCCTGGCCATCCAGACCTAAAGCAAGATCGGGGATATCCACTGCCACACACCTGGGAAACCAGCTCCACAGTGAGAAGGCAGGTCTGCAGACCACCCCGGGGGCCTGGACCTCACGCAGAGACCGGGATCAGGGGACAAAACTTGAATGAGCCCTTTCATGAACTGGGCAGCATTCGCCCTAGGCGGAAACCACAGAACATGTCACACAGGCGCAGCTGCACACACATGCAGACACATAGCTGCCCGGTGCATGCACACCTGTGTGCATACATATTACACAAGTGTGCTTACACACACACGTGCCCATGCATGTACATGTAGGTGCACATGTGGGCACACAGGCACAGTGTGCACTCGTGTTTGCATGCACACAGGCACACACACATGCATACACCATGTATGTCAGTATATTCCAAACAGCAAAATATATATATATATTTTTTTTACAATTTATTTTATTTTAGTATCATTAACCTACAATTACATGAGCAATATTGTGATGATTAAACTACCCCCTTCATCCGGTCCCCCCCACCAACCCCACCACAGTCACTGTCCATCAGTGTAGTGAGATGAGAATCACTACTTGTCTTCTCTGAGCCAAACAGCAAAATATTTACAGGCCTCATTACTTAAACCAATGCAATGAACCTAGAAATTAATGAAAGGATCTAAAGGAGCTGGACAACTTGGAAAGTCAGATCCACTCCTAAACAACTCCCAGGTCAGAGCGTCAATAAAAGTTGCTGTGACAGACAATTTTACGACTTTACCGAAAGAGAAAGTGCACGTCCGTGGAGCCAGCTTCAGGAGGAGTTGGCGGAGAATTCACAACCTTAAATGCTTTTATTACTGAGCAAGAGAGACTGAAAATAAATGAACTAAACATTCGACACAAGGAGGGAAAATAGAACAATAAAGTAAACCTGCGGGAGGCAAGAGGGGGTAGAGATAAAGGCGAACTAATGAATTGGAAACAAGAAAGATGGGAGAACTCATCAGTAAATCCAAAGGCCAATCCCTCAAAATAAATAAATCAGCCAACCAACCCCTGGGCAGTCTCACCAACCAGAGAGCCAGAGAACACAGACCTGGGGGCGCATAGGGGTCCCACAGCAGGATTAAATGTGAGACATTTGATAGTGCCAATGAAATCCACAATTTTCTAAGGCCCTATAAGTTAACAAAATTAACTTAACAAGGTCTGAAGAAGCTATACCCAGAACTGCAGAGAGGCAGGGAAAGGTGTGTGGTTGGGGGTTAGGCTACAGAGACCGGCTTCCCATTCTGCACTCCTGGCTGAAGCCCAGTCGGGAAGGATGGGCCACGGCTGCAGGGGGCCTGCGGACTGCAGGGACCAGCGGGAGGGCCGGCCCAGCTGAGCATGGGAGGGGCTAGGTTGGGGCCCCGAAGAGGGAGTGAGGGGCTTTGTGCCTAGAGGCTGGTGGCCCATGAGGAGACCCAGGCCTTTGTCCCCACTGCCTGGAGGGCTGGAGGATCCAGACCCTGCTGGACATGCCCCTGACCTTGAGGTACAGTGGGGGTGCCCTGAGCCTCTTCATGCAAACAGGACCCTCTGGTGGTCAGATGGAGAGGTGGGGGGCAGTGGCCGTGGGGCCCACTGCCCAGCTGGGCCCAGCAGGGACTTCTGGTTACCCTCTGGGCTCCATCCCTGCCCCCCCAGGCCCCTCCACACTGCCCAGATAGACGGGGTGCAGGGAGGGGAGGCCAGTCAGCCCCTTGGTCTGAGCAGCTCACAGAGGCCAACCTGGGGGCCCCTAACCTCTGCGCCCACGGGGGCTGGTGTTTTGCGGAAAGGCGTAAACCACTGTTGCACTTTATGTAATGGTTATAGGACTAGCCCGGGCTCCCTGCCACCCGCCTTCCTCCGCCAGCTTGGGGCCATACTCTTCCAGGATCGGGTCTGCTATCCCCTTCTCTCTGCCGCCTGTCAGGTCCGCCCTCCTCCCCCCGCGGCCCCCCACACGGTCACGATGGCCTTTGGGACAAAGGCAGGTCTGGGGGCACTGTGTCTGTCCCCGCTCATGCCCGCACCTGCTTCTCTTTCCTTTGGCTTCATTCCCCGCATTCAGGGCAGTGAGCAGCAGCTGCAAGCGAACCATCCTCACCAGGGCTCCAGCGGCTCCTCCCTTTTTGAGGGGTTCGGAAGAGGGGGACAGGATGGAAGGAGAGTGTCTGGCAGAGACCGTGGGCACCTCAGAGTCCAAATGTTTACTGTCTGGCCCTTTCAACACAGTCCGCTGACTTCTGCCTGATTTCCTAAATTGGATGCTTAGCTCATCAATTTTCACTTTCATTGTTTTTCTAATAATTATTTGGGGTTATAAATTCCCTTCTGTTTAGAACTTGAGAAATATTTGGCAAGTTTTAATATGTACCATTTTCAATACTATTCAGTTCTAAATACTTTCTAACTCTTATTATGATTTCTTCTTGACCCACAAGTTACATAAAGTGCACTTTTTTATTTCCTAAGTGTATGAGGTTTTGCTAGTTGAGCAGTGAGGAAATGCGATGTGCACGGTGCCGGCTCTTCAGACAAACGCTGACATTTTCCTCCTGGCCTGTGAACGGTTGGTCTTTGACAGCTTCCACGCATGCCTGAAATTAATGAATTCTCCAATTCTTAGGAGCTGCGTTTCACAGACGTCCACCAGCCAACCGTCTAATCTCCTACAGCCATATTACTTCCTCTGGGTTCTCCTGACCGATTAACTATTAAGAGAGGAAACCAAAAAATCTCCAACTAGGATAGTGGATCTGTGAATTTCTGCTTATAATTTTGTCCATTTTTGGTGTAGCATGGAACTTCTGGAAATGTTTTAATCTGTAGATGTTTAATCTTTAAATGTTTAACCTTCACCCACGGGGCACTTGAGTCTGCATTCACTCGCTTGCACCCGGAACCCCTGCACCGTCCTACTTTGCCTGCCCTCCTCCCCGGCTCCAGGCCAAGGCCCCTCCCTGCTGCCCTCAAGCCCCCGGGCGCGCCTGCCTCCGGTTGCAAGGGCCGGGCAGAAAGGTCCACCTCTGCTTCTCTGACTGCAGGCTCTCCATCTCCCCCAGTGCGAGGGCTGCGAAGCTGAGGAAACCCAGAGGAGAATGAGAAGGGAGAGCAGGCCCTGCGCAGGGGGAGGCCCCAGGCCACCCACCCCCTCCCTCGGAGACGCCCAGGCTGCCTGGGGAGGGGGCACCAGGCATGTGACTGGTCAGGACAGCGGCCAGGGTGGTCTAGCACTCAGGGCAGCAGAGAGAGGTGCCAGGGCCGCCTGCCCAAGGCCTGGTATTTGGGGTCGGGGTGATGGGTGCAGGCCTGAAATACGGGTCCAGGGAGTTGGGGTGGGACCCGCCTCCGTCCCCACCTCAGCCCCTCCCTCTCAGGAGCCCGGGGAGCCCCTGCCTTGGAGGCCTGGACTGGGGGCTGCCCAGCGAGATGGGGGACAGCAGGGAACACAAGAACACCAGGTGGCGCTGCAGACCCACTTTGCCACCCTGAGCACGGCGGTGGGGAGTGGGAAACGGGGCAGAGCCGGAGGGGGAGGAGGGGACAGGGGAGGGGTGGGGGGCTGGGCCTCCCCGGGAGGAATGGCCTGTGGGTGGGCAGGGAGCCGTGGGGACCACAGCCACCGAGGGCCGGACCTTGTCCACCTGGCGCGTCTAAGCTATCTAACGGTGGAAGGGAGGCAGCCTCCCGCCACCCCCACGGCCCACCTCAGGGCTGGGCACGGGGGACAGCAGGCCTGCCCTGCGGCAGGGATGCGCAACAGGACAACCACTACCTTCATCGGGTCTCCAGTCTGGGCCTAGGTGAGGGGCGGGGGGCAGAAGCTCTTTGGCGAGGGGATCTCCCTCAGCCCCCACCACTCGGCAGGAGGGGACACTGGACAGAGTTGTGTCCCTGGAGGGTCACCACCAGGGGCAGCAGGCGGCCTCCCTGATGGGGGACTCAGGTGTCCTGTGTGTCCTTGGCGGCCACCCCACACTGCTGTCACTACGCAGCCTGGCCTGACACAGCGCCTGCCCTGGCCCAGGCCCCTCCCTCAGCGGCCCCTGCCCACCCAGCAGGGGCTTGTCCGGCAGTGAGGGGAGTGTGCAGAGGGTCCAAGGCCAGGATCTGGGGGGTCCAGGTCTAGGGAAAAGAAAAGAGTTGGGCCCACTTTGGGGTGCCCAGTCTGGGGGGACTGAGGCACCCACCTTGGCGAGTGAGGACACAGCCCAGCAGTTCTCACCTGCGCTCCCCAAAAGCCCTTTCCCAGGCTGCCAGCCCGGGGCAAGGCTCGGGGGCCCTGCAGAGCTGACCCCAAGCAGACAGGCCTATCTGGAGTCCCCGGGTCTGGGCTCCCCAGGGCGGGCTTCTGCCCACAGTGCACGCCGCTTCCTTCTCTGACCCTCTCCTCACCCTTCCTGCCTGGGGCCTGCAACAGACAGAGCCGGAAGGGGGCCCCTATAGTCGCTGCCAAGGAGCCACCCCAGGAAGGCTCTCCAGCTGCCCTGCACTGTCGCCATGGTGTCCCCAGTGCCCCCTGTGGCCAGTGCCCCCCACAGCTCCAGCCCCAAGCCTGGAGCACCAGACTCCCAGGTCAACCACAGAGAAAACTGCCCAGTGGTGACGATTGACTTTATGCAGGTAACTACATAGAGCCTATCTCCAGTTTCTTGGGTTTTTTTTATTAAGGTATTACTGATATACACTCTTATGAAAGTTTCACATGAGCAACATTGTGGTTTCAACATTCACCCATATTATCAAGTCCTCCCCA
This sequence comes from Phataginus tricuspis, assembly GCA_029783875.1. Taxonomy (NCBI): domain Eukaryota; kingdom Metazoa; phylum Chordata; class Mammalia; order Pholidota; family Manidae; genus Phataginus; species Phataginus tricuspis. The sequence continues at coordinate 91,927,845 of JAQQAC010002594.1, read as the reverse complement.
CACCCCACTGCAGTCACTGTCCATCAGCGTAAGATGATACAGAGTCACTACTTGTCTTCTCTGTGCTACACTGTCTTCTCCGTGACCCTCCTACATTATGTGTGCCAATCATAATGCCCCTTAATCCCCTTCTCCCTCCCTACCCAGTCCCTGTCCCTTTGGTAACCGCTAGTCCATTCTTGGGTTCTGTGAGTCTGCTGCTGTTTTGTTCCTTCAGTTTTGCTTGGTTGTTATACTCCACAAATGAGGGAAATCATTTGGCACTTGTCTTTCTCCCCTGGCTCATTTCACTGAGCATCCAGCTCCATCCATGTTGTTGCAAATGGTAGGATTTGTTTCTTTCTTATTGCTGCGTAATATTCCATTGTGTATATGTACCACATCTTCTTTATCCATTCATCTACTGATGGGCACTTAGGTTGCTTCCATTTCTTGGCTATTGTAAATAGTGCTGCGATAATCATAGGGGTGCATATGTCTTTTTGAATCTCTGATCCTGTTTTCTTAGGGTAAATTCCTAGGAGGGGAATTTCTGGGTCAAATGGTATTTCTATTTTGAGGTTTTTTTTTTTTCATTCCATCATTCATCATTGTTTATTATTTTCCCTTACTCTTAAAGAGCAAGGTGGGAAGGGGGAGCATCAGGATTATTTAAGGCCTACTTTCTCTCTGTAGATAATTGCAGATTTACATGCAATTTAAGAAATAATACAGACAGCTCTATTGTACATCACTAGAAGGATTTTAAGTTTTCTTTTTTTGTTTGTTTCTGAAAGTTCAGTTATCCTTTTTTTTTTTACAATTTATTTTATTTTAGTATCATTAACCTACAATTACAGGAGCAATACTGTGATGATTAAACTACCCCCTTCATCAGGTCCCCCCCACCAACCCCATTACAGTCACTGTCCATCAGTGTAGTGAGATGAGAATCACTATTTGTCTTCTCTGAGCTGTACAGTCCTCCCCGTGCCCCACTACCTTACGTCTGCTAATCGTAATGCCCCTTTTTCCCTCTTATCCTGCCCTTCCCACCCTTCTTCCCCAGTCCCTTTCCCTTTGGTAACTATTAGTCCGTTCTTAGGTTCTGTGAGTCTGCTGCTGTTTTGTTCCTTCAGTTTTTTTTTTCTTTGTTCTTATACTCCACATATGAGTGAGATCATTTGGTACTTGTCTTTTTTGGCTTGGTTTATTTCACTGAGCATAATACCCTCCAGCTCCATCGATGTTGTTGCAAATGGTAGGATTTGTTTTTTTCTTATGGCTGCGTAATATTCCATTGTGTATATGTACCACATCTTCTTAATCCATTCATCTACTGATGGGCACTTAGGTTGCTTCCATTTCTTGGCTATTGTAAATAGTGCTGCAATAAACATAGGGGTGCATCTGTCTTTCTCAAATTGGGCTGCTGCATTCTTGGGGTAAATTCCTATGAGTGGGATTCCTGGGTCAAATAGTATTTCTATTTTGAGTTTTTTGAGGAACCTCCATACTGCTTTCCACAATGGTTGAACTAATTTGCATTCCCACCAGCAATGTAGGAGCATTCCCCTCTCTCCACATCCTCGCCAACACTTGTTGCTGTTTGTGTTTTGGATGTTGGCCATCCTCACTGGTGTGAGGTGATATCTCATTGTGGTTTTAATTTGCATTTCTCTGATGATTAGCGATGTGGAGCATTTTTTCATGTGCCTGTTGGCCATCTGAATTTCTTCTTTAGAGAAGTGTCTATTCATGTCCTCTGCCCATTTCTTAATTGGGTTATTTGCTTTTGTTTGTTAAGGTGTGTGAGTTCTTTGTATATTTTGGATGTCAACCCCTTATCAGATACATCATTTATGAATATATTTTCCCATATTGTAGGATGTCTTTTTGTTCTACTAATGGTGTCCTTTGCTGTACAGAAGCTTTTCAACTTGATATAGTCCCATTTGTTCATTTTTGCTTTTGTTTCCCTTGCCCGGGGGGATATGTTCATGAAGAAGTCACTCATGTTTATGTCCAAGAGATTTTTGCCTATGATTTTTTCTAAGAGTTTCATGATTTCATGATTTACATTCAGGTCTTTGATCCACCTTGAGTTTACCTTTGTGTATGGGGTTAGACAGTAGTCCAGTTTCATTCTCTTACATGTAGCTGTCCAGTTTTTCCAACACCAGCTGCTGAAGAGGTTGTCCTCTCCCCATTGTATATCCAGGGCTCCTTCATCAAATATTAGTTGACTGTAGGTGTTTGGGTTAATGTTTGGATTTTCTATTCTGTTCCACTGGTCTGTGGGTCTGTTTTTGTGCCAGTACCAAATTGTCTTGATTACTGTGGCTTTGTAGTAGAGCTTGAAGTCAGGGAGCGTAACTCCCCCTGTTTGATTCCTCCTTCTCAGGATTGCTTTGGCTATTCGGGGTCTTTTCTGGTTCCATATGAATTTTAGAATTATTTGTTCCAGTTCATTGAAGAAAGCTGTTGGTAGTTTGATAGGGATTGCGTTGAATCTGTAGATTGCTTTAGGTAGTATAGCCATTTTGATGATATTTATTCTTCCTAGCCAAGAGCATGGGATGCATTTCCATTTGTGTGGGGAACTGCCTTTGAATCTCAGCCATGCCACAAAGATGGCCACTGAGAACTCAGCCGCGCTGCAGGGGTGGCCGCTGAAAGCCCCCTGAGGTTTAGCTGCGCCCACTCCGGTCCGCTTCTTACGTCACAGACAGCTGCGCATGCGCAGAACTCTGTGCGTGATTTGGAAAAGTGAAAGTCGCCTTATTAGCATAGGTGACCGATCAGGAGAGACTTCACCCTACATATCCCATGCCCTGAGCCCCAATAAACGAGTTCTTCCTTCGAGTGAACTTCCTGTTGCGTCTGATTGTCTCCGGTGAAAGGCCAGCGGCCAGCGGCGAGTGGGCAGCGGCCAGCAGCCAGTGGCGGCGGCAGCAGTGGCTGGAGCTGCGGCGGCGGCACCGAGCGCCGGAGGCTGCAGGAACGGGCGGACAGCGGCGCTTACCTCCCTTGCTCTGCCTATCGGGGCGAGCCCCTCTCCCTCCCTTCCTCAGAGGGTTACGGAAAGAGCTTGTAACACAAAGAGCTGTAGTCCTGACCGAGAGCAGGACCGGTGGGAGAGAAGCTAAAAACCCCGATACATTTGTTAGTGTCTTCCTTAATTTCTCCTAGGAGTGTCTTGTAGTTTTCAGAGTACAGGTCTTTCACTTCCTTCGTTAGGTTTATTCCTAGGTATTTTATTCTTTTAGGTGCAATTGTGAATGCAATTGTTTTTCTGATTTCTCTTTCTGTTAGCTCATCATTAGTGTATAGGAAAGCAACAGATTTCTGTGTGTTAATTTTATATCCTGCAACTTTGCTGAATTCAGATATTAGTTCTAGTAGTTTTGGAGTGGAGTCTTTAGGGTTTTTTATGTACAGTATCATATCATCTGCAAATAGTGACAATTTGACTTCTTCTTTACCAATCTGGATGCCTTGTATGTCTTTGTTTTGTCTGATTGCCGTGGCTAGGACCTCCAGTACTATGTTGAATAACAGTGGAGAGAGTGGGCACCCCTGTCTTGTTCCCGATCTTAGATGAAAAGCTTTCAGCTTCTCACTATTAAATATGATGTTAGCTGTGGGTTTGTCATATATAGCCTTTATGATGTTGAGGTACTTGCCATCTATACCCATTCTGTTGAGAGTTTTAATCAAAAATGGATGCTGAATTTTGTCAAATGCTTTTTCAGCATCTATGGAGATGATCATGTGGTTTTTGTTCTTTTTATTGATGTGATGGATGATGTGATGGATTTTCGAATGTTGTACCATCCTTGCATTCCTGTTATGAATCCCACTTGATCATGGTGTATGATCCTCTTGATGTATTTTTGAATTCGGTTTGCTAATATTTTGTGGAGTATTTTTGCATCTACGTTCATCAGGGATATTGGCCTGTAATTTTCTTTTTTAGTGAGGTCTTTGCCGTTTTGGTATTAGAGTGATGCTGGCTTCATAGAAAGAGTTTGGAAGTATTCCCTCCTCTTCTATTTTTTG
>JAQQAC010002594.1:91872602-91923404 GCA_029783875.1 Phataginus tricuspis | reverse complement strand
TCCATGTGCACTTGAGAAGAATGTGTATCCTGCTGCTTTTGGGTGCAGAGTTCTGTAGATATCTGTTAGGTCCATCTGTTCTAGTGTGTTGTTCAGTGCCTCTGTGTCTTCACTTATCCTCTGCCTGGTTGATATGTCCTTTGGAGTGAGTGGTGTGTTAAAGTCTCCTAGAATAATTGCATTGCTGTCTATTTCCTCCTTCACTTCTGTTAGTATTTGTTTCACATATGCTGACGCTCCTGTGTTGGGTGCATATATATTTATAATGGTTATATCTTCTTGTTGGACTGACCCCTTTATCATTATGTAATGTCCTTCTTTATCTCTTGCTACTTTCTTCGTTTTGAAGTCAATTTATCTGATACAAGTACTGCAACACCTGCTTTTTTCTCTTTGTTGTTTGCATGAAATATCTTTTTCCATCCCTTCACTTTTAGTCTGTGTATACCTTTGTGTTTGAGGTGAGTCTCTTGTAAGCAGCATATAGACGGGTCTTGCTTTTTTATCCACTCTGTTACTCTGTGTCTTTTGATTGGTGCATTCAGTCCGTTTACATTTAGGGTGATTATTGATAGATATGTACTTATTGCCATTGCTGGCTTTAGATTCATGGTTGTTAACTTTCTTGTTAAGTTATTGTGAACGCCATCTGATGTTTATTTATCTCTCCCTTCCTATTCTTCCTCCTCCTTTCTTTATATATTAGGTGTTTTATTCTTTGCCTTTAGTTGGTATTTGGATGGTCTGCTTTCTTTGCTATGATTTTATTTTCTCTGGTGACATCTTTTTAGCCTTAGGTGTGTTTCCCTCTAGAGCAGTCCGTTTAAGATATCCTGTAGAGGTGGTTTATGAGAGGCAAACTCTCTCAACTTTCTTTTGTCTTGAAATTGTTTAATTCCTCCGTCATATTTAAATGATAATCGTGCTGGATACAATATTCTTGGTTCGAGGCCCTTCTGTTTCATTACGTTAAATATATCATGCCATTCTCTTCTGGCCTGTAAGGTTTCTGTTGAGAAGTCTGATGATAGTCTGATGGGTTTTCCTTTGTAGGTGATCTTTTTTCTCTCTCTAGCTGCCTTTAATACTCTGTCTTTATCTTTGATCTTTGCCATCTTGATTATTATGTGTCTTGGTGTTGTCTTCCTTTGGTCCCTTGTGTTGGAGATCTGTGGGCTTCCGTGGACTGTGAGACTATTTCCTTCCCCAACGTGGGGAAGTTTTCAGCAATTATTTCTTCAGAGACACTTTCTATCCCTTTTCCTCTCTCTTCTTCCTCTGGTACTCCTATTATGCGAATATTGTTCCATTTGGATTGGTCACATAGTTCTCTTAATATTCTTTCATTCTTAGAGATCCTTTTATCTCTCTCTCCCTCAGCTTCTTTGTATTCCTGGTCCCTGTCTTGCAATTCCTTGATCGTGTCTTGAACCTGATTCAATCTGCTGTTGAGCCTGTCAATGGCTTGTCTCATTTCTGCATTGTCTTTCCTCACTTCCCTCACTTCCTCCCTCAGCTCTTGCACATTTTTCTGTAGATCTGTCAGCATGGCTATGACTTTTATTCTGAATTCTTTTTCTGGAAGACTATACATGTTGATTCCTTCAGATTCTCTCTCTGGGGTGGTGTTTGTCTGAAGCTTTGTCTGTATCATATTCTTCTGTCTTCTCATGACTATAGAATTAGTTGTTGGTAGTTGTCACGTATGTCCGCTGGGCTCTTTATGACTTTAAAAAGGAAAGAGTAGAGAGAAGAGAAAGAAAAAAAGAAAACAAAGAGAAAAAAATACTTCTACTAATAAAAAAAGTAAAAAGAGAGAGAGAAAAAGGAAAAGAAAAGAAAGAAAAAGAAAAAGCAGCAACACGTAAAAGAAAAAAAAAACACCAAAACGCCCACCGGGGGTGGTTTCTGTGTGAATGCTGTAGGTGGTGCTATTGCTCCACTATTCCAGAGCCGTGGCCTAGTCGCTCCACACGGCCCTTTAAAGCTGTGGCCGGGGTGAGAATGAATGGGAGGCTTACCCGCCTTGCTGAGACTCCCGCCGGAGTGCTGGGGTGGAGGAGCGCTGGGGTCTTGCTGGGTCGTGGCTCCATCCCGCCTCGCCGGGTGCCGAGTCCTCTCTCTGGAGTGTCTGACCGCCAGAGCTCTGGGGGGGAGGAGCGCTCGGTCCCGCTGGGTCGCGGCTCCGTATCTTGTCCGTCTCACCGGCTGCCAAGTTCTCTCAGGTGTACCTGTACGCTGTGCACTTTCCTGCGTATTCTGGTCTCTCTTTTAGGGATAGTTGTATTTGCTGTGTTTTCGTGAATAAATACAATGTTGGGAGGAATTTTTCTGCCTGTCTGTTCACGTCACCATCTTCCTGGAAGTCCTATTTTGAGTTTTTTGAGGCACCTCCATATTGTTTTCCACAATGGTTGAACTAATTTACATTCCCACCAGCAGTGTAGGAGGGTTCTCCTCTCTCCACATCCTCAGCAGCATTTGTGGTTCCTTCTCTTTTGAATGTTGGCCATCCTCACTGGTGTGAGGTGATATCTCATTGTGGTTTTAATTTGCATTTCCCTGATAATTAGTGATGTGGAGCATCTTTTCATGTGCCTGTTGGCCATCTGAATTTCTTCTTTGGAGAAGTGTTCTGTTCAGATCCTCCACCCATTTTTTAATAGGGTTATTTGCTTTTTGGGTGTTGAGGCCTGTGAGTTCTTTATATATTGGATCTTAGTATATATTTTGGATATATATATCCAAAATAATTTATATTTTGGATGTTAACCCCTTGTTGGATACGAATATATTCTCCCATACTGTGGGTGCCTTTTTGTTCTACTGATGGTGTCCTTTGCTGTACAGAAGCTTTTTAGTTTGATGTAGTCCCATTTGTTCATTTTTGCTTTTGTTTCCCTTGCCTAAGGAGATGTGTTCAGGAAAAAGTTGCTCATGTTTATATTCATGAGATTTTTGCCTATGTTTTCTTCTAAGAATTTTATGGTTTATGTTCATCAGGGATATTGGTCTGTAATCTTTTTTTGTGGTGTCTTTGCCTGGTTTTGGTATTAAAGTGATGCTGGCCTCATAGAATGAGTTTGAAAGTATTCCCTTCTCTTCTACGTTTCGGAAAACTGTAATGAGGATGGGTATTAGGTCTTCACTAAATGTTTGATAAAATTTAGCAGTGAAGCCATCTGGTTCTGGAGTTTTGTTCTTGGGTAGTTTTTTGATTAGCAATTCAGTTTTATTGCTGGTAATTGGTCTGTGCAGATTTTCTGTTTCTTCCTGGTCAGTCTTGGAAGGTTGAATTATTCTAGAAAGTTGTCCATTTCTTCTAGGTTATCCAACTTGTTAGCATATAATTTTTCATAGTATACTCTAATAATTCTTAGTAGTTCTGTGGTGTCCATAGTGATTTTTCCTTTCTTATTTCTGATTCTGTTTATGTGTGCAGACTCTCTTTTTTTCTTGATAAGTCTGGCTAAGGGTTTATCTGTTTTGTTTATTTTTTGAGGAACCAGCTCCTGTTTTCATTGATTCTTTCTATTGTTTTAATCTTCTCCATTTTATTTATTTCTGCTCTGAACTTTATTATGTCCCTCCTTCTACTGACTTTGGGCCTCTTTTTTTCTTTTTCTAGCTTCATTAATTGTGAGTTTAGACTGTTCATTTGGGATTGTTCTTTTTTCCTGAGGTAGGCCTGTATTGCAATATACTTTCTCCTTAGAACTGCCCTCGCTACATCCCACAGATTTTGCGGTGTTAAGTTATTGTTTTCATTTGTCTCCATGTATTACTTGATCTCTGTTTTAATTTGGTCATTGATCCATTGGTTATTTAGAAGCATGTTATTAAGCCTCCATGTGTTTGTGGGATTTTTGTTTTCTTTGCATAATATATTTCTAGTTTCATACCTTTGTGGTCCAAGAAGCTGATTGGTAGAGTTTCAGTCCTTCTGAATTTACTGAGGCTCTTTTTGTGGCCTAGTATATGATCTATCCTGGAAAAAGTTCCGTGTGCACTTGAGAAGAATGTGTGTCCTGCTGCTTTTGGGTGTAGAGTTCTGGAGATGTCTGTTAGGTTTATCTGTTCCAATGCTGTTGTTCAGTGCCTCTGTCTCCTTATTTTGTCTGGTTGATCTGCCATTTGGAGTGAGTGGTGTGTTGAAGTCTCCTAAAATAAATGCATTGCATTCTATTTCCCCCTTTAATTCTTAGTATTTGTTTCACATATGTAGGTGCTCCTGTGTTGGGTGCATAGATATTTATAATGGTTATGTCTTCTTGTTGGACTGTCCCCTTTATCATTCTGTAGTGTCCTTCTTTGTCTCTTGTTACTCTCTTTGTTTTGAAGTCTATTTTGTCTGATACAAGTACTGCAAGTCCTGCTTTTTCTCCCTATTAGTTGCATGAAATATCTTTTTCCATCCTTTCACTTTTAGTCTGTGTATGTCTTTGGGTTTGAAATGAGCCTCTTGTAGGCAGCATATAGATGGGTCTTGTTTTTTTATCCATTCAGTGACTCTTTTGATTGATGCATTCAGTCCGTTTACATTTAGGGTGATTATTGATAAATATGTATTTATTGCAATTGCAGGCTTTAGATTTGTGGTTACCAAAGGTTCAAGGGTAACTTCTTTACTATCTAACAGTCTAACTTAAGTCACTTAGCATGCTATTACAAATACTATCTAAAGGTTCTCTTTTTTTGCCTCCTTTTTCTTCCTCCTCCATTCTTTATATATTAGGTATCATATTCAGTACTCTTTGTCTATCCCTTAACTGACTTTGATTTAATTTTGCATTTGCTTAGTAATTAATTGGTCTACTTCCTTTACTGTGATTTTATTTTCTCTGGTGACAGCTATTTAGCCCTAGGAGCCCTTCCATCTATAGCAGTCCCTTCAAAATACACTGTAGAGACGGTTTGTGGGAGGTAAATTCTCTCAATTCTTGCCTATCTGGAAATTGTTTAATCCCTCCTTCAAATTTAAATGATAATCTTTCCGAGTAGAGCATTCTTGATGGAAGGCCCTTCTATTTCATTGCATTAAATACATCATGTCACTCCCTTCTGGCCTGTAACGTTTCTGCTGAGAAGTCTGATAAGAGCCTGATGGGTTTTCCTTTGTATGTGGTCTTTTTTTCCCTCTCTGGCTGCTTTTAAAAGTCTGTCCTTATCCTTTATCTTTGTCATTTTAATTACTATGTGTCTTGGTGCTGTCTTCCTTGGGTCCCTTGTGTTGGGGGATCTGTGCACCTCCATGGCCTGAGAGACTATCTCCTTCCGCAGATTGGGGAAATTTTCAGCAATTACCTCCTCAAAGACACTTTCTATCCCTTTTTCTCTCTTCTTCTTCTTCTCGTACCCCTGTAATGAGAATATTGTTCCATTTGGTTTGGTCACACAGTTCTCTCAATATTCTTTCACTCTTAGAGATCCTTTTTTCTCTCTGTGCCTCAGCTTCTTTGTGTTCCTGTTCTCTGATTTCTGTTTCATTTACTGTCTCCTCTACCTCATCCATTCTGCTTTTAAATCCCTCTAATGTGTGTTTCATTTTGGATACTGTATTTTTCAAAGTTTGTATCTCAGTCTTGAATTCCTCCCTGAGGTCTTGAATATTTTTCTGTAGGTCCATGAGCATGTTTATGATTTTTATTTTGAAATCTTTCTCAGGAAGATTAGTGACTTCAGTTTCACTTGGCCCTCTTTCTGGTGTTTGTGGGATTTTGGTTTGAACCACGTTCCTTGGACATTTCATATTTGTAATGAATAATATGGAATAATAACTGTGTAGGTGACACCCTCTAGTGCCCAGAAGCTCTACTCTCTGAAGCTGCTCAGCCCCTGGAGTGATGGTGGGAGTCACAGGTGAGCAGTGCTGGTGCCTGTTAGGAGGAAAGAGCTCTTTCCTGCTTCCCAGCTGCAGTGCCTGCCTCCACTGCCACGGTCAGTGGGCTGAGCCCTCAGAGAGGAGCCTCTGTGCTATGCTCCTGTAGCTGCCTAGGTGGGGCTGCTCTCTGGCTGGCCTGATGCAATGGCGGGGGCAGCATGTTTGCGAGCTGGTGCCAACAGGAGGTAGAAGCGGCAGGCTGCATATCTCAGTGGAGGGGCCTCAGGGCTGTGTTGCCAGCCAAGGGGATGGAGCACCTGAAGCTCCTGAAAGTTCCCAACCTGCTGGGCAGAGTGCACCTGGACAATTTTGTCTACCTGTCCTTTCTCCTGAGCAGCAAGCTCTGTGCCATCCTTTTCCCTTTAGCAGGCCTTTTGCTAAGGGCTTCCTTGTTAGGAAGTCTCTCAGACTGCCCGCCTTTCTTTTGTCCCAGAGCAGCTGGTTGTGGGTATCTGTTTTCCACAAGTGGCTGGAATCTCAGCCTTTCCTAGTATTCTGCCTGTCTTAGCTTTCCAACCCCACTATATCTCCAGGGCACGATGTAATGTAAGTTTGTGCTCCCAGAGCAGATCTCCAGGGCTGGGTGTTCAACTTGACCTCCACCCCCTCCCCGTTCTGTTTCTCTTCCTCCCGCCAATGAGCTGGGGTGAGGAAAGGGGTTGGGTCCCACCAAATTGTGGCTTTGCTGTTTTACCCTTTTCTGTGAGATCTTCTCTGTCTGCCGCAGCCTTTTTTCCTGTTGCTCTTTCAGGATTAGTTGTATTTGCTGTTTTCATATTATATGTGGTTTTGGGAGGAGGTTTCTGTCTCACTTCTTATGCTGCCATCTTTAATCCCTATCTCCAGAATTTTAACCCAATACATAACCTCCCAGTACAGAACCTGGCAGTTATGCTGGAAGGTCACTGCAAGGGTCCCAGGATCACCCAGCCCCTCACCAAGGGCCTGCTGGAAGGTTCCCAAGGCTCTTTCGGCCAGCTTACTTGAGGCCAGGTGGAGGCTCTGGGGTGGTGCTAGCAGTACCCCAGAGGCCTCTCTGCATTTCAGGCACCTGCTGACCTGTCCCTTGGCCGAAGGTGCCAAAGCCTGGGAGTCGGGCAGCACCAGCTCCTCCCACTCAGAACATCACCACACAGGGCCTGCTGAGGATGAAGGACAGGTCGCTGTCCCAGAGCACATGGCTCTGCTCTCCGGGCTGCTCTCAGCAACTTAGTTTTCATCTTTCCTCTTTAAAGTAAACCCGGGCAGTTTCCAAAAACCCCACTGTCCAGGTGACACCCTGGATGGGCCAGGGTACCAGTGTTTGTTTGAACTCCCCATTGGCTGAAAGCCACTGACTGGGCAGGTAGATCATTGCAGGACAAAGCACAGGAGGCCCCCTGCATCGGCTCCAGGGTCCAGAGCATGTCGTGTCTGCTCTGCCCCCTGCATGGGTGAGGGCCTGCCTCCCCAGAAATCCAAGCTGGCACCTCTGGAAACAACAGACTGCAGCCTCAGTTTTAGGAGGAAAATGTTCTTGGACATTAATCAGAAGAGAAACCATGTGGCCTCTTCAGAGTTCTGCAAATAAGTGTGTCAGACCAGGTGCTATTGAATCTTAGCCATGCCCAACAGGTCAGCACAGCCTGGCTCAGGGGGGCCGCCTGGCCCTGGGGTGGAGGGTGGTGTTCATAACGCTGAGCCCCGCACCTCGTAGGACAAGGGCGGGGGAGAGCAGAGGCCAGAGAGCCCGTCCTGGGCTCAGACTCAAGAAGTCCAACCCAGAGAGAAACCCCTTCCCACCTCTGTTCAGTTTGATCTTCAGGCGGAAATCTTGGGTCCGTGACGTCTTGGGCAGATAACCTGTGGTTCATTAAGTCAAGGATGGTAGTAGGAGTCCCACGGTCTGTCCTGGAGGACTCAGAGGGTCACCGCACAGAGGTCACCTACCAAGCAGTGCCAAGGCCGCTGGGGACAGACCCACAGGCCCGAAACCCCCTGCCCGAGCACCATGCCCTTCCCAGCAGGCATGTCAAAGGAGCAGAAACACACTAGGGTCTGCACGCAGACACCCGTTTAATCAAATGCCCTTCTGAAAATTCACTTCAAAATAGAGCAGCTTTCTCCAGCACTGTAAAAGCCATAAAAATGCAAAATTCTTCTTTAGGGAAGATTGACAGGCTCCCTGTGCCCGGGAAAACACTAGGCCACCCACACCCTGCCCACCGTTGGGCTCAGCTGTTCTCTGTCTGCTCCTGGCCCGGCTGCCCGTCTGGAAGGCGCCCTCCTCCCCACACTGCCCCAGTCTCTGAGTGACCAACGGTCTGGGGTGTGGGCTCGGTGGGCTGGGCCAATGCCGTGAGGCCATGTGGGTCACGGGGTGGGGTGCACACAGCTGTCTTCACCCAGGTGTTATCCTCACCCTCATCTTCATAATCGAGGGAACAGAGACTTAGTGCCCAGGGATACCCATGTCCCAGACCCACCCAGACCCAACATGCTGGGTCGTGGTCACCTGACACCCACATGTGGAGATGGGAAGCGACAGGCTGGGAGGCCGTGGGTCCACCCCCAACAACGGCTCTCACCCGCCGCCACCTCAAGGCCCTGCAGTGGAAGCGCCTCCCCTACTCCTGGGCCCAGGGGGCCGCCTGGCCCAGCTTCCCAGCTTCTCCCTCCTCAGCCCTCCTCCTCCAGTGGCTCTTTTTCTTCAAATATAAACATGCTTAAATCTTTCCTACCTTAAAATACCTAAGACACACCCGCCAAGGGGCCTCTCTGAGACTGCAGGGGCCCCACCGAGTGCACCTCCTTCCACCCAGCAGGCATCTCCACTGCTTCGGGCCTCAGGGGCTGACTCAGGGTGCTCTCCCTGGGAGACCTGGCTCTCCGGAAGGGCCCCGTCCACCGCCACGGCCAGGCCCCACGCTCAGCCCTAACCCTGCTCCCGGGCAACAGCACCCCCAGGCCACAGCATTCCCCTCAAGTTGGGCAGCCCCTCTCCTTGGCTGACGCCCCAGACCCAGCAGGCCACCCCAACCTACCTTAGGGGTCCTGACCCAGGCCAGGCAGCAGGAGTGCACGCTGGCCCCTCACCTCCAGCCCCTCGGCCGCAGTCCGCCCCCACGCTACATGCGGCCACAGCCCCCTTATCACAACAAAAGCCCCTTCCCCAGTGGCAGCCCCTCTTCGCCCCGAACTCCCAGTCCCGCATCTTCATCCACCCTGCGCACACAGCCCTGCTGCGACAGTCTCCCACCTGGCTCTACCTGTCCAGGCGTGACCTCTGGTTCGGCGGTCAGATCAGGCTCCTCTCCTGAGCCACACCTACGTGCCCAGACACATGTCACTGGGAGGGTCAGAGTCACTGCAGAGCACGGACACAGTGACGTGATGGTGCAGGCCACGTGGACACAGCCACTCTTCTGCCCTGGGCTCGGACAGCTGCCCAGCTCACCATGTCCAGGCCTTCAGCCAAGACCTCTGCCCTCCCCCGTCTCAAGTCCAGGCACACAGTGCGCCCTGATGTCAGGGAGCACAGGACCAGGGCCGCCGAGACCCCACCCAGGCAGCAAACACTGGCTGTCAGCCCGCTTCCTGCGTGTGAAGCGACAGCATGTTGAAACCCTGCCGTCCCTCACAGGCCCAGCTGACGCACGCACGTCCAGGCTCACCCTGCCGCCGTGACCCCCGCACAGCCTGCTCTCTCAGAGTGTCTCCCGTCACTCCCGCAGGAACCCACCCCAACACTGCCGAGGAGACATGCGGGGTCTCCAGCTTGACCTGCGAACTCACCAGCTCCCTTTGCAAACCACACATCCCCAGAAGGGACGCCGCCTGGGCAGCGCCTCCCCTGGGCCCCAGGGTGGGTAGGGGCATCGGGCACACACACCTGGCGACGGCTGGTCCTCTGGCCCGGCCACCCGCAGAGCCCAGTGACCAGCCCCCTGGGCCTCAGGGTGGGTAGGGGCATCGGGCACACACACCTGGCGACGGCTGGTCCTCTGGCCCGGCCACCCACAGAGCCCAGTGACCAGCCCCGGCCTGAGGGAGGGCAGGGCTCTGTCACTCCTGTTGGCTCAGCCGCCCCGGCCAGGATCCGCGCAGGGGCCAGTGGCGGCCCCCGTGGGCACCAGGAGCTGCCCTACAGGTGTGCACCTGGCCCCCCCACCCCGCGGCGGCCTGTGCCGCTTGGCACCTGAGGTTCCCGGAGCCCCCACACGTCCTCAGACTGCCCTCCCTTGGGTCTGCACGCTGACCACACCTGGGCGCCCGCTTGGCCTGCCTGCTGGGCCCATGGCACGCTGCGCACCAGAGAAGCCGCCGCCGGGCCCACCCAGAACGGCATAGGGGGCTGCCGGCCTCACCGCTCAGCCATTTCAGTGGCTTGAACACCGCCTCCTCCTCTCACTGTATATTGGAAACCAGGTTTTCTAGATGTGCTGAGGCAATGGCAAACCGATGTGTGGTCTTTGATCCATCCGGCTCAGAGCTCCCAGAGCCCCGGGGACTTCCCAAGCGATGGGGAGGTTGCCCCTTTCAACCACACCTGCTGATGCAGCCCTTGGTGGTCCCTCTACTTCAGGGTGGGGCTGGTCTCCAGGAGAACTGCCCTGGGACCCTCAGCCACCCCCGACCCCACGGCCCAGTGACTCGGTCACCTGAGGTTCGGGTTCTGGTTAGGGTCAGACTGAACCTCCTAACAGCCTTGAACAGTGGGATCTGGCAGGTGGCCGGGCTGGCAAGCACAGGAGGATGCCAGAGGGCGGTGCGCCCCAGGAGCATGAGGGCCGCCCGGCAGGCCTTTCCCAGAGCGCCTCTTCCACCCGGTGCTCCTGAGCTGGGTCATTCAGGTGCGGCAGGTGTTAGTAAGGAAGCCGCCTTCTCAAGAACTGGAGGCGGGTTGTGGAGCCCCTGGTCAGAGGAAGGATGGGCGGCCTGGGCTCGGCAGTGATGTGCGACGTGGGGCGGTCTGGTGGGGCTGAGCCCCGACCTTCGGCATCCGCACGGCCTCCTGGCAGTGAGCGTCAGAACTGAGTTGATCTCTGGACACCCAGGGGAGAACTGTGGTGAGGAAAACCCACATGTGGGTGTCAGAGGTGACATGAGGACATCTGAATGCTCACAGCCTCGAGGGGCAGCCAGCCGGGGGAGGGAGCCGCTGGGCCGCCCCACCCGGCCAGCACCTGGCGTCAATCAGACCAGCAGGAGAACAGCCTTCCCAGCAGGGCCACGCTGAAGGCCAGACTCTGCACTGTGTGCACCAGGTCTCTGTCTGCACATGTGATCACTCACACATGAGGAATGAAGCCCAGCACAGACCCATCAGCCTACATGCCAGAGGCCCTAAGACATACAGGGAGCGGCTCTGTGCCCAAAACCGAACCCTTAAAGACGACAGACCGTTTCCCAGAAGCACGTAACTTAGACTGAGAAAGCACCCCCAGGCGGCCGCTGGAGAGTGGACCACGCGGGCTTGGCCACGCTCACCGTGCACCCACGTGGCTTTTCGCCAAGTCCCACCAGGCCTCCCCCAGGAGGGAGCACAGAAGCGGCCCCTCTGGCCTGGCAGCTCCAGGCGGCGCAGCCCCAGCCTCGGCACGACCCTGAGCAGAGCCACCAACGGAGCCGCCCCGGCGCCCCCCCCACATGGTGACATACGGTGTCATTTTAAGCTGCTTCTTACGTGGCAACAGGTGCAGCCACACCGTGGCCCTGCACTTGCATTTCGGGGCGCTCTCTCTGGTGGGGGTGTCGGCGCTGAGAGGGCACGACGTCGGAGCAGAGACACCCAGAGGACAGGGTCTCTGCGGGGGGGTCGTCTGGCCTGCAGCCGGCCAGCTGAAGAGCGGGGGTCAGGCCCAGAGGCACGGCCCACCAGGCCTGGCACAGAGACAGGGAAAAACAGGGAAACTCTGAAAGGACAAGCAGGCCCCGGATCCACTGGCCTTCTTTGGGGTCAGGCGTCTCTGTTCTGCCATTTCTAGTCAGCTCACCAGTCTGACCCGCAAGTCCCTTTCAAGTCTGCCTCGTCCTCCTCACAGCAGCCACCTCACCCGGCCCGTCCCTCATCCCCAGCCTCCTGCCCGCGGCCTCTCCACACCAGAACAGAGAGGGCAGCAGGGCCGCGGCTGTGGGCGGGGGAGACCCAAGAGGCTCTGACGAGGACTGGCTCTATTCGGGACACTCTCCGGAGGGCACGTGCCCAGGGCCGGGAGCTGTGCCCACACTTCCTACCTCCCCCGTCAGGAAAGAATCTTGTGAAACTTCCTCTTCGGGGGTCTGGAGAGCCGCCTGACTCCGCACCCCGCCCTCTGGGCTGAGAATCACAGCCGCGGGGCGGGCGCCCCAGAAACCACCACCTCCCGTGCCCTGCGGGTCATTCCCAAGAGCCCGAAAGCAGAAGCAACCCAAATGCCATCAGGAAAACAGTCACACGGCAGAGCGAAGGAGCAGCCCACTGACATCAGTGACCCGAGAAGAGGTCACGCAGCACCACGGGCGACCTCCTGGGCCCGGCGGACGGTCGGAGCCCGGCTGGGGTGGCCTTGACGAGGTCACCAATGCACACGACAGGCGGAAGGCCCCACCTCTGCCCCAAGCCCAGCCTGCCAATCTCACTGTGAGCAGATCCCCTGAGAAGTGTATTCCAGACTAAAGGTTCCAGAAGCCCAGGCCTGTGCCAGCACACTGGGGTCCCAGGAGGACCACAGTCCCCAGGCAGGCAGCACATGTCCTCTCGTGGGGGCCGGCGCCTTCTCTGGCCTGCAACTCAGTGAGACTGTGAGGTCCGCCTACACCTGTGGGTGCATTGCCGACACCTGTGCAGCGAGCTAGTCAACCAGGGCCAGGTGAGAATCCCGGCCACAGGAACTCTCATTTTATCCACACTCCACCCCTCCAGGACTCTCTCCTCTCAGTCTGTGTGCCCTCAGTCCTCTGCAATGGTCCCTGTGCAAGGAAGCTCATTGTTCTCCAGCCTCTCCTGCAAAGAGTCTTGCAGACACACAGGCGGACTCGTGGCTCTGTCTCTGACCTCTGCCTCTTTGGCCTTAATGGCCAGAACTGCTGCTCTGATTTCAGTTGTTGCCATAGCTCCAGTAAGATCCTATTTGGCTTCCCGTCTAATTTCCTTCCATCTGCTCCTGCCCGTATCAAATCAACCCACATCTGGGTCGTCGTAACCCTCCTGGGGCCCCTCCAATTCCTCCTGTGAGTGACAGGTCTTACTTCTTTTCGGGTTCTCATTGCTTCAGCTACTGTACGTGTCACCTCGCATTTTGTAGTCGCTGCCTCAAGGCGGGCTGCACTGTCAGGGAGGACAGCTTTCCCATCTCTGATCCGGAAAGAACAATTCTCTCCACCCCTAAGTCCCACAGCCACCGGCTCAGTCTGAGTATAAGTGTGGACCATAGAGTGCTCCACGACCTGGGGAGGGGCTGCTCCTCTCCTGGGGGAACTTTCAGCTGCTGGGTCTTTATTTTCTTTACCACCACTGGGTGTGCTTTCAATACAGGAGGCGCCAGTGCCTCTGGCACCAGTCCTTCATCCTTCCCCAGCTCCTCCACCTCTGGGGCTGATGGCACCTTCCTCTCCCCTCCCCTGAGTGCCTCCTCTGTTCCAGTGCCTCGCAGCAATGCCAGCTCGTCTTCAGAGGGTCTCTTACCTTCACCTCAATGCTTCCCAGCTGACGTTCTCGTCCCACCTCCACCTGTGCTTCCCTCAGGAGTTCGTCTTTTTCCTTGACGGCCTCTTCCTCCTTCAGAGCACCTGGCAGTGCTGCCGTCTCGTCTCCAATGGCTCCTTGCTGCCGGCGCTCTCGTGCCGCCTCCTCTCGCATCAGTGCCATCTCCTTCCTCAGGGAAACCACAGACGTTTGCAGCTCATGTTCTCGTGTCACCATTTCTTGGGTCTCCTCTGTGGACCTTTTTAATACCATGAGAAGCAGCCAGCCCACAGTCCCCACTGCCTCCCGGGCACTCTGTCTCTCAAAGGATCTGCTTACCATAGAAAGGGCCACCCCTACAGCCTCAGGTGTCACCTCCGCTTGCCTCCAGTCCTGGGGTGGGGCCCAGTCCTCTAGGAGGCAAGCCACCTCAGACCACATGCCCACTGGGGGACGATCCACTGTCTCCCCATTCACAGGGGCAGCCCGCTGAAGCACCCCTCCCATAAGGGCAGCTTGTCTTTTTCCTTGGTCAACCATGAATCCTGCCGACTACGCCAATTGTCTTGCCAATGGGTTTCAGCCCCGGGCAAGTTTGCTATGGATTCAGTGTGAGCAAAGAAGTGGACAACAAAACGTTCTTAGGGTGAAAGGGTTGTACCCAACTTCATTTTCACGGTGGCAGGTCAGTCACTAAAATCCTGTTCACTTGGAGCGAGTCTGTAGGCAGCAAGCCGGTCTCTGCCTCTGGGCCCCTCTGTCTGCACAGCCGTCCCGCACAGCTGTCCTCTGGGCCTCTCTGCACGTTGTCCCGCACAGCCGTCCTTTGGGCCTCTGTCCTCGGTGCTGCCACCACTCCAGCCTCTGCCCACCACTTCTCTCTACCCTCCCCTGCGACAGGCTGCAGACTTACCATAGGCCAGGGCACAGCCACAGGACAGCTCTGCGCCCCGGCCTTGGGGATACCCCTGGGAAGGTGCCAGCACTCAGACACACCCTTCTGCACCCACAGGCTGATCGGGAAAGTGGTGTCCTAACGTGCATGTCAACATGACCCCAGAAGACTGGCTTCACCCACATGACATTCAAACATGGGTGCAACTAACCTTCAGTGACAGACTCAAGATGGAGGCTCAGGCAGGGGGGTGCCCTGCACGAGCGACAGGGGCCGCGCTGCTGCCTGATCATGGTCATTGCTAACAGGCACGTCCACCTGCATGCTGTGCACCAGGGATTCCCACACCCCGTGTGCGGGTGAGACTGTCCCTGAAGTTCACTGTGCTCACGACACTGAGACCACGCCAGCCTGGGCAGCCGCACCCCGACCTTCAGGGTGGTGGGGCTCTTCCCCTGCAGCTGGCATGGGGCGCCGGTGTAGTTCTTGTGCTGAGGCTGTCCAGGCTCTGGTCTGCAGCTCCTTGGCGATGAGCGTGACGACAGTCCGGGCTGGGCGGGAGCAGAGCCTCAGGCGAGCGGCTGGCTTGCAGAGCCCTGCCTCACAGGTGGGTGTGCAAACCGGCGCAGTCGATGTCCTGCCACACGCTGAGCGCCGTGCACCTGAAACACCAATGTCTGCCTGACAAAGACCCCCCCACTTCAAAGAACCACACGAGTTCCCTCCTGCAAAACACAGTGAAGGCGTGTCTGGCAGAAGTATGGCGGATCACACACAGGTGAGAGCAAACCACCCACAGGCCCCAACAAGGCAGTGGTGAGGACACCCCGCCAACCGCTCCCCAAAAAGGCAAAGGAAACAGCAGTGGAGACAAGGCCACCAGCATGGAAGCCAGAAACTGGCGTCTGGACAGCAGACCTTTGCCAACAGCAGGAACCCGGTGTGCCCGGCCCGCTCTCCAGTGAAAGCCATGAAGCCCCGACTCCGTCCAGGGGGGCCTGCCCTTGATGGCATTGGCCCTTGGGAGGCGCGCCCAGGACCTGGCTGCCCACAGATGCCAGCCGGGAAAGGGCCGGAGCTGCGCACAGTATCACCCAGACCCGAGGGCCACCAGCTGGAAGCCAGGCAGGAACCAGAGTCAGCCGAGGAAGCAGCCTGTGGGACAGGGCACCTCTGGCCTCAGGGAGAGGGCACTGTGCCCACGGAGCAAGATGGAACTCCTCAAAAAGGAACATGTGGCAAACACAGCTGGGCTCTTGCAGACAAAGCCATGCAAGCACGGTGGACCTGTGGCGCCCCAGGAGCCGGGTTCCTCACTGTGGGTCCGGGGAGAGGAAATCCCAGGGCAAAATACCTCTAAAAACCAAAATCAGTCAAAGGGAGAAATAAAGTTTAAAATCCGCTTATTGCTTACAAAGTACAGTCCAGCGCCTTCTCTCAGCCCTGCTCCTGAAGCCAGTAAGCCAGCCAGCCCCTCCCCTTAACCTCTTACGTTCAGACATGCCCTCGGTTGCCCAGGTAATTGCCCACTGACATGGAGATGAACTTCTCTCCACCCCTGAGGATATGCAAATGCACCAAAGCCCCAGGAGATACTCCGGAAATGTTACAATTTTACCCACACTAACCATCCCCTCACACTCCCTGACCCCAGAGCAGCCCTGTGCCCAGCAGGCCGACCACCCGCAGGGGCCCAACCGCAAGGTGAACAGGTCACCCCAGGCAGCATCAGCGTCAGCCCCAGACCTCAGTGGGCAAGCACACCCCGTGGGCAACAGGGGCCGCAGTGGGGGCCACCCCGGGACACGGGGCACTCAGCCTCATGACACGCAGGTGGGGCACGAGGGCTGGTCCAAGGAGGCCCTGTGGACATTCCCATGATGCCAAAAACATGCCAGCAGGGCCCCCTCTGGACGCATGTGCGTGCCCATCACCCAGCCTCCTCACACCTCCAGCACACCAGGCCCAGAGCCAGCCCCTCAGGTGGGAAACAGGCATCCAGCAAAGGTGGGGCAGGACACAGGAGCCCGCCCAGGCCTCCAGGACACCCACACAGCAGAAGCGTGTGGACGGGGCTTTCCAGGCCCAGGGAACCTAGAGTTTGGGAGCATGTCCTAACAAAACCCTGCCCACCCAGGAAGCTTGTCCCAGGCCAGAGAGGTGCTCCGTGTCAGCCCTGCTCATGGTCATGCACCACAGGCTGACATCCTGCCCTCCAGGCCACCAGCAGGAATGCCCAGAGCTGACACCTCCCTGGGTTCCCGCCATCCAGGCAGAGACAGCCGCCTTCTCCAGCACAGTGGGGGACCCAAGGCTCAGATGGGGGTGCGTTCTGCCAGGGCCAGGGCCAACTGGTTCCCCAGGGGAGCGCCTCTCTGAGCTGGGAGTACCTCTTCCCAAACGTGTTTCAGAAGAGGTGCTCTACTGGCCACAGCCACCTGGGCAGGGCCCGCCGAGCTGCAGAACAGCGCCTGCAGTTCGTACGCCCTGCTGCCTATGCCTGGAAGTCCATCCAGGCCCTGCCTGGATGAGGGCCCTCTAGCTAATGTGCAGAGGCTGGCCACCAGCCCACAGGGAGCCACGCTCCCTCCTCTGCCCTCACATCCACCCCTCGGAGGCCTCACATCCTCCTGCTGACACCCAGCACCAATGACCCTAGAGGGGTACAGCAGCCACAGCAAAAGCTGAAAAATAGCACAATAGCTAGTATTTTACTTTAAAGACAGGCCACCCAGTCCTGGGAGAGGACGGTGGTTTCCAGGCCTGGGGCAGGGATACAGCGGGGCTGGGCTTCAGAAAGTCTGCATGTGCGCAGAGAGTGGTGACAGGCTTCAGGGCACCCGAGGGGCACGGGTTACACACCAGGTCACAGCAGAGGCCCATGGCCTCACTGACATAAGTGACAGAAAAAGTATGTGAATGGGCCAAACGCTCTTTCTTTCGGTGGAATGTCAACCAAGAAATGCAGACACAGGATGGAACTGATTTTTAAGTCACCGTTTGACAAACATCCCATAATGTTTCGGGCAAGAATGACTGACAAATGCGAAAATCGGCAGGTGGGAGTCTGCTGGAAGCAGCACAGGTGTGCAGGGGTGCAGCCTCACCCTACAAGAAACTAACTGCAAAGGGGAAAGCACCACTCGGCAGGGGAGGCCCGGCCCACGCCCGCCCGCCCACTCCCGACACCCACACCCCTGCACACGCTGGCTGCCATGGCTACGTGCCACCAAGTGCCTCCGAGCAACAGAGGCCAGTCAAGGTAAGGCCAGCTCCTTCTGGGACTCTGAGGGGCCCCCACCGTCCCTGCCCCTGGGCTGGCAGGCGCACCACTGCGCTCTCTGCCTCTGTCCCATGTCTGTCCCCTCGATGTCCTATACCTCTACATCTCTTTCTATAAAGACACTGATGACTGGACTGGGGTCACCATAATCCAGATGACCTCATCTTAATTTAGATCCTAACTATGTCTGCAAAGACCTGTTTCCAAATAAGGCCCCATTCACAAGTCCTGGGGGTAGGACTCAAACCTCTCTGCCTGGGAGCCACAGCTGACCCGGCAACACCAAGCCAGCGCCCGGCACGGGCACTTGGACCATCCGGACAGACGTCACGGTCACAAAGCACAGTGCAGAGCAGGTCCTCCTGGAGGGTCAGCGTGAAGAGCCTGGGCTGACGCTAGAGCTCAGGGCAGCCTGCCGGCTGGGAGCTGAGGAGTGGAGACAGGGCTCCGCCCCACAAGCACAGCTCGGGTGGCCACACCTTAGGAAGGCAGGCCACCTCCGATACCCCAGGCCCTGCCCAGGAAGTTGTCTCCTGTGACCCATGCATGCAAACCACAGTGTCCCGGGCCCTAGGATGCCCTCTGCCGGTGTCCAGTGTCCACACTCCAGAGGAAGCACTAATGGACTCACCTCCTCTTCCTTCAATCAGAGGTCCAAGCTCACCGTCCTCGTCCCAAAGGCGCTGGTCCTTCACGCCGCCTGGCCTGCCCCCAGCGCCGCGCCAGGCTCAGACCCCCTCAGCGCCGCCTATGAGAGCCAGGGCAGCTGGGCAGCCTGAGCCGTCCCTTCCCAGCCAACCCCGCCTGGGCAGAAAAGACAGCAGGGCTCCTACCCCTGGGAACTCCCTGCACGGCCCACCGCAGGCCCAGGGCTGGCCTTCTACCTGTCCTGCCTGCGCCCACCGGTCGGCCCTCCAAGGCAGAAGCCCCTCGCAGCACCGGCAACACGGGGGTTCAGAGGCCCTGGACATGACAGCCACAGGACCCTCCCTGCTGGCGCTCCAGCCGCTTTCATTCTCTGGGAATCCACCTCCAAAAAGGCACCAAAGTGGGCTCTGTATGTGGGGTTTTGTTTTGTTTTTCAGTTTATTGACAGTCAGATGCAGCACTTGTAAGGCGACGTGTGATTGTCCCGGGGCTTCGGAACCGAGCCCCACAGGCCAGGCGGCGGCAGCTCGCTGCGTCGCGGCTCCGGAGGCCGGCGCCTCACCCGGTTTCCGCCAGCTTTTGCTCCCGGCCGGCCGAAGCTCTCCCACCCTCGCCAAAGCACACTCTCGTCTGCGTCCACACCCCCTTTTCATAAGGACTCCAGTCACTTTGGCCTACCCTGCTCCAGCATGGGTCCATCTTCACTAATTACATATGCAGCAGTCCTATTTCCCAGTAAGGGCAGGGGCTGAGGCGCTGGGGTTAGAGACCCGACACAGGAATCTCCAGGGGGCGCAGTTCGGCCTATAAGAAGCCCCATGCATCCCATCACGGCAGCGTGTATGTGCTCTTAAAACCCAATACCAGGCGCCCAGGATTTAGTCCCGTTGATGCCAGGGTTCTTGTTCACGAAGCCAAAGAATGAGCTTCACAAACACTCAAGGTAGGAGAGCAAGGTACAGGCTTTTATTTAGAAATATAGTGAAACGACAGAGCTCCCGGCTCAGGCCAGGAGGGGAGTGGTGCGTTGTCTAGGGGGTTTTATAGGCAGATGAGGATTTTTTGAGAATATAAGTGGTGTCTGAGTATCTAGAATTAACACAAGGAATTTCTTGCCCGACTTTTCTCTGGGACACCTGCGTCCTGGTCTAGGAGCATATCAAAAGGCAGCCTGCCCAGCCCCCAAGGTGGGCTGAGGTATTATCTGTTTGCTAAAGAGTAAGTTAAAATTCTTACTTCTTAAACTTCCTGGGTGTTAAAATGCAATCCTATCTTTAAGGTAGACTCTTTCTTGCCTTGTAACATGTTGTTTACAGCTGGGCCTGCTGCTAAATTAGTTGCCCAGTTTGTAAAATCACCCCATCAGATCTGAAGGAGGAAAGACAGCACATAGGCCTGGGCCTGTTAGCATGCTGAAGTGAGGCTTACACATGATTACACATGATTAGCATAATAAAGACATGGGGTACTCTTCTTTATTTGGGGAACATTAACTGATCTTACTGAAGAACGACCCTGGAGCTTAACGTTTAACACAGAGTTTTGGTAGGGGGGTTTCCTTGCATGTAGTTACATTGCTCTGACTGCAAATATCCTGCCTTGCTTTTTCCAGAGGCCCCCACCCCACTCTGACTGCACCCACGGCCCCTGTCTCACCGTCAACAGCGCGTTCACAGTCTTCCTTAATCCTGCCTGGCACCTTCTCTACTGAGTTTTGGGGACCATCAGGGAATTTTGTCAGCACATCCCTACGCCAATGCCCCACCTCCCAAACGGCCACGTGAACGTTTTTACTGTCACCACTGGCATTATTATGTCCCCAGAAATCTGTGCCCCAAGATACTGGTCCAGCCTTTCTCTCATACCCAGTTTCTGCCCCCAAACTCCCCAAAAGAATCACAAAACTCAACGAACAAGCCTCATTTGGTCAGAACCACCAGGAAACCCTCAGTCCGCAGGTCTGGGAGGCGCTGTCCGTCTGAGCCGGGGTTCGCGGGCCCCGGGATGCACGGACGTCCTGGGGTCTGGGGAATCCCGGGGCGCAAGGGCCTCGCGGTGCACGAAGGCCTCGGCGCAGGGGTCTCAGAGTGCGTGGGGTAACTAGGCGCAGGGGCTCCGGGGCCTGGGTGGGTCACGGGGCCAGTACACGCGGCGGGAGGCGAGCCCGTTCCGCCGGGGGCGCGGCACCATGTTCACGGCCCCACCCGGAGCGCGCGTGCGCCACGCCGGCCCCGCCCCGGAGCTCCACCTACGACGAGACGTCGCCGGGCCGCGGAGGGGTTTGGGCGGCAGGGACCGCGTGGCTCACCTAGAGGCGGGGGCGGGAGCTGGCGGCTACCCCGGAGAGGACTCCCGGGCGGGCGCGGCCTTCGGGGCCTGGGGCCTGCGCTTTGCGTCAGGCGGGAGAGAGCGCCAGCCCCCCGAGTGCTGCGCCTCGTCCCGGGGCCGTCCGGGTAGAAGGGGGAGTGACGCCCTGGAGACCCGCAGCCCTGGGGCGAGTGGGGCGGCCTCGGGTGCGGCTCCAGATCCCTCCGGAGCCTCCGCGCAGGTTCTGGGCCTGGCGAGGGGGCCCCGTGAAGGCCTTGGAGCTGTGCGGACCGGAGCCCCGTGTGGCTGGCGCAGGGAGCCCGCCGGGTCCACAGCGGTCTGCTTCGCCTCCATCGACCCCCTCCGGGGGCGGCTGGCCCTGGCCGACTCCCCCAGGGCGAGTGGCTGTGCCCAGGCCACAGGAGGACTCAAGACCCCAGGGAGGGGAGCTGGGTTCTCCATCGCGGCGTGCCGACCACCTCAGGTCACCAAGGTTCGTTCCCTTTGTGTTTTCGAAAGCCTGGCCACTGACTAAGGCGCACCCGTCTGCACCTCTCAGCCTTGTTTGGATAGTTACTGGAGCTTCCAGTGAGTCGAGAGCGAGCCTGCTGAATTAATGTCTCTGCGTTTGACGGTCTCATAAAACCCAAAGGCAGCTGGAAACCCTCCTGCAGCCAAGGACCAAGCTGTGGAATGGAGATGCGGACCAGAGCCCTTCACTGGGTCCCAGCGCTCACGCGTGGGAGGGTGGGACCAGGGCGTTTCACGTAGAATGTGCTGGGACACCCACTCTAGCCCTGGGGGCATGCGAGGGGCTCAGCCCACCTGGGCTGGGTGCGGTCATCACAAGCCAGCTGTCGGCCTCCTGCTGTGCGTTAGCCCCCAGGATGGCCTTAGTCACCCTTTACAGATGAAGCTGAGGCTCAGAGCCCAGAGGCATGCCCCACCCAGGGGACAGCGAACTGCCCGTGGCACAGCTCTAGATGCTGCCCTCCGTGGGCTGGGACTTCTCAAGGCCCTATGGGGATATGCTCCCTGCCCCCAGGTTTGTTAGGGGGGAGACAGGCACCCCCATAACCCCAACAAGAGTGGCCAGCAGAGGACGCACGCACAGGCACTAGAGGTGACCCATTTGCTGGGGCTGGGGAGCCTTCCAGGAGGAGGGGCTGGAGCTGTCCATTGGCCCTAAGGGGACTGAGTGGAGTGGGGACGCCCGCTCTATGCCATCCTCTGGGGCCTGGGACCTGTAGCCAGCCGGAAGAGGACCCATGTAGAGTGGCAGAAGCTGGCCTGCAGCAGGCATACAACATGGAGCGAATGAGTGAGTGGCAGCATGGCTGGGAGCTGCCCACCTCCACCCGGAGCTGCAGGGCTCCCCGGCCCTGGGTTCCCTCACACAGGGCACCTCCTGCCCAGATCCTGGCTCCCACCCACCCTCTGGGCGCCCTCCAGTCTGTGGCTGCCTGCCCTTCTTCTCGCTATCCCCATGCTTCAAGGACATCATCTCAGCAGCCTTCACCTTCACTAGGTGTAAATCTGGGGAGAGGAAATCCTGGGGCAAAATATCTCTAAAAACCGAAATCAGTCAAAGGGAGAAATAAAGTTTAAATCTGTTTTTGCTCACAAACAGCAAAACCGGCCCTCCCCCTCCCCTCGCAGGTTCAGATAAGCCCTCCTTGCCCAGGTAACTACCCATTGATACGGAGATGAACTTCTCCCCACCCCTGAGGAATGAGGCAAATGCACTAAAGCCAAACCTTTTTCCACCCCCGAACGCCTATTCATATGCAGATGTACTAGCGCCAGGCGAGATATTCTGAAAAGTTACAATTTTACCCACACTAGGGGACTCTGCAGTCTGGGATCGTGACCCTGAGCCGGGCGGATCTACTGAGGCCCAGCCACCCCTCCTGCAATCCCAGGTGCCTCCCTACCCCTCTCCCTGCACCCAGCCCTCCTGGCCCTCGGCTGCCCACTACTGGGAAGGTGCTCAGGGCCACCCAGATGGACCTCACACTGGCCACCCCAGACCAGGTGTCTCTAGGGACATGGCAACGAGCAGGCTCCGAGGGCGCGTTAGGCCCGCAGAGGCTGTGCCTCCCAGAAGCAAGGGTCAGGGCCCGTGCCCTGCCTTTGGCGATCGCGGGGTGCGAGGCTGGCCACCCATGGCGGCCTTCAGGGCGCCCGCCCTGCTGGTCCTCGCAGCCCGGGCGGCGCCTGCTACCTACGGGTGGCTAGCCTGGAGAGCGCGCGCACTGGGGCGGGAAGAACCGGGCCTGCGCTGAGGCTGCCACCGCCCGCCCTTCTGACGGGAGGCCAGGAACAGCTCCGGCAGAGCGGGGCCGACACCGGGCCGCTCGCCGTAGCGCCGGGCTCAGCGTCCTGGTCACGCTGGGCTCCCATTTCACAGCCGAGAAAGCAGCCAGCAGGGCTGCAACTCTGTGCCAGAGGCGAGCCAAGAAAACTGCCCCTCAGCGCGGGCCCGTACCCCGGGCGGCACCGTTGGGGCTGGGAGGGCACGGGCGAGGCCTGGGTGGGTCCATGGCAGCCCTGCCCCCTTGGCGCTTTGGGCTCCAAGCCTTCTGTGTGACAGCTCTTTGTGTCCTGGGCTTTGTAGGGACCAGGACTGGGGGGCAGCCCTCAGGGAACAGGCCCTTCCTCCCAAGCAGCAGCGCCCCGGGCCAGCAGCCAGGGCAGACGGTGGGTCTGGGTCCTCAGGACCGGGTGGCGGCGCTAGGGAGCTAGGGACCCGTGCCGGCCCGGGGCAGGACACCCACTCGGCCGTGGCCACCCGAGACGGGGACATCATGGAGACATTTTTATAAGGCACGAACGTCTTGTTTCCTGGCTTTGGTGCCTGACCGGGCATTAAGTGGCTTCTAGGAGATGCTCGCTGAAGCGCTCAGGCCCCGGAAAGCGGGCACCACCTGCCTCTACAGCAGTTTTCCCATTTGCAGCCCTTCCTCCCCGTCCCAGCGCAGACCTGCAGGGGACCGGGGACGCCCTGCTAACGCGGGCCCGGCTCTGCTGCCTCCTGTTGGCCGACCTGAGGGCAAATGGAATCTTCCTGGAGCAGTGAGACCGAGGCCCCAGGCGGGGTGACGGCTCCACCACTGGGGCCCTGGTGGCCTGTGGCCCGGGTTTCTCCCGCGGCTTTTCATAAGCAGCCAGCACAGTGCTTGGAGGACACAAGAGGGCCCCGGGTGTGCCTGCAGGATTCTCTAGGCCATCATCTGACTGGGTTTTCAATGGCGTCTCTCCATTTGTTCATTTTTTCATTTGGATTTTTTTACTTTATTTAGAGCAGTTTTAAGTTCACAGCAAAATTGCGAGGAAGGCACAGAGATTTCCCACGTGCCCCTCCTCCCACCCACAGCCTCCCCAACCATCAAGACCCCCAAGGGGACAGTTACCGTTGATGGACCTCCACTGACGCATCACCACCACCAGAGTCCACGGTTTCCATTAGGGCCGCTCTGTGGTGCACAGCCTGCCGTTTGGACAAATGCATAATGACACATACCCAGCATTAATTACAGCATCACACGGAGAAGCTTCTCTGCCTGGAAAGCCTCTGGGCTCCGCCTGTCCACCCCCCTTCCCCCTGACCCCTGGCAACCCGATCCTTCCACTGTCGTCCGCAGTCCTGCCTTTCCCAGACAGTCATATGGCTGGACATTCATTTTTTGTATTTATGTAGTAAGAAATTATGTGGCTTCTCTTTTGGGAAGGCTTCTATTTCTCCTGCTTATTACTGAATTACATTCAGGAGGTATGTTAGGCAGGAAAATAGATATGAGCGGGGTGGAAAGAGAAGGCGGCCAGGAAAGCCCACTAAAAAGACCAGGAGTTAGAGTTAATCAGTTAAAGCTCAAAAAGTCAGGAGCAACTTGGCCTGGAAGTGTGAATACTCCCCAGACAAGGAAAAGTATCCCAGCACAGCCTGTCTTCACTGTGTCAGTTAGCACACACCATTGTAAGATTTACTTTAGACCTGCTAAAAGGCCCAGCTCATTCAGGAAGAATTCTATCTTAAAGCTAAGATTGCATTTTAATCAAATGGACAGTGGCTCAGCCCACCTTGGAGGCAAGGCAGACAGTCTTGATTGATACACTTCCAGACAGAAGCTGATATCCTGGAAAGGCATCAAAGCAGTATATTTGTGTTGAGTTAAAAAAAAAAGGAAAGAAAGAAACTTAACATCTTATCAAAGATGAACATTCTGGGACAATTTGGCCAGTCTGCACCGGGCCCCGTGTCGCATTCCTGAAAAACCTCACTTGCCTGTAAAACCTCAGACCTAAATCCTTCAGTGCACCTCTCTGAGGTCGCCTGCACTTTCTAAGCATGTAGCCTTAAAAATCTCATTCACCCTTTCAGCGCGCCTCTTCTATGAGGTAGCTCACACTCCCGTTTCTCCAAGTATGCACTTGCTTTCTTTAAATAAAACTTAAACCTTTCAGGGCGCCTCTCCTCCCTGAGGTCAACCGCACTTCTTCTCTCTTTAAGTAACTTTAAATAAAACTTATACTCTGCTTCATTACTGTGTCTCTGCTCTTCAATTCTTTCTTGTGGCGGGGACAAGAACCGAGGAAAATACACCACGCTGTCCCCGCTAACGGGTACAGGGTGTTAGCCTTCACATGGCAGACGTGATTAGTTCTTAGGGAGAAGGACCAGGCTTTAGATCCAGCATAGCTTCGGCGAGTTGCGCCTCAGCCACCCCGATTTTCACCTGGGGGCCAGGATTCTAAGGCTCCCTGTCTGCCCCCTCTGCTCCTCTCCCTGCTGTGCCAGCTCAGTGAGGTCACCAGGGCAAAGGCCGGGGACGGGGGAGAGAAGGGGTGGTGGCCCTCCCATGATTCTCCAAAAGTGGAGATCCCTTTCCCAAAACATCAGGAACTCATTAATTAAAGCATTCCAATGGGTTTTAATCTGTTGTGTTTCTTGTCTCCGTTGAAGGTGAAACTTGTCCCGGTTTTAGCCAGGGTGCAGTCTCTTCAGGTCACTGCTGAGTTCTTTGGACACGACTCTGCTGAACTTCAAGACTGGGACCACCTGGCATGGCGCCCCCACCAGGCCCACCACGAACATTCCCTGCCCCACATCCGGGATCTGCCATTTCTCCACAAGGCCCTTGAAATGGTGTTTCAAGACCCCGGTATGGGGGCTGGGGTGGTCCGTGTACCTAGACCTTTCCTGCAGAGAGCTGGAGGGGAAATGAAGATGACACAGACTAGATCAGATATGGACTAGACAGGGGCTGGGTGTAGGTAAGCCCCTTGGAGACACAGACACAGCGACACACAATGCATATGCAGCGTCCCTGGCAACCGCAAGCCAGCACGTGACTGTCGTCTGGTCTTTTCAGCGATGCTATGTGAAAGGGGTCAGGCCGCACACACATCCACACTGGCTGTTTGCCCAGTGCAGTCTCTGGAGTCTCCTTAGGGCCTGCCTGCATGCTTGGGGAGCTGGTCCCTACTTGTGGCAGAGTAGGGTTCCGTGGTCTGCTGGGGCCCCGAGGGTTTAACCTTTCAGCTGCTGGAGGCATCTGGGCCAACCCAGTGTGGCTGTTGGGGACAGCACTTCCTGATACCACGCGGATCTGCCTGTTCCGGAAGCTCTCCCCTACTTAGGAAACGTATTTTCTTCCTACTGCAGGGGAGGATAGGGAGACGTGAAGATTGGAAGCGCCCACAGTTACTCACTGGGGTCCCCGTGGCACTGGAGTGGCCATATAACACCACCACGATCACTACAAATTGAAGCATGTGTGCCCGAGTCTGCCCATCTGCCACCTTTTTAAATAGTTGCCCACACAGCACGGTGACCACTCGCTCCACCTCCCCCTGAGCTCCACGGCCCACGTGTGCAGAAGGGCTCACGAGTTCCAGAACTCGAGTTCTCCCATGTGGATGGCAGTGTTTCTACAGCCCCTATACTGAAAGGTGAATTTTTTGGGTATAAAACCTGGATGCAGCTGGTGCAGACTTTCCTTGAACGTCTTACACGTATTACCCCATCGTCTCCTGGCACAAGGTGCTGCTGCCCAGGAGGCTAACCATCTAACATGCTCTCCCTTATAAGATAATGAGTTTTTCTTTTTCTTTGAAGTTCAGTCATTTTGCTATAATATGTCTTGTGTTGGACATTCTAGGTCAATATATTCAGAAATGTGGTATGCTCTTTCAATACGTGGTTTCAAACCTTTGGGACTTCAGGGAAGTTTTCATGAATGAAAATTCCCCCCAAGATAATGTCTGCAGGACTACAGTGCCCCACACCCCTACACTGAGGGAGTATTTTTCTGGAAATCTCCATACGCCCCTCTGAGGTGTGAGTCTCACGAAGTAGCTTAGGTCCAGTCAAACAAAACAACAGCAACCACAACAACAACAAAAAAAAAACCCTCGAGATTCTTAAACATAAGATTAATACACAGACTTGGTCAAAAAGGCATACGCCAACCCCCCCCCCAACACACACACACACACACACACACAGAGCCAAGCCAGGTTTCAAGGACAGCTAAACCGGTGAATCTGCAAGGTACTTCAGTCGGCTGAGACCACAACGTGACTCTAGCGAGCAGACCTTTCAATTTGCCTACACGGGGGAAAAAGGGCCCTGTAACCCCTCCATTAATCAGGAGACCACCCCCAGGTCTAGGAAGCCAACAGTGCGGCCCTCTGGTCCAGGCAGAGGCTGCTGGCTCCCCTGAGGCCCCCTGGCTAGCTCCCTAACAGAGGCACGGGACCCTGATGGACCAGCCAGAAACAAGGAGGGCTTCACAGTGCATGAAAAAAGCAGTGTGGGGGCGTGGGAGGGCAGCCTGATAAGCAGACCATGTCCATACATGGCAAGATAGGAGAACAAGTCACCAGTGGGAGCAGGATAGCAATCGGCCTGGAATTGTGAGGAATTTATCACTCAGACAAACTTAATTTAGCTTGACATTTCTTGGTTCAATGTGCAAGAGCCCAGAATAAAGACGACTCAATCCTAGCCTATTGGTCACTCTCAACACTCATACAAAAACACTAGATTATGTTAACAGCATGAACAGGCAAGAACTAAAAATCTGAAGATTAATTTCCTTGGTGCTTAAGCGCATTCTAAGAATTTAGATGTGAAACAAAAGCTAGTGGCCAGAATGACTCTTCTAGACCCTGAGTTAGACTTGTGCTCCCAAGGGCTCCCTGGCTGCCCACCTCAGGCAGAGTAAAGCCAGAGTCTGTGTGGCAATGCTCCCTTGGCCAGCCTACCCAGCCACCTTGCCCTAGTTTAAGACCAGCACTCTACCTTCTGGCCACAGATGGTTTAGAGTCCTCTCAAGGCCTCCAAGTCGCATCCTCCCAACAGCGCCAGCGTCTGGGACCTCACGGCTGAGCCACTTCCTGGTATGAAGTTCCCCTCAGCCCGAGACTTCTGAACAGAGAGCTGAAGTCTCCTGCCGCCACACCCCAGTGCGTGCTGGGCCAGACTCAGGGTCACGGCCTTAGGCCCTCCTGGGTGAGATGCGTGGGGACAGAGCCACTAGCCACGCAGCTCCTTGATCAGGGCTCGGGCCTGCCCATCAGGGACTCCCCACACTTGCTGGCTCTGCGTCTGCTTCTCCGTGAAGGGCCACCTGCGTTTGCAGCTGTGTGGTTTTCTCAGCCTGCTTCCTACCAGTGGAACCTGCAGGGTCCAACGAGCCTCTTCAGTCCACACCACTGTCTCTTCCCATCCAAACGGGCAGTTGTTTTGCTAGTGTAATTCTTTGAAAAGCTTTTGGGGTTGCCTGTGAATCCTACTGAGGTGCATTAGACAAAAGCCAAATGCACAGGTCTCAAAACCAGCTCCGACTTGGTCTGCTGAGGGTGAGGCTCACAACTCCTGGGAAGCCCTGAGGTTTGGAGGGAGGCTCCCAGCCTTCCCATCTCAGCACTCCGCAGCCGCAGCCTCCGCTTCAGCATAGTGCCCTCCTGGCTGTCCTCTGGATCTGACCTGCTCAGAAGCCATCTCAGTTAGCCACCTGGAAGGCCACTCTCCCTCCTTTAGCTTAAGCGGCAGGAGGCCGAGGAACCTTCAGCACCTCGGCCACGATCCTGTCACCCGCTGCCAGCCTGCAGGCGATGAGCTGCTGAGCTTTCTGCCGCACTGCTCCAGGTCCCAGCAGGCCCACCCCTTCCCACCGACCCTCCCTGGCAGCCTCCCAAAAACACGAGGTGCATCCCCCATCTCACTAGCTTTCACAGGCTCCCCAAGGCCCTTCAGCTCCTGCCCGCTGCCCCACTGGATCCCCACACCTGAGGATATGTTGCCAGCCTGTATACCGCACTCCCACCTCCGGCCTTTCTGACAGCACCTCTCTGCTCAAACGCCCTTGTTAGGCATCTCCTAAGCACCCAGTCACTGCCCACACCCTACCCTTCTCGACTCCTTACCCTCTCCCTGGCACTGTCCCCATAAGAGCAAGGGCACCAACTCCTGCATGACCCAGTGTCTCCCCAGCAGTGCCCAGCAGTGTGGGCTCCACACAGGCTACGTAAACAAGGAGGGGCCTCTGCCCTCCTGAAACACCTTGAACAAAGTTGCCAAAGCCCATCCCTTGCCAGATTAAGTACAGCCTCACTGTAAGGCTGTATCCTTGGGGCAGGCGCCATGCCTGTGGGCTGGTCAGTCTCTGCAGGCAGAGCTGCAAGGGTCGATGCACAGCCAGGTCTGTCTCAGGAGACACTGCAAGAGCATCAGACCCAGGTCCTTGGCATCCTACGCACACTTCCTCCAACCGGAAACACCGGGTCAGGACAGCACCCCTGGTGTGCCCAAGCCCTCACTAACTCGAGACCTGGTGCATTCTAGCCTGACCGCATCCCACGTCACAGCTCCAGACCCATCAAATGTCCACCTCACTGGCTGGAGTTTAGCAAGCCAGGGCCACGACTCTTTGCCACCGTGTGCCGTCCCCCCAGTGCCACAGGGGAAGGACAGGCACAACCACCCCAGGAGTTACCAGCCGGCAGTGTAATGAATCAGTTAGAGGAGGTTCTTTTATTTTTGCAACATCATTCCATACAAAAGCAATAGAAACACAACAGTCTTAACAAGAGGCTTATAAATGAATATTTGAACAGAAAATCTGTACACATTATCATTTACAGCAATTTCACATGGTAAATTAACTGATTGTAAAAAATGTTCTTTCTAAATCCCTCTGCCGCCGTAACTCTCGGAGTATTACAGGTAGAAGGCCCGCCTGGCGCTATTTACAAGCACCAAATTAAGACTGTATAACTTATATAAAATTGTTGGCTTAGCTCAATTCACTATCTTTGACTGTTCAGTGTTCCGTGTGAGGAAAAAACCCATCCTGACATATTGACAAAAGGCCAGAAATTTAGTTTCCATAAAGACTTGGTCCCCGGTTCCAAGACTCCTCAGGTACCAGTAAAGAGAGCTGGTGCTAGACTGTCCCCATGAGTGTAGGTTACACCCAAACCAGCCACCTGACAAGTGGCAACTTCAGGTCTGAAGTGCTTGTGGGGAAACAGCTGAAGTATCCCTGTCAGGTTAGCCTGGACAGGGGCAGAGTGAGACTGAGTTTGCTGCAAAGCTGCTTCGAGTTCAATTTCCCTTAGATTTAGCAAAACATGCAAAATACACTCACTGTTCATAAAATCCAATGTTTCTTAAGCAAATAAGGCAAGAATAACAATTCACCATGAGATAATGAACTATTAACACACCATCCCGTTATAGATGCGTGACACATGCGTGGCTGGACCCCAACCCCACTCCCAGGAACCTCAGGGGGTGCACCAGTTAGCTCATGGCCGAGAAGTCTTTCAAAGGCTCAGTTAAACAGGCTTCCAGGTCAAACTCATCCTCCACTTGGCAGTCCACGTGTCTAACTTTGGTGGGCGTACCAGAGTACACATCCTAGAAAACAGAAGCACGGGTGACGGCTGGTTCCTCAGGCGCGGGACACACAGCAGTGGCTGCTGACCGCTACCCAGGGAGGGAATGCCTCTTCCCAGGCCCACAGGGCCACAGGACTAAGGCCAGCCATGGCCTATGAGCGCTAGATGCTCCCAGGAGAGAATTCAAAATGATAAGCTAATTCAAATCCACGGAAAACATTAACCTTTGGTAGCCAGATGCATTAAATTCCTTCCAGCAACACCCATCCCCCGCCCCAGTAAGAAGCCAGCGACTCCTTAAGGCTTGAGCCACAGGCACTCAGCTCCATGCCGTGCTGTGTCACGCCCCACTGCTGAGGAGTGTCTGCCTCCACTCTGGGCAGGGGCCGGACAGCACCTTGCTGAGCCCACCTCACCCCGGAAAGGGAGCCACTTCCTAGTGTGAGCGTGAGCGTGAGCATGCAAGGGCAGCCGGCTGGGCAGGGGCCCTCGAGACCAGGTGATTCCATGTTCCAATGCCGGTGGCCTGCTCTGAGGGAGAGGTTTTGCTCTCTTCATTAAAAAAGTCTCATTGGAAGGCTATACATTCAACTGTTAGAGCTTACAATTTAGGGAATTTAAAGCAGTTGAAGCCCAATGTTTATACCAACTAAAACCGAAGTTTTAAGTCAGTGTTAAAAAAACAGTTCCCTTTTTTAAAATGCAGAAATCTGAACCACCTGAAGCACCTTATAAAAACATCACCAATAATGGAACAAACTGTTACACACCTTCCGATGCTCACACTGTCACACTCCGGCCCCAAGTGTTCGACCTGAACCTAAGCCTTAGCAAACACCTCCTAGCTGAGGAACAGACCACTTTGGACGCCTCAAAAAAACATCAGGTGTCATGAGGGGAAAGGCAGGGAGTTAAAACACCTGGCCCTGGTTGGCTAGCTCACTATACACGTGTGGGCAATACACTGCTACTGACTTCTATATAAAGAGCTCCACCGAGTGCTCTGGGCAACACGTGGCAGGGCTGCAAGGCTGCAGGAGAGCAGAGCAGATGCTGGAGTGGTGGCAGCGCCGAGGACAGAGGCCCAGAGGATGGTTGCAGGGGCAGAGAGGCCCAGAGGCAGAGACCGGCTTGCTACACGCAGACTTGCTCTGAGTGGATGGGATTATAGTGACTGGCCTGCCACCGTGGAGTTGGGTACAACCCTTTCACCCCAAGAACATTCTACTGCCGTTTCTTTGGTCACAATGAATCCATAGTGAACTTGCCTGGGGCTGAAACCCACTGGCAAGACACCAGATCAGAAAAGAAAAAAAGACCTTGAGAAGGACATTATCAGGATGACTGGGAGGCCTGGATAGACACTGTTTACTAGGCAGCATCACCCGTGCCTTACTCTTTGAGTACAGTAGCTGCAGCACGGTTGTGTGTAGCATTTAGTGGCGACACTCCCTGAAGTCACCCTGAAGCCAGAGCGGGTGTTCGCAGCACCAAGTCAGTATCTGTTCTTGCCCAGCCTGCTCTCCTTGCTCTGCACACCCACATCCCCGGGCCCCTCTCCTTGGACATCCACCTGCCTCTGACTTCAGTCCGGCTCGCCACCCCTGGCCACTCGGCCTGTGCACCTTCAGCTTCTGATACCAGTGGCACGCTCAGAATCTGTTTCTCGAGCTTAGTCCAACTGAGCTCTCTATGGGTTTCTTTCCAGTCCTGCCTATGCATAAAGATCCATAAAACTTGGATCATCGTATTGTTAAATACCGTTTTCACTTATTTCCACAACTTCCCTTTTCACTAGTCTTCAGAACAATCTCCAACAGCTGTATTCCTCAGGACGCGGCCATAACGCCATCCTGCTACTGCTGGACACGCCACACAGCAACAGAGGGTGTGATGCGCACACGACCGTCTTACCAAGGGTGACAAACAAGGAAGAGGGGCAGGAAAGCGACTCTGCCCCTTTACTCTGTGCCGCTGGCCTGACCTTATGTAAGGCCTGAGTGTTTCACAACAATACCTGTTTTCTGGCATCCAGCCTATTCTCTCGCCTGCTACACCAGCTGCCCCCACACACCAGCGTCAGGGGTCTCCTTTATTATAAACTGTTGATGTGGGTTTGCTTGTACCCGTGCAAAAAGTTTAAAACACGCACCCAGCCAATAACTAGTGTTAGATGAGGCACTGATTCTAATCTTACAAAGTTTTTTCCTTGAAAACATGTAATTTTTTACGACTGTTAAATGTAGAGAAAAACCCCTAGGCCCAAAGCATTCCTTTATTTAGTAACGATCAGTGGTTGGTTCACGTCTAACAATTCATGAGCACAAGCTTCACAGCTGAAATTTAACACTAGTGATGACACACGTGTAGACACTGGAACCAGAGAGGAAAAGCCTTTTACTTTTAAATGAAAATGGCAAGACTGACTAGTCTAATCAGCCAAAGTCCAAATGAAGGTCATTACCTAGGACCCCATCTAATCTTAGTTTGATGATGTCAGGGAAAGGGGTAAGGAGCCCCTTTCTCATAAGCACCAGAATTAAAATTCAGCTTAAAGTTGAGTGTACTAAGCGGCACATGAACCTGAAATGCCCGCACCAGGAAAGAGAGCCAAGGACAGGTACTCACGGAGTTGTCCTGAGAGCTCGTCTGGGACTCGGAGCTGCTCTCTGCGGATTCCGTCTCCATTTCCCCGAGGTCCACGGGATGGCTGAAGTGACACCAAATGAGAGTCAGTCACCACCTCACCAAGCCAGGGCCCTCATGAGGCAAAACAGCTCTCACGTCCTGTGGCCACACTGCCCGCCCCCCCAACTGGAGACACTGAGCACTTCCTCTGCTCCACGGAGCCCAGGAGCTTTTGGCGACCCCCACGTACCGGGCTTAACCTAGTCACTTGCAGAGGAGAGTGGGCAGCAGCTACTGCGTGCTGGACACCCACCTGGCCCATTGCACCACCGTCTGCCTGTTCCCCACCATGGTGAAGCTAGTCCCGTGCACTCAAGGCACCCCTGCAAGTAGAGGCCCAACTGGGGGATGAACACTGCAACAGACCCATACTACACACACCCACTTCTCCAATCTACTCAGAGAGAGAACGGGACACCAGTGCCACACTGGCGCTATGGCATCTGTGGAGCCCGATTCTTAAGGCTACATTAAAAACCATTTCAAAATAACAGCTTCTAGTCAATGCCCCCAGCGCAAAGTAGAAACTTGAGTGAATAAATGTGTTTCTGAGGGAGCGAGAGGCTCAAGTCAAGAGGGGAGCTGGGAAGACAGCACAGAGGGGCTCCTCTCTGCTTCCCTGCTCAGTCAGCATCCCAACCGTGGGGCAGAACTTCAGCCCTGAGACAGTTTCAACAAGGCACAAGTTTAAAAACAGGGAAAAGATACAAGCCTTTTGAGATACATTCATAGTCCAATATAAAGTACTTAAACACTTGTTAGAATCTATCTAAAAAACAAACAAAACCCATGTATTTCTAAAGTTACTAAACTGTTTTCTCTAGCTACAAAAAGTAAACTCAATCCAGGAAGCATGTCCCTCCCTCCAGCACCCCCAAGCCCACCCACCCAGCTTTACACACTCATGCACAGAGAAAACAGACAGGAAGCTATGACGACTGGCTGCTCTGCCCCCCCTGGAAATTCTAGGGGACTAATACCACTGCTGACACTGCTGGCCCGATCTAATAACCTGCCACTCAAGTGAGGGAGCTGTTTCAGTTACTGCACGGACTGCAGAGACAGAGGACAAGGATGCGGCAAAGACATACATTTCTTGCAAGTCACATCCTTCTTCAGCTGGAGGATCCCAGAAATGCAGAGCCACCTTCCAGAGCTTGATCTGCTGGTCCCACGATCGTCGACTGTACTTCTTGAATTTGTTGGGTGTCTTGGGATGAACTCCAGGTTGTCGGAGGTGTCTCGGTACCTCCCTCGTGTAGCGGTCGTAGGCAATGGTGTTCTTCCCATAGTTGATCTGCTTCTGCCGTCTCATCAGGACGCTCTCATCCGTCTCCAGGTCGGCCGGCACGGCAGACGCAGACTCCCTCGAGTCAGAACTGAGAAAGATTGAATCCATGACATGACTCGCCTCACAGTTAAGACCACGATGCAACAAACAATGGCATATTTGTCCCCTGGATTCCAAACCACAGTGACCCCACAGCAGTGCAATCTCGTACACATGGGAGTTCAGTGCACGAGACAGCGCTTCATGTCAGGAAGAGCCGATGGCCAGCAAGTGCTGCCAAGACAATCGTACCTCCCATCAACTCTTCAGGGCGAGTTTCAGGTCTATGGAACTGGGAAACATTCACACAGCATTTACCTTCCAGATGACGCTTTTCTCTCTCTTCCAAAGTCATTTATGAGGAGTTTCCTTTTATATCTGGGGGCAAAATAAATGTTGCTGCTTTTTAAAAGGTATAGAAATTAACTTAAACGATGCTTTGAGCTAAAAGAGCTGCCAGGCACAAAGCCATCTGCCTGAGTGGCAGGACTGGGTCAGGGCAACAGCAGCGTTTGCTTTATTTCCAACCTCCCTCAGCGGCCTTCTCTAGGAGGAAGATCACAGGAAGGACTGGAAGCCACCTGGCTCCGCCCCAGTGCCCTCAGGCCCCACTTCTCTAGGCCAAAAGAAACGCCCAACAGCTTCAAGTAAGTGAGATAAAAACAGCACAGAAACCTGCATCCCCAAAGCCCTGCAGCCCTTTGAAAAAACAAACACAAGTTGAAATAAGTTTTCTAATACACAATTTCCTACCAAGGGGATGTGTGCCTGCTAAGCTCTGCTCGCCTTCCCCTGACCACAGAGAGGGACCACCACCATGCCACCCTGTTCCTGGTTTCAGGAGGTATCTGCTTTCTGTCACAGCAGCTGTGCGAGCATCTTTGCAAGCAGGTCACCTAAGGAGCACGGCGCACTGCGGCACCAAGACCATGGGCATCTCCAGCTGCAGGTTTACGCAAGCATCTACACCACGGCGTGTTCACTGTATCTCCTTCCAAAATCTAACTCCCACCCCACCTGAAGTTTGCTGAGGCTTCCCAGTGCAGTCTGGACACCAGAAGGCAATGACTAGTTTATCCTGTGAGCCTAGAAGGGTGCTGTGTGTCACCCTGTGAGAACCGAGAAGCTGGCCCTCAGGCCTTTCCGTAGGGCTTCACTCTCGCTGGGCCCCAGCTGAAAAGAACTAACTCCAGGTATGGCTAACACCCATCTTCAAATTCCCAGACTGCAGGCAGGTGGTAAATGTAATCCCCCCAAAGCACAGGGAGCTGAGTCTCACACCACCCTTCCTGGTGGGAAGTAACGCAGACCACTATCATCAGCAGGTCAACTTTTAGCTGAAAGCAGTGGCTTTCCATCAGAAAGGGTGTTAAAAGAAGGCCTCAAACAGAGCAGGCCTGATCTGCAAAGTAGGACAATTTTTCAGAGGCAGACCTGAGAGACAACTGAGGAACAGAGGAGACCACTGACAGTCAGGGGTCTCCCTGCATGGCCTCAGTGCTGCAGACAGTCCCTGCAAAGGAGAGGGGGGCCAGGACACACTGGTATTTCACAAGAGTTGTTAAAGCCTTGTGAACACAGAAATTGCAGAGACCAAATCAAACACCCTAACTCAACAGTTGGGAAAATCAAAATCCATACAAATACAAATAAAACAACTCACGCAAAACGCTGGAGCCTATGTCTGTGGACTCCCATGCACTTTTTCAAACCACACACCTGCACACTGACACCTAGAAGAAACGCGGGGCCCCTTGCGTGGTCAGCTGACCTGCACATGGCCTGTGCATTTCCAGAGGCAGCGGACAGGAGTGCCACCAAGCA
Source organism: Phataginus tricuspis (assembly GCA_029783875.1). Lineage (NCBI taxonomy): Eukaryota > Metazoa > Chordata > Mammalia > Pholidota > Manidae > Phataginus > Phataginus tricuspis. The sequence goes on along the minus strand of JAQQAC010002594.1, from coordinate 91,886,994 downwards.
CTGCACAGGTGGAGCAGGCGGCTGGCCCTGCTTCCCTGCCGACACTGAAGACATGTTTTCTCATCAGAATCCTGGACCAACATGCTCGGCCAATTATGAGCCACGCTTTAACTCAAAGTTCATTCAGCTGGGCTGGATGACTATCTCAAAGGGGAGAAAGGCCCAAAAATATTAGTGAGAGTATAATCAAGGGAGGTGGTAAGGATGCATCATTGCGAGGAAATGGCTTGGATTTGCAAGGACTTGGGTACAAATGCAAGGGGCTCACAGACCCCACATTAGGGGCCCCTCCCTGTGTTCTGGCCTTTCCGAGCACTGCGTGAGCCTGCTGTCAGTCAAGAGCACGCTCCACATCTGCAAGGGGCACCTCCATGATTCTCTGGTGTGGCAGGGTAGGTCAGGGCACATCATGACAGTCCCCTGCAGGCCAGCAGTGCCACCTCCTACCTGCTGCCATCTGAGAAGGAGAGCCACTAAGGCAATGGTCCTCAAACGCCAGTGAGCAGATGCACCTGGAGGGCTTCTGAAGGCATGGCTGGGCCCACCTGGAGTTCCCATTCAGCAGGCCTGGGGCAGGGCTTGGGAATCTGAATTTCTAACAAGTTGCCTATACAGTGACCAGACTTTGAAGACCTTCCACTCTAAGACATGCTTCCAATTTAATACACATGTAAAGCTACGTGGTTTAGACCATGCACCTGTTACATACATGTGTGATTGCACATGTAAGTTACACACATATGTAACGTCATTGCAACACCACTGATGACATTGAATACCTTGCAATTTCTTTGTTAACTCTGGTCCTCATTTCATCTTCTTCAACTGCACTTGCCCAGTCTGAACATCTAGGATGGGGCTGGGGGCCTTCAGGAGTGGTGAAGCTGCAATGAAGCACAAAGGCACACTGGGACTACAATGCCAGCGGACCACACCTCCGGAATGTCCAGCGCTGGCCTGAAGAGAGCTGAAGGAATGGGCTCTGCATGACCTCTGCTCTCTGACCTACCAGCTCACTAGTCTGGGCAAATGCTAAAAGCCACTCCAGGCTCCTTCACTAAACTGTGCATCCAGCATGTGCCTACGTTGGCTATATCCACAGCCCACGAGGGGGAGGAAGACAAAGTCAGCAGGGCCTCCGCACCTGAAGGACGTCTAATACAACGTGTTCTTTTATTTGCAAAATGAGTTGTTCTTTCCAGGATTTGAAAGATTAACACACACTTGTGCTGGGCACATAAAAGTACCTAGTAAATAGTGGCCAATATTCACTTTTAGATGCACACAATGAAAGATTCAGAAGAATGTATTATGTAGTAACTAAAACTGGGGTCCTTGCTACATCAGGATTAGTCTACTGGAAAAGGTAACCCTAGAGCTGGGTTAGATTTGATCTAGTGGCTCGGTAATTATCTAGAGCTTGAGGAAGTCTTTATTCAAGATCAGGCAATTTGAAAACCTAAGGCTTCAGGCCAAGAATTCTGGCAGTTAGAATTGCTGGTGTGTCTGTTTTTCACAGATTAGATACAAACTTACACTTTTATTGTTCCCCCATTTTCCATTGGCCAGCACCGGTCTACCAGAACTACACTGACTTCAGCTGCAGCTACAAACAATCTTACACGTCACAGCTGCGAACCAATGGCAAACTTTGAAAATGCAACTGCAACAAGTGGATAATTCCTTTATATAATTATCATTTTTCCCTTCTACTCACTTCACCCAGAGGAACTAAAACTGGATTTCTAAGCGTCATTTCCAGAGTCTAAAAATGGTTGGCAGGGTCTTAAATCAAACTGATGACCGAAAGTTGAGTTGACTCAAAACCTGTGTCAGAGGAGCAAATGGAGGCTTGTCCAAAGACGGGCAGCGCCACCCTCACTAGTTTATGGAGAGGTTCAGGTCTGAGTCTCCTGGGCCATGATCAACTCCTAACTTTAAAAAGTGATCAGGAACGGACCTTGCCCTAACCGAGCATGTTCTGGTAGGATGAGGGAGAATCCTCTTGTGGAACAGAAACTCCTTCCCTGAATCACGCAGACCCCATTCACCAGCTCACCCTATCCCAGGACAAGAATACTGGGCAAGTGCCCAAATGGAAAACAAGGTCTTTTGATGCATCCCCTCCTCACCACACGGGACTGTGCACAAAGCAAGGGCAGGTGCCCAGGGCCCAGGACAGGAGGGCTCCTGCCCTGCTAGAGCAGGAACGGTGTACACAGCCGGCTGGTGAGCTAGGGTGCCAGGCCACAAAAGGCTTTCAAGGGGCTGTAAGGGTTTAACGCTCCCGTCAGCTCATCTCAGCGATGACACGTGCCTGCCTTCTCTGTGGGGCCTCTCCCACACTCTCCAGGGAGGCCCTCGTACCCCAAATCTGCAAGTCCCAGGATGGGCGGCCTCACCCAGGCTCTCGGATGACATGGCCTTCAGGCATCTGCTCAGCAAAGGGGTTCCCAAGCCCAACTCCTAATCGCTCCCTCATGCCGGGGCTGCCGCTCCACGTCCGCCCTCCCAGGCCAGGCAGATGCCTTCCCAAGACGCCGCGCGTCCGACTCCGGTGCACCCCCACCCTGTCCGCAGGGACCAGGGGTCAGGCCTCGGAAGCCCGCCCGAACCGCCCCTCCACCGGGGCCGCCTCGGCCTCATCCTGACCCGAGAGAGCCTCCCTGGCCACGGGATCCCGAGCGGTGCGCGGCCTCGGGCCGGACCGCCCGGCAACAGGAAGGCCGCCTACGCGGCTCGGTGGAGGCCCCTCGGCGCCTCGGGCGGGGGATCCGGCGCCCAGAGCTCGGCTTGCACCTGGCGGGCACCTCCTGCGACGCGCTCGGCCCCTAATTCCGGGCCGATCCTCTTCGGGGCTCCCTGACCGGCTCTGCTGGAACCACCTACACAGCTCAGGGATCCCGGCCGCCACCCCCGGAACACAGCAGGACCCCGGGCCGATGGGGGGCAGTCGGCGCAGGCGGCTCGGGCGCCCTAACCACGTCCCGCGGCGGCCTCACGGCCCACCTGTCGGGCCTGCGGCCGCCCGCCCGCTCGGCGGGGCCTTCGGCATCCTCGGGCTGGCGGCGCCTCCCGTCGGCTCTCCGCTTCCGGCCGAGGCTCCAGCGCGCGGGCGGCGGGCTGCGAAGAGAGGCCTGTCAGGGCGGGCCGGGCCCCGAGAACCCCACTGCCCGGACCCCGCCCGCCCCGTGCGCGCGGCCGGCCTCACCTGGCTTCGGCGTCGCGGCTCCCGCGGCCCGCGGGGCTTCGCGGCCGGCTGGCCATGGCGAGTGCAGCAGGTCCTCGGGCCGACGGCGTCCTCCCCGCGCACACCGCGCGCCCAACCGCCTCTCGGCACTGCCCCACCCCACCCCGCCCCGCGCTCCAGCGCCGCGCCGCGCCGGGAGAGACCAACGACTGGGGGGAGGGGGCGAGACCATCGGCAGGCCGACGTGGGGGTGGACGACAGACCATCAGCGGGCCGGCGACGGGGGGCGGGGTGGGCGAGACCATCAGCAGGACGGCGTGGGAGGGGTAGATGAGACCATCGGCCGGACGGCAGGACGGCACGACCGTCTGCAGGCCTGGGAGGGGAAGGGGGTGGGAAGGATGGGCGAGACCATCGGAGGCCGATAGGGGGGTGCGGAGAGACCACCGGCAGGCCGGCGTGGGGGTGGATGACAGGGCGTCGGATCGGTGCGCGAGACCGCAGGGGAGTAGGGGCTGGGGGATGAGCGACGCCGTGCCAGCCACGACACCGCCTCAGCTTCACTGATGAGGGGCCCGAGGGAAAGGCTCCCCCCATTGGCATTGGTGGGAGACCTGGACGCGCGCCAGGCGGGTCGGACCCGGAGGACTGTGCCGAGCGCCCCCGGCGGCCGGCGCTCAGCGCCGCCTCCTGCGAGCCCCGCCCACACCCCCGGGACGCGGCTGCGAGCACGGGGGCGGAAGCCTACACCAGCGGGGCCCCGCCTTGGGGCCGCGGACTCCCGAGGCCGCAGTCCTGCCTCTAGGCATCGGGGACGCAGAGTGCGCACAGCACTGCCACCTCTAGAAAGGCTTCTCCCCCAGCTACTGAAGCTTGAGCACCAGGAAAAATACAAAACATCCCATTAAAAGAATATAACCAAACTAACGTTTTAATGTGTCAGCTACAGTAGGTTTTTACAAAACTAACTTTCGTAGTAAAAATAACCCCACACTGGCCCTCCCTTGGCGGTCAGTACCCTACACTCCAGGCACGGCTTCCGGTACTCCTCTAATGGCCTTATCTTCTGCGCGCCCCAAGGGCCCACAAAAGCCGGGCTTCCTCTGATCAAATCCCTAGGATTCTGTGTGGCCTTGGGAGGGTTGGGCTGACTGGATCCCATCACCCTGATTAAAATGGCCAGGCTTAGGGGGCACGGGGCCACGGGTTCACGGGCTCCGAGAGATACCCCTCCTCCAGCAGCCACGTGTCAGAGCTGGGCTCTGGGCCCGGACTCCCCTCCTATGCCCCAGGAACTGGGAAGACACCCATCACCACCTTGACCGGGGGACAGACTTCCTTCAGAACGAGAACCTCATGGACTGTGATCAGCTGTGTGCTGCACTGATAGGCTTGTCTGGGGGTACGGTGTCACTGTGCCTTCAGCTCAGTCCCCACCACACATACCCCAAGAGTCTGAGGCTTGCCCCTTCTTGGACTTGTAGAGGCAGCAAAAGGCACATGGGTGCCCCTCCAGGGGAGTGGGTGGCCCCAAACATGCAACTAAGGGAGCAGACACTGTGAGCGGCCAGCCCCTCACCCTGCCTGATGGGAAGCCCAGGGTCTCCCCAGGTAGGGAGGCAGCAGGTAGAGACCACGCCGGACTGGCAGCCCTGGTCTCACCCTCCACCGTCGGGTTCTGCACTGGACTCTCAGAGCAGCTAGGGGGTGGAGGGGCAGTACCTTAAGGATGGGGGCAGATAGTCCACAGCCACTTTTAGATGAATCTGGGTCTGGGTGTAACTAAGGAACAGGTGTGCTCCATAAAATTAAGGCAAATAGCCCAGAATAGGACCATCTGGGGCAGACCCCAGAGTCTCCCAGAACAGGTCAGGAGGCCCTGGGATGCTCTGGAGATGGGACCAATGTGTTTCTCCACATCCAGCACATGCCCGTAAGGGGATGAATGGGGTGCAGACACGGCAGACATGCTGAAGACCCTTTCCGCTAGAACTTCAGCAGAGATTCCTTTCTAAACAAAGGCCCTCCCCTTCCGAAGTCTCATCAAGCTAGGGAAGAGGCCTGGCTGACAGCCCCACCTAGAGCCTGGGGTCCGTGGCAGGGCTGGCGAGGACTCAAGGCCGCTCCCTCGCCTTGCCCAGCAGCGCTAGCCCTCAGCGCACAGGGCACACATCCAGGATGCAAAAGCGCGCGCGGCAGGTGGGGCAGGGCATGCGGCTGGCCAGCCAGGTGTCGGGGCGCTGCGGGTCCTGGCGGCTGGCGAACCACTTGCCCATGCAGGTGAGACACCACATGGGGCGGCAGTAACACTGCTGGCACTCGCCCTCGGCTGCCTCCTGGCAGGTCTTCACCAGCTTCACACTGGCATGCGTCTGCATACAGCCAATGCATGCCTCCAGCTCCTGTGGGCAGGCCGAGGGTCACAGGGAGCCTGGCTGTGCCGCCCACCTCCCCGACCCTGGACACCGTGGAGGCTCCATTGTGGGAAGCTGCCAGCCCCCACCTGGCTGCTGGGGACCGAGTAGGCCGGGTTGGCCTCCACCAAAGAGGCAAACGTCTCCAGGAACAGGTCTCCCAGGCTCTGGAGGATGACCACACTGGCTGCACGGCGGATGGGTGCACGGAGCTTCTCACACAGCTCACCGTACTCCATGGAGTTCAGCCTGCACGAGGCGGGGGCTGCTGCACCAGGGCCACCAGGTGACACCCTTCTGCAGGACAGGGCTGCCTGTTCCCAGTGGGGATGCCCAGGCTGCACCCTGAGGGCGGCCATGCCCCCACAACCACACAGAATGTGGGGCTTGGGCATAGCCGAACTGCCTGACAAGACCAGCCAGCAAAGATGGTCCTGAGGCCAGAGCCCACAGGCTCAGCACTACCCACCCACCCCACGGAACTCGGGGAGGGCAGGATTAAAGCTGAAATACATATCCCATGGCCCTCGGCAGGTTCAGGCCCCAGGCGTGGCCCAGGCAGGCCAGCTGACATGCGCCCTTTGCCACCTGCCAGAGAGGCACAGGACTTGAACCTGGGTGCTGGCTGGGTACATGCCCTCCGACGAGCTCCTCCTTGGGCACACCTACCGGATGTCAAAGGCCTGCACGGTAGGGCTGGCACTGGCCACTCGGATGGTGAGGAGTTGCACAGGCAGGTGTGAGTCAGGTGAGAGCTCGTGCTGCTGCGACTCTGTCACCGTCAGGTGCACGTCCTGCTGCTGGGCCACGTGCACACGGTATGTGGTCACCTTCATCACCCACGTGTCTGTCACAATCACACGGGCACCTGGTGCCCCTGTGGCAAACTTGTCGATCCGCCGGAACTCAGTGTTGACAGAAGAAGCAACAGCTTGCCAGCCTGACTGAGGGAAGGCATAGAGCGCCAGGGTGCGGGCCAGAGGGTGGCGGGCCCACCGGTCTCGGGACCAGTAGTAGAGCAGGGTGCAGGCAATTGTGGGCAGGGTTACTGCCAGCAGAAGGAAGAGCCGCCAGGCGTCTGGGGCCTGGCTGGGGGAGTAGAGCCGCTTTTCAGAAGCTGCAAGGCACATGCCCACGTAGTAGCCTACAAGGGATAGGGTGGGCCTCAGCAGAGATCAAGACGGCCAGGCCACTGCCCCCCCGATGAGCTGCCCCTGTGCCTCAGAGAGGGGCACTTCCTCTTGTCCCCAGCCCTGAGCCTGGCCCCTTCTGCCCTAGTCAGCCCCCACGCCAAGGCTGTAGTACCCCAGGGCAGGTGCACCTCACCAGCCTCTGTGGCCAGCCCAGCTCAACTTTTGGCCATGGCAGCAATGCAATTCTAAGGGGAAAAAGTTTTTAATCTACTCTATCAGTTTACACAAATACTATGAGAGTACCCAAAAAACTAGAAAAACCTGGAAAGGCAAACATGAATACAAGAATCTGATGTCACCCAATGCTGAGCTGCCCACTGGCCTCCTCAGCCAGATATTGGCTTATTGGCCTCGTCAGGAGGCCAATCAAAGATGGCCCCAGAACTCCGATATTGTGTACCAAATAATAAAGAATGACAGGGCACAGTGCACTGTCACTGGCTCCTCCATCACTCACGTGTCTGTCACAATCACATGGCACTTGCTGCCCCTGTGGCACACTTGTCAATCCGTCAGAACTCAGTGTTGACACAGGCAGCCACAACCCCCCAGCCCCACTGCAGGAGGCTGCTTCAGGGCCTTACTGGCCACATGGGACCACTCATGGGGCCACTCTGCCCATCAAAGGGAATGTACTAGCGGGGGATCATGAGACAGAGCTGAAGTTGCATAAGTAATAGTAAACATTTGCTGTTGATCAAATCACTGTGCTTTGAGATAATTTGTTACATAACAATAAATAACATGTTCCTAGAGTTTCAAAGCTTTCCCAACCAAGTCGGGGGGAAAAGAATGCCCAGTGTCTGGCCACCAGACCAGACTCCACCATCTCCTCTGGGTGTGGCCTTGGTGAGTCACCGGCTGCCTCATTTCTGGTCTCCCTGCTTGGGGTGGGATGGTGGTGGCCCAGCCCCTCTCAGGCTGCCGGGAGGGTACAGTTAGAGGAGCACCCAAAAGCTGTGGGTATACTAAGTTCCCAGGGCAGAAACCCGACACACACCCTCATGCCAGCCCAGGCTCTAAGAGGCACTTTCCTCATCTGGGGCGTCACAGAGGTGCTGGGTCCTCAGGCGGAAGGAGCTCCGGGATTACCCCAGCGCCAGGCAGAGCAACCGCTTGGCCAAAGCAACAAGGCCACCAGCTCACCACACCAGCCCCGTCTCCACCCCGGCGTGGACTCCCCTGCTTGCCTTATCTCAAGCAGCAGCAGCCCAGGCCCCAGCGGCCCCAGCCCATCCCCCTCAGCCACCCTCCACACCAGCCCAGGCTGCTGCGCCCTGCTGGCAGCTGCGAGCCCCTCCCTGTGTCCACAGAACTGCACACCTGCCACCTGCCCTCACTGCTTTTGCCCTGCACTGTCCCCTGTGCCCTGTGCGCCAAAGATCCCCCACCTCGTAGCCCACTCTTCAGCCAACCCCCCATCCAACCAGCTGACAAACTAGCCTCCCAGAGACCAGCTAATACCTGTGTCAGGCAGCATCCGAGCATCCCGGCCACACACATGCCTTCACCGGCCCCTGCACCTATGATACCCCCACCGGGTATCATTCACCTCTGCTTGTCTCTCCCACACCGACCTTCCAGGGCCTGGGGCAAGGCCACATCCTTCCGAAGGCCCCTCTGCGCCCTTTGTTGGAATATTAGCTCATGCCCCTGTCGTGGGCACTACCCCCCACGTGAGAGTTCACGCTCTGCCCCGGCTGGGCGAAGCGTCCCTCCAGGGATCTGAGCCTGCGTTTCTCCAACCTGCGTGGGACCTAACACCATCAACCTCCTCCCCACTTTTGGGAACAGCCAGGCGGCCGATGCGAGCACCGATTCAGCACCTCCCCTCCCCCCACCAGGGGCCGTTGTCCGGCCCGCAGCCTTGCCTCTCGGTTCCATCGTTTCTCTCCAGGAATACTGGTCGACCCTCCCAGCCTCTTCCCCAGAGGGTGGGAACCACCTCTGGGGTGCCGGAGCTCGGCCGCGAGCTACGACCCCGCCAGGACGCCTCCGCCCGCCCAGAGAGCAGTAGGCCAGGAGGTCCCAGGACTCCGGGCGAGGACCCGGCCGCTCACCGAGCGGCAGCAGCGAGTGGCACAGCAGCGTGGCGGCCGTGCGGCGCAGGTGGTAGGGCACGAAAGCGGCGTCCTCGCTGCCCAGCCAGCCCGACAGCAGATTCTGCACCGTGAGCCCGGCGGACTGGAACTCGGTGGGCGTGAACACGAAGCACACGGCGAACACCAGGTAAGCCAGGGTGAATGTGACCTCGGGGCTGTCCATCGCGCCGCCGCCGCCGGCGAGGTCCGCCGCCGCAGCGCGGGGAACAGGCCCAGGCGTCCAGGTCCGGCGGACGCTGGGGGTTCTGGGAGGCGCAGTCACTGCGCCCCGCACCAGCAGAGAGAGTGAGCGGCCACCACAACCCTCGCGAGAGTTCGGATCCTCCTCACAACCCGCCTTGGGGGCGGTACTGCACTTGGTCCCATTTTACAGTTGGGGAATCAGATCCAAGCAAGCGCCTTCCCACGCGGCCCAGTCGCGTCCGCAGCAGAGCCGGAGATCACCGGGCAACCGCGAGCCCTGTAAACACCGCCTGCCCACGAGCAGCCCCTCCCCTCCGCCGGTTCAGCGAGCCGCTACTCCCAAGGACTTCCAGTGCCCTCCCCCCGCCCCCATCGCCCCCCGCGCCCATCGCCCCGGAAGCAGAACAGCAGGCGCGTGGGGACGTGGCCAAGAGGCACGGCCTCCCATTGGTCGCCAGCGCCCCGTGCGTCACAACCCCGGCCGCGCGCTGATTGGCCGCGGCGCCAACCGTCGGTATTTGAATCGGCGGCGGGCGGGCGCTCTCCCGGACTCTGCGTCTCTGCACCTTCGGCTCCTCGCAGAGGACTGCAGGTAGGCGGCGGGGAACCCCGGGCTCGGCGCTGCGACTTCCCCTGTCCCTAATCCCTCGGCCCGCCCCGGCCGCCGCAGGCGGGACACGGATGCCTGGACGGCTGCACCCTGACTGGTTCTGTGCCGCCTTCCGGCACCGGAGGTCCGCGTCAGAGCCTCCCCTGCGACCCCCCTCCAGCTGGAAGCGCCGCCGGTGGCCTTTTTTCGGAACGCTCGCTCCCAGCCCCGCCCCGCCGCGCCTGCGCCCCAGGCAGCTTCGTGCCGCTTCCTCTGCTCCCCACCTGGGGCCCATCCCCGACCCTGGCTGCACCTGCCGGGAGCCCCGTCCAACCTTCCGGACACAGCTGCTCTCGCGCCTTCCCCATTGAGGGACTGCAGGCCCGCCCTCACGTGTCCCGCAGCCACCCAGTCCCTTCCCCGTTTTACCCACTTGCTGAGGCTGAGAACCTTAGACCCGCCCTTGCTTTCTGTTTCCCTCTCCTACGTGCGCACATTTTGGGCCTGCTGGCCAAGCAGGGATGAGTGCTGGCAGGCCGCTGTGGGGCCTCCCATCTACCTACTTCTCCCTGGCCCCTTCCTTGTCCTCCATAGCAGCGTCCCACCCCCATGCCTTCCAAGAGCTCCTTTACTTTGCAGGCTGCCCTTGCTCCCTCTGTCCCAGCCACCCACGCTTTGCTCTTTTTCACATTGTAGCCCCTAGGACCACTACCACCAGCAAGTACCTGGGGGCCCCTTGGGCAGGTGACTCCTAGATTGGGAATGTCAGGTTGGTAACCATCATGAGGACCTTGGGAAAGAGGAGTGGGGCTGTTCTAGAACCTTCTGGGCCTCACCGGAGACCCAGGGTGTGTTTCGAGATCCCAAGCCCCAGTGTAGAAGCTTCTCCATTCCCCAGGGGGTTGTTATGCCCCCCCCACCCAGCTGTCCCTCCACCCTCCTGATGTCCTCCTCTGGTCCCCATTTCCCAGCCCTGAGGGTAAGAGGAGGGCATGGCACCGTTCTGCTTTCCTTTTCTCTGCTAAGGGCAGCCTGCTCCAGCTCTGGGGCCTTGAGCAGAGGCCTGTGTGGATACCTGGGCTGTCTCTTCCAGCCTTCCCACAGACTGGCTGTCGCCTGTCTCCTGAGTTTTACCCACAAAGTTCAAGTTGTTTTGAGGGTCCTTCTCTTCCTCTTTGCCCTTCGGGCCAAAGACCCTTCTAGCTCTTAGACGTGGTAGGTGGTGCTCCCCCGAAGCAGGATGGGGATGGCCTGGAAGAGGACAGGCTGCCTGAGCTGTGACCCTGCGTGCGAAGGGGACATCCTCCCTGCAACTCTGCAAAGCTGGCTCCCGTCATGCCTGTGTGTCTGGACAACCCAGTCCTCACTCTGAGGAAGGATGCTCTGTGTTTTTGTTTTTTTTAATTCCAGTGGGGTCTCTCTTCTGCTTGCCTTTCCAGAATGAGTCTGCAGATCTTCAATGACGAAAATGTCACTGGTGACAAAAGTACAGAAAACTGTGACTTCCTGTTTTCACCACCAGAACTTACCGGAAGATCTTCTGTTCTTCGTCTGTCACAGAAAGAAAATGTGCCTCCCAAGAGCACTGCCAAAGCAATGAAGGCAAGCATGTTGTGCCTGGGGAAGGTGTGTGTGTCTGTCAGGTCACCCTGGGTCTGTGTGCCTGGGGACTTAGGTAGCAGGGCACAACCCACCAGCATGGCAGTTGAGACCTGAGTCACTGAGCAGGTGCTGTCCTCTCCCCAACAGGTAACTTTTCAGACACCTCTGAGGGACCCACAGACACACCGGATTTTAAGTCCTAGCATGAGCAGCCAGTTTGAGCTTTGTTCTGCTCTGGATGACACCATTGGATTAGAAAACTCTCATCAAATCTGGACCCAGAAAGAGAAGTAAGTGGGGTACTGTGTGTGTACTGCGGTTTGTAACATCTGTGGAGATGGACGAAGGTTCTGTTTCCTTGTCCGCTGCATCCAGCTGGGTTTCCCCTGGTCTCTGCGCAGCTTGAGCAGTGTACAGGACAGCGCGCCACATCAAACACTTTTGAAGTTTAGGTTGCACACTCCTTTTCTTCGCCAACAAATAGATCTTGGTCTTTGTTTCTCTGGTTCCATGAAATGTCCTGACCGCATCTCTGAGGAAGGATGCTGTGGTTTTGTTTTTGTTTTTTTTTAATTCCAGTGGGGTCTCCCTTCTGTTTGCAAATCAGCTTTGCATTTTCAACATCAAGCTGTGGAGGAAATTTGCAGATAGATCTTACTTTTAGAGACAGAGGGACTGTCTTGTATAATCTGGGCAGAATGGGAGAGGCTATGGGATTAGATTTTCTTTTTCTTTTTATACTTTATTTGGCATCATTAATGTACAGTTACATGTGCAATATGTGGTTATTAAACTACCCCCTTCATCAGGTCCCCCCCACCAACCCCATCACAGTCATTGACCATCAGCATAGTGAGATGCTATAGAATCACTACTTGACTTCTCTGAGTTGTACAGCCCTCCCCGTGCCCCCCCAAATTACATCTGCTAATCATAATGCCCCTTTTTACCCCTTATCCCTCCCTTCCCACCCATCTTCCCCAGTCCCTTTCCCTTTGGTAACTATTAGTCTGTTCTTCGGTTCTGTGAGTCTGCTGCTATTTTGTTCCTTCAGTTTTTTCTTTGTTCTTATACTCCACATATGAGTGAAATCATCTGATACTTGTCTTTTTCGGCTTGGCATATTTCACTGAGCATAATACCCTCTAGCTCCATCCATGTTGTTGCAAATGGTAGGATTTGTTTTCTTCTTATGGCTGAATAATATTCCATTGTGTATATGTACCACATCTTCTTTATCCATTCATCTACTGATGGACACTTAGGTCGCTTCCATTTCTTGGCTATTGTAAATAGTGCTGCAATAAACATAGGGGTGCATCTGTCTTTTTCAAACTGGGCTGCTGCATTCTTAGGGTAAATTCCTAGGAGTGGGATTCCTGGGTCAAATAGTATTTTTATTTTGAGTTTTTTGAGAAACCTCCATACTGCTTTCCACAATGGTTCAACTAATCTGCATTCCCACCAGCAGTGTAGGAGGGTTCCCTTTTCTCCACATCCTCACCAACATTTGTTGTTGTCTTTTGGATGTTGGCCATCCTCACTGGTGTGAGGTGATATCTCATTGTGGTTTTAATCTGCATTTCTCTGATGATTAGCGATGTGGAGCATCTTTTCATGTGCCTGTTGGCCATCTGAATTTCTTCTTTGGAGAAGTGTCTATTCATGTCCTCTGCCCATTTCTTAATTGGATTATTTGCTTTTTGTTTGTTAAGGTGCGTGAGTTCTTTATATATTTTGGATGTCAACCCCTTATCAGATACGTCATTTATGAATATATTCTCCCATACTGTAGGATGTCTTTTTGTTCTACTGATGGTGTCCTTTGCTGTACAGAAGCTTTTCAGCTTGATATAGTCCCACTTGTTCATTTTTGCTTTTATTTCCCTTGCCTGGGGAGATATGTTCATGAAGAAGTCACTCATGTTTATGTCCAAGAGATTTTTGCCTATGTTTTTTTCTAAGAGTTTTATGGTTTCATGACTTACACTCAGATCTTTGATCCACCTTGAGTTTACCTTTGTGTATGGGGTTAGACAGTAGTCCAGTTTCATTCTCTTACATGTAGCTGTCCAGTTTTTCCAACGCCAGCTGCTGAAGAGGCTGTCATCTCCCCATTGTATATCCAAGGCTCCTTTATCAAATATTAATTGACTGTGTATGTTTGGGTTAATTTTTGGATTTCCTATTCTGTTCCACTGGTCTGTGGGTCTGTTTTTGTGCCAGTACCAAATTGTCTTGATTACTGTGGCTTTGTAGTAGAGCTTGCAGTCAGGGAGCGTAATTCCCCCTGTTTGATTCCTCCTTCTCAGGATTGTTTTGGCTATTCGGGGTCTTTTCTGGTTCCATATGAATTTTAGAATTATTTGTTCCAGTTCATTGAAGAAAGCTGTTGGTAGTTTGATAGGGATTGCATTGAATCTGTAGATTGCTTTAGGTAGTATCGCCATTTTGACAATATTTGTTCTTCCTAGCCAAGAGCATGGGATGCATTTCCATTTGTTAGTGTCTTCTTTAATTTCTCTTAAGAGTGTCTTGTAGTTTTCAGAGTACAGGTCTTTCACTTCCGTTGTTAGGTTTATTCCTAGGTATTTTATTCTTTTTGATCCAATTGTGAATGGAATTGTTTTTCTGATTTCTCTTTCTGTTAGTTCATCGTTAGTATATAGGAAAGCAATAGATTTCTGTGTATTAATTTTGTATCCTGCAACTTTGCTGAATTCAGATATTAGTTCTAGTTGTTTTGGAGTGGAGTCTTTAGGGTTTTTTATGTATAGTATCATGTCATCTGCAAATAGTGACAATTTGACTTCTTCTTTACCAATCTGGATGCCTTGTATGTCTTTGTTTTGTCTGATTGCCATGACTAGGACCTCCAGTACTATGTTGAATAACAGTGGGGAGAGTGGGCATCCCTGTCTTGTTCCTGATCTTAGATGAAAAGCTTTCAGCTTCTCGCTGTTAAGTATGATGTTAGCTGTGGGTTTGTCATATATGGCCTTAATGATGTTGAGGTACTTGCCATCTATACCCATTTTGTTGAGAGTTTTAATCAGGAATGGATGCTGAATTTTGTCAAATGCTTTTTCAGCATCTATGGAGATGATCATGTGGTTTTT
>JAQQAC010002594.1:91858713-91872202 GCA_029783875.1 Phataginus tricuspis | reverse complement strand
TTTTTTTTTTCTATTGTTTTATTCTTCTCAGTTTTATTTATTTCTTCTCTGATCTTTATTATGTCCCTCCTTCTGGTGTCTTTTGGCCTCATTTGTTCTTCTTTTTCCAATTTCAGTAATTGTGTCTTTAGACTGTTCATTTGGGAATGTTCTTCCTTCTTTAAATAGGCCTGGATTGCAATGTACTTTCCTCTTAGAACTGCCTTTGCTGCGTCCCACAGAAGTTGTGGCTTTGTGTTGTTGTTGTCATTAGTCTCCATATATTCTTTGATTTCTGTTTTGATTTGGTCATTAACCCACTGATTAATTAGGAGAATGCTGTTAAGTCTCCATGTATTTGTGAGCCTTTTTGATTTCTTTCTAAAATTTATTTCTAGTTTTATACCTTTCTGATCTGAGAAGTTGGTTGGTAGAATTTCAATATTTTTGAATTTATTGAGGTTCTTTTTGTGGCCTAGTATGTGGTCTATTCTGGAGAATGTTCCATGTTCACTTGAGAAGAATGTGTATCCTGTTGCTTTTGGGTGCCGAGTTCTGTAGATGTATGTTAGGTCCATCTGTTCTAGTGTGTTGTTCAGTGCCTCTGTGTCTTTACTTATTTTCTGTCTGGTTGATCTGTCCTTTGGAGTAAGTGGTGTGTTGAAGTCTCCTAAAATGAATGCATTGCTTTCTATTTCCTCCTTTAATTCTGTTAGTATTTGTTTCACATATGCTGGCTCTTCTGTGTTGGGTGCATATATATTTATAATGGTTTTATCTTCTTGTTGGACTGACCCCTTTATCATTATGTAATGCTCCTCTTTATCTCTTGCTACTTTCTTCATTTTGAAGTCTATTTTGTCTGATACAAGTACTGCAACACCTGCTTTTTTCTCCTTGTTGTTTGCATGAAATATCTTTTTCTATCCCTTCATTTTTAGTCTATGTATGTCTTTGGGTTTAAAGTGAGTCTCTTGAAGGCAGCATATAAATGGGTCTTGTTTTTTTATCTATTCAGTGACTCTATGTCTTTTGATTGGTGCATTCGGTCCATTTACATTTAGGGTGATTATGGATAGGTATGTACTTATTGGCATTGCAGGCTTCAGATTCGTGGTTACCAAAGGTTCAAGGTTAACTTCCCTACTATCTAAAGTCTAACAACTCACTCAATATGCTATTACAAACACAATGTAAAGGTTCTTTTTTTGTTTGTTTGTTTGTTTCCTCCTTTTTCTTCCTTCTCCACTCTTTATATATTAGGTATCATATTCTGTACGGTTTGTCTATCCCTTGATTGACTTTGGGGGTAGTTAATTTAATTTTGCATTTTCTTAGTAATTAGCTGTTCTATTTTCTTTACTGTGGTTTTATTACCTCTGGTGACAGCTATTAAACCGTATGAACACTTCCATCTATAGCAGTCCCTCCAAAATACACTGTAGAGATGGTTTGTGGGGGGCAAATTCTCTCAGCTTTTGCTTATCTGGGAATTGTTTAATCCCTCCTTCAAATTTAAATGATAATCTTCCCGGATAAAGTAATCTTGGTTCAAGGCCCTTCTGCTTCATTGCATTAAATACATCATGCCACTCCCTTCTGGCCTGTAAGGTTTCTGCTGAGAAGTCTGATGATAGCCTGATGGGTTTTCCTTTGTATGTGATCTTATTTCTCTCTCTGGCTGCTTTTAATAGTCTGTCCTTATCCTTGATCTTTGCCATTTTAATCACTGTATGTCTTGCTGTTGTCTTCCTTGGGTCCCTTGTGTTGGGAGATCTGTGCATCTCCATGGCCTGAGAGACTATCTCCTTCCCCAGATTGGGGAAGTTTTCAGCAATCACCTCCTCAAAGACACTTTCTATCCCTTTTTCTCTCTCTTCTTCTTCTGGTACCTCTCTAATGTGAATATTGTTCCGTTTGGATTGGTCACACAGTTCTCTCAATATTCTTTCATTCTCAGAGATCCTTTTTTCTGTGAGTGCCTCTTCTTCTTTGTATTCCTCTTATCTAGTTTCTATTTCATTTATCATCTCCTCCACCATATCCAGTCTGCTTTTAATACTGTCCATTGTGTCCTTCAATGATTGGATCTCCGACCGGAATTCATTCTTAAGTTCTTGAATATCTTGCCATACCTCCATGAGCATGTTAATGATTTTTATTTTGAACTCCCTTTCAGGGAGAGTCATAAGGTCCATATCATTTAAATCTTTCTCAGGAGTTGTATTCATAATTTTACTCTGGACCAGGTTCCTTTGGCGTTTCATATTTGTGTATGGCACCCAATAGTGCCCAGAAGCTCTACTCTCTGGAGCTGCTCAGCCCCTGAAGCAATGTCGGGGATTGCAGGGGAGTGGTATTGGTGCCTCGGGGGAGGAAAGAGCTGTTTCCTGGTTCCTGGCTGCTATGCCTGTCTCCACTGCCTGAACCAGTGGGCCGAGCACACAGGTATAAGCCTCTGTGCTTTGCGTTTTTAGTTGCTGTAGACAGATCTTCCCTCTGGCTGGCCCAATGCCAGGGCAGGGTTTCCTGGTTTCCAAGCCCGGTGGGGCTGGCCAGGAGAAAGGTGCACTAGTCTGCCTGTCACAGAAGGGGTTCTTGGATCTGTGTAGGCAGCCAGGGAGCTGGCGCACCTGAAGATTGTGAAAACTCCCAACCTGCTGGGCAGAGTGCACCCGGACAATTTTGTCTACCTGTTCTTTCTCCTGAGCAGTAAGCTCTGTGCAATCCTTGCCCCTTTAGCAGCCCTCTTGCTAAGGGCTTCTTTGTTAGGAAGTCTCTCAGACTGCCAGCCTTTCTTTTGTCCCCGAGCAGCTGGGTATGGATCCCTGCTTTCCACAAGCCGCTGGAATCTTAGTCTCTCCAGGAATTCTGCCTGTCTTAGCTTTCCAACCCCCTAATTGCAAGAGTATCATGCAAGCACCATGACATGTAGGTGTGTGCTCCCAGAGCAGATCTCCAGAGTTAGGTATTCAGCAGTCCCAGTTCTCCACTCCGTCTCTGCTCTGTTCCTGTTCCTCCTGCCGGTGAGCTGGGGTGGGGGAAGGGCTTGGATCCCGCAGGACCACAGCTTTAGTACGTTACCCTTTTCCGTGAGGGCTGCTCTTGTCTCCAGGTGTATGCAGTTTGTTGCCGTCCTCTTTCCCGTTGTTCTTTCAAAAGTAGTTGTAGTAGGTTTATTTTCATATTATATGTGGTTTTAGGAGGAAGCCTCTGTCTCACCTCTCACTCTGCCATCTTTAATCCCGGAATCGGGATTAGATTTTTAAACACTTGGCTTTGGCCTTTTCCCACTTCAGTCTGGCAAGGAGGATCCTAGGGGCAGCTCTCCTCCCCAGATTAGGCCGCACTAGCCCATCTGGGCTCTCTATCCAGAGTGGGAAAGGGCCTCACTGCCACATCGTTGTGCTGGTTTTTGCTGATTTAAATTGTATAAGACTTGCCTTTTGTTTTGAACAGATTTCAGATGAGCAGAGACTGTGTAAAAGCAAAATACCCCCAGAATGCCCTTCACTTAAGTAAAACGTCCTTGGGGCTGCATCCCCATGCTCCAGGGGCAGCACCTGGGGCCTGAGTCCGCCCCCACTCCTGGCTTCCTTGCTGCTTTCTGACTTCACTTTTGTGCTTTTTGAAATTCAGCTCATTAAGAGTAGAGTGAGTCAAGCACTGTTTCCTAACAGCCGCAAGAAGGAAGGGAAACCTGTTCACCCATCCCTGCCTCCTGGCTGCCAGGGTCCAACTTACTTTGGGGGCCAGGAAGCTTCCCATCCCCAGGGCAGCTGGGCAGGAGGCTGGGAGCGCCCTGCTCTTCCTAAAGGTGGTGTTCTCACCCTTGCCTTTCTGTCTCCAGTGAAAGGCTTGACCCTCATGTGCTTTGATGGGCCCTGACCATGTAGTTGGGGGTCCCCAAGGGAAAGGGCAGGCAACCCTAACTTTGATCATTTGTCTGTCAGGTTTTTGCTCTATCTCCCCAGAAGTCTGTGCCCAAGTGGCCCACCAAGCATTGACTTCTGGGGACCCACTTGGGGTAATCAACCTGAGAAAAGAGCTGCCACGTTTTCCCCTATCTTTAGCTAATGGACTAAAATGTAATTAAAACTGTAGGTTTCTTAGCATTAACTGTTTTTCTAAAAAGCCAACAGTCCGCTAAGGAAGTGGACACCAAAACAACCGATGGAATTCTCCAGAAACCAGCAGTGGCTGATGCCAACATTCATCCAGGGCGCTTGAGACCAGCCTCTGAAGATAAGTGTCCCAGCAGACCCGCCTCAGCTCCCCTGGCTGCCTCGGGCCCCTCCAGCTCTTCCCAAATGATGGAAAGTCCTGAAAACCAAGTGGCATCTCCAGGACAGATGTCTGGAAGCCTCAAACAAGCCTTGGAGAAAGACGTTCACTCTTCCTCCTCAGAGCAGAGCATCACACCTACCTCTGATGTCCTGGAAGACCCTCCTGGCATGACACCCCAGGACAGACCAGAGGACACCCCCAGAGCTGCAGGAGGAAGTTGGGGCTGTGTCTCTGCATCCTCACCCACTTTGCCACACAGTGCTCACCCTCAGGGAGCGTGCGGAGAAGGGCCCCTCGCAGGCCTGCCTGGCGAAGCCCCAACCCACCCGGAGGACGCTTTTGGTCCCAAGAACACCACCCCAGCCAGCCCTCAGGAGGCCGAGGGGGCTGTGTCCCCAAGTCCTCAAGCTGAAGGGGCCAGTGGCCAGAGGGCCGACCCTTTGCCAGGTGGGCCTGGGAGGCTAGAACTTGACTTCTCTGACCATGCCTCCTGCGAAATGTCACCCCCACCAGGGACCCTGGGGAAGAGACCTGGCCTCAAACCCCCTTCGAGAGGACCAGAAGCAGGGCAGGAAGAGGCCCTCACAGAGGCAGGCAAGGGTCCCATTCTCCCTCCCTGGGGGTCTCACATCCTGGACTGGGACAAGCTGGATGACCCAAACTTCGACCTCTCCAGAAGTGGTGGGGAGGCCTGGCCCTCGCAGCACCCTGAGAGCAGGCCAGCCAGGCCTGTGGCCAAGCAGCTGAGCGTTGGCCCCATGGCCACAGAGGACTCGCCTTTGAGCCAGTGAGTACAGGGTGGCAGTGTCGGGGTATCTGCTTAGTAGAGTGTGCTGGAGAGCCTGGGCCAGAGAAACCCCTTCTATGCCCGAGGAGGGGCCTCAGGGCAGCACAGACCACAGGCTATTGCCACCCAGTCCTGAGGCTGAAGGGGGTATTGGCAGCCACCGGAGCAGGTGGAAAGGAGCAGGAAAGGAGTTTGCCACACCCGTCCCATCCTCTCCAGGACACTGTCCTTGAGCTTTAAGAGTCTTACCTATAACAAACCTGGGAGGCCTGGGAAAATGCCTAGCGGAGGGAAGCCCCTGAGGCCTATGGTGCAGCAGCCAGCTCTGTTGTGCCCTCAGCGCTCCCTGCTCTGGGAACATGGGATGCCCAGAGCCTGCTGGCCCAGTTGCCAGCAGGAAGGGTGGCTTAGCCCCTGGTTTGCCTAGTGTCGAGTTAAGCCCCTTGCACTTCCTGCCAACCTCCAAGGCTCGTGGTCCTCGGTGGGTGGGGGGTGGGGCTGTGGGGCTGGCTCTGCTGGGGGCCCCAGCGTCGCCTCCATCCTCGCTTTCTCAGGGACATTCACAAGGCGGGGGGTGGCCCAGTGCTGGGCACGGGGGGCCTGCTGACGCCATCTCCTCAGGCAGGTGCCAGCAGCCTCGGTGGATGGCACGCCTCTGGTGACGACCTCAGCAGGGACCACAGAAGCGACGGGTGAGGTACGGAGTGGATTTGCACACATACCACCATGTGCATATGTCAGAACAGAGAGGCCCTGGTGACTGGGCGGGATGCACCACTGGGGCCCACGACAGCATGGGATGCCCAAACACAGCTGCCCAGGTGACAAATTATCCTTCTAGGAGGGGCCTACGGATTCTTCGGGTGCACCAGCTCCCTCCAACAGCACGGGCAGCAAGCCCTCGGCCCTGCCTCCCACCCTGGCACGCCCTGCTCAGCAGGGGCCAGAGCCCACCGTGGACCCAGGGGAGGAGCACTTCCGAGACCCAGCTGAGGGTATGCTCGCCCCTTGTCTGCCCCGTGCCTGGCGGCATTTGCAAGGGGTTGTCCCACAGGCCTAACTGTCCCCTGACTTTAAGCACTCCATGTAGAGTAGAAACTTCTAGTTTACCCAAAAGGGGTATACTGAGGAAATACCTTTAGTATAAAGGACTTCTAGAAATGCAAATCGTGGGCTCAGGAAAATGGCAAAAGACCGGAAGGAGGCCGTGCCCAGATGCGCAGGAAACAGCAGGGTTCCTGCCCCACTGGAGGTGGGCCAGTCGCTCAGTGGAGGCACAGTCAGTGACAGCTCAGGGTGGGACTGCTGTGAAGGACAGCTGGCAACCTGCAGGGTCTCAGCCGTGGCTGCCGAGCCCCCGGTGTGGGGAGCACGGGGCATGCAGGGTGAGCAAATCCCCTGGCTGGGCTCTGCCGTGGCGGGCCTACCACCCCACAGGGACCCTGGAGCTGCACCACCTCTGGGGTTTGGTCCCTCTTTTTCCCTGAGCAGAATGTGTCTGAGGTTCCTCCGTGCTACAGCGGGTGGCAGGATTCTGTTCCTTTTTACCGCCAACTACTGTTCCCCTGTGTGGGTGGAGCCAGCTCCGGTGTGCCGTCATCAGCAGGGCGGTCTCCGCTTTTCCACTGTTGGAGCAAGGCTGCTCTGGGTGGTCGAGTGTGCGTTTTCCTGTGGAGGTGTGTTCTCCGTTTCTCTCAGGTGTATGTGTGCCTGGGAGGGGATCACATGGCACCTGTTGACTATTCCACAGCCCCACACCTTTACTTCCCCCGCAGCAATGCAGGAGGGCCCAGCGCGGCAGCCCTCACAAGCACTCCTTGCTCTCTGGCCTTCGGATGCAGCCATCCCGCTGGGCCTCAGCTGAGTGCATGGAGTGCCTTCTCGTGTATGGGGAACCGGCTGCTCACATCCTTTGCCCCTCGCACTGGTTGAGTTGTGAGGGTTTCTAGTGTGTCCCAGAGAAGAATCCTCTGCCCAGTGCATGGTCTGCAGACGTCCAGTTCGTCTGTTCTTTTGTCAAGTGCTCTTCATATCACATCTATGACATCACAGTCAAGTCCAATATTGTGAAACCCTTATGTTTTCTTGAGAATTTCATAGGTCTTTGGCCTATTTTGAGTTAATTTTTTACATGGCATGAAGCACCCTTAGTTTTTTTAAGCAAAGGTCATGTTTTCAGGAAGGATTTTCTGGGGCAGCTTTAGCAGTTGTCGATCTGGGCGCTTGGACTCTTTGGTTGTCACTCTGGAAGGGGACTGCTCAGACTGCAGGCGGATGGCCCCACAGAGCGATCCGGCCCTAGGGCCGCTGGTGCCGGGGCGAAGGCCCCACTTTAAAGCAAAAGGTGCCTAGGATAGGTGAGGAGGGGGTGCAGCTCTCTGTCCGCACAACGTAAGTCAGGCTCTGGGGTGCCCTACACAGTAGCCGTCTAGTTCACCGAGCCAGAGTGCATCCCAGGCAGGGGTGACCACAGTGCTGACACGCTCCCTCTCAGTTCTAGGCACGGGGGCCGAGGTGGATTACCTGGAGCAGTTTGGGACATCCTCGGTAAGTAGACAGCCTTCCCTGAAGTATGTGTCTCAAAAATGGACTTTTTCTAGATAGTCCCATGCCATGGTTACCCCTCAGCAATCGTGACACTTCTACCCGCATGTCAGCAGTGTGCGTGTCTGCCCACAGCCACCTGTCTCAGCAGTGCCCCGTGGCCCTGCAGAGTCCCTTCCGGGGCACTCTGCCGGAGGCACTGCTCTGCGCCGTGGGAGGTGTCCTCTGATGTGTTGTGATCTCTCCTGGGACCTTTGTCCAGTGAGAAGATCCCCCATGGGCCTCTTCAGGGCCATCGCCCATCAAGGACAATGGCAAAGCTGACTTTCCCAACCCCTTCAGTTCAAGGAGTCGGCCCTGAGGAAGCAGTCCTTGTACCTCAAATTTGACCCACTCCTGAAGGACAGCCCTCAGAGGCCGGCACCTGCGGCCCCCAAGAGCAGCAGGTACAGCTCCCCTGTGCTGGGCTTGTGGGGTGGGCCAGGGCTCGCCATGGCCAGGTGCACCATCGACCAGAGACTGCTAGACACCCTCTGCCGGGCCGCCTGGGGACTGGAGCAGCACAGGGGCCGTGCAGAGCTGAGCCAGAGCCAGTGGCTGTCTTTGTGACAGTGGGCAGCACAGGCCACAGGCCACAAGCAAGACCTGTGGGCGTGGGTCAGGTGAGCCCCCTGGCCGGCTGTGCACAGGAGGTCTCTTGGCACGGCCACAGCGGTCCTGCTCTGTATCCATGTGGCTGCCGTCACAATATGTTGGCAGTTGGGCTGTGTGACCCTTAAATCCTAAAATGTTTATTCTCTGAGCCTTTGGGAAAAACTTGGGCTGACCCCTGCTCTGGAAGAAAACTGGGCACATTTATTTTCTGTTCTGTGGTCTCAGCATGCAGGTGGCAGGCGCACCTTCTTTGGAAGGCCCAGCTGAGGTGAAGCTGTTAGAACTTGACTCCCCGGGGGCTGCAGGTGTCCCCGTAAGTGCCATTTGAAGGGCCCAGGTTTACGTCCCTGAGATCTGGAGACTTCAGGATGCCAGGCGACGGGTGGGGAGGCTAGGGAGGGTGCCAAGGGAGCTGTGGCCCAGCTGGTCTGTCACCCACACAGGTGCTGTGCCCCCCTCTGTGTGTTCTCGGGCCCCTGCAGCCACCCATGGGCCCCATCGTGGACATGCTGCAGTACAGCCAGCGGGACCTGGACGCAGCGGTGAGGATATGGCAGGGGAGGGTGGCTTCCCAGTGCACTGCCCCAGCTGGCCTTCACCGAGAGCTGGGTGTGGCGACTCTGTGCCCGCCTTTCCCCAGCTGCTACGGGCATAGAATCTCAGACATCCGCTTCCTGGTTCCCCAACAGTCCCTGCCACCTAGTTAGCCGAGTCCTGTGTTTCTGCCCAGCGTCTCACGAAGAACCCATCTATGTGTGGTGGGCCTGATCTGATGTCCATGTACCCCAGCCTGGACAGCCAGCAGGGCTGGACCCTCAGCCCCCAAGTCCCTCTACCCCAGCAACCCCCAGGGAGGGGTCTAACCAAGCCCCTCCTGAGGAGGCCCGAGTGGGCCTGTGACATGACCCAATGTACCCCGGCCACCTCTGTCCACAGCTGTGGCCTGCCCTGGTCTCTGCTCTGGGCCCCTCCTCTCAGTAAGCTGCCCTCCCAGGCCCTCTGCACACAAACAAGGCCTTCTGGGGGCCCGTGGGACCCCTGTACACAGCTGCCACAGAAGGGAACCCGCTGGGCCCTGACACAGCGCCTTGGGCGGCGGCCGTGCTCTTGCTGGGCACGAGCTGGCAAGCTGCCCAGGCCAACCTGGCATGTGGTGCGTGCAGGTGGAGGCAGCTCAGAAGGAGAACCTGCTGCTGCGGGGCCAGTGTGAGGCGCTGCACACCAAGAACCTGGAGATGGGGTAAGGCCCGCGCAGCGCGGCCCTGCCTTGAGGCAGCCCACCGCGCACTCACGTGGGTCTCCCCCCACAGGAAGGTCATGGACGGCTTTGAGGGGATTGTGTACCAGGCGATGGGTGAGTTCCGGGTGACGCCATGTGACAGGCGCTCATGGTCTGAAAGCCGGCCTGACCCTGAGCTGGCACCTGAGGCCACAGCAGGGGTCAGAGGGAGTCCCTCTGTGGCGCCGCCCCTGCGGTCTGTCCCCACACTGCTAGGTGGCCGTGTGTCTAAGCTGCATCTTGTGGGTCCCAGGCCCTGGATGGGTGTGTCCGGGTGGAGGGCTGGGCCTGGTCAGGGGCTCGGTTCCCAGGGGCCCCCAACAGTGGGGATTAACTGCAGAGCCGCCTCAGGTGTTCCCTGGGGAGTGGCTCCAGGCCCTGTGGGTCTCAGCGCCCTCCCTTCCTCAGACCTCTGCTGTCAGGGTTCCCTGCATGCCCTTGGGTTCAGGCTGGAGCTGGTGTTGAGGAGACGGCTGTCCTCTGGGCCTCGGGCTCCGGGACAGCCGGGTGGAGAGGGGCGGTGCCACATGGCCTCGCGCACCAGCAGCCAGCTGTTGCGCTGACCCCTGGTGCCTGTGTTTGCCTTGTCAAGAGGAGGCGCAGAAGCAGAAGGCGCTCTCCAAAGCCGAGATCCAGAAGGCTCTGAAAGAAAAGGAACAGCTGGCCGCAGACCTGAGCTCCATGGAGAAGTCCTTCTCGGACCTTTTCAAGCGCTTTGAGAAGCAGAGGGAGGCGATCGAAGGCTACCGCGTGGTGGGTGGGCAGCGGGCAGGGGCTGAGCTGGGCTTCCTCACGCCCTCACCTTGTCGAGGCTGGGGACAGCCATCCCTTGTGGAGGCGGCGCAGCTCAGCCCCCGAGGGTGCAAGGCCAGTCCTGCCTGGAGGAGGGGAGGGAGCAGAGGGGTGCAGGGCCAAAGGTGTGCCAAGGTGTCCTGTGGCCCTCAGCACAGCAGCTACCTTCCGGGGGGCCTGTGCTGGGGGGCACCCGGGAGTCAGACCACATGCAGGGCTACCCGGCAAAGGCTGGGCACTGTGGGGCTCCCCAGCCCTACAGCTGACCCTGCTGCAGCCCCCTCCTCCCTTGGCATCATGCCAGCACCTGGGCGAGGGGAGATAGGTGAAGGAGCCAGTCCCCTCCTGGAGGGCGCAGGGAGCCGCACACGATGGGGCAGCGCCCGTCACACACAGCGGTCACTGGGATGCCGTGGCTCAGCCATGGTGGAGGTGCAGGCAGGCCTCCAGGGGGGTGCAGACTGGACCCCAGCCCTCCTGCTGAGGGAGGAGTGCCAGAGGGTGCCACTGAGAGATGGAGACCCTGGCCCTGGCATCAGGACAAGCTGGGCCTTGGGGCTGTCAGCAGCTGCCCCCATCTGTACGGCAAAAGCAACTCTGAGGGTCGCTCCGTGGAAGAGATTGTCTTGAAGTTCCTTCTAACATGATCTTTCAAACAACTGCTTTCTATACCCAAAAGTGTCATGGCAGTCAAGGCCTCAGAGCCCAGCAAAGAGCAGACAGGACTCCTGAGCTGAGGAAACGGAGCTCACACCGCCCCAGCGCTAGGGGTGGAGAGAGAGGAAGGTGGCCAGGGCCACAAGCGGGCCTGCCCCGTGGGTGACCTGAGAACCCCTGGGCCTCGTGCCTCAGGTGGCCAAGACCCCTCCACGGGGTGGACTGAGGAGCAGGCCCTAAGGTTGGACACCTAGCTCAGGACCTGCCGGGGGTGGTGGCAGGATGAGGAGCAGATGGTGACTGGGGTGTGAGCTCAGGGCCCCCTGCAGATGGCATGTGGCTGAACTTGTGTGTTGTGTCTGCGTGCAGAGGGGCCCCAGGGGTGCGAGGTGTCAGCTGTGTATGTCCAAATGCTTCTGCTGTCGCCAGGGCTGCTCCTTGGACCCGGTGCCGGGCCTGCTAACCTCCGTAGTGCCTGGGCAGAGGCGCAGGCTGCGTGCTAGGATGGCCGGGATGCATGTGGAGCCCCTTTTCCAAAAGGAAAATGGGAAATGCTGTTTCCACCTGGCCTTCCTCCTCCGGGCTGCTGTTCCCTTAGACTCCCAGAGGGCCTCCAGGGGTGGGCTTTCCCGTCTGGCCCCGGAACCCCCAAAAGCCAGGCTGGGTTAGTCTTGAGCAGAAAGCAGTGTTAGCAGGTGGTGTCTGCTGGTTCCTTAAAGAATGAAGAGTCGCTGAAGAAGTGTGTCCAGGACTACATAGTCAGGATTGAAAAGGAAGGCCAGAGGTACCAGGCACTGAAGGCCCACGCAGAGGAGAAGCTCAGGCTGTGAGTTGGGGCGGAGAAGGCACCCCAACAAGCCTGCAGCAGGGCAGGGCTCCCCTAGGGCTGGGCAGGTGCGCTCACCCCACCTTACTCCCCAGGGCCAACGAGGAGATCGCCCAGGTCCGGAGCAAGGCCCAGGCAGAGGCCCTGGCCTTCC
Source organism: Phataginus tricuspis (assembly GCA_029783875.1). Classification (NCBI taxonomy): domain Eukaryota; kingdom Metazoa; phylum Chordata; class Mammalia; order Pholidota; family Manidae; genus Phataginus; species Phataginus tricuspis. The sequence goes on along the minus strand of JAQQAC010002594.1, from coordinate 91,860,243 downwards.
AGGCGAGCCTGCGGAAGGAGCAGATGCGCGCCCACTCGCTGGAGACGGCCGTGGAGCAGAAGGTGGGCAGGGCCGGGCCCGCTTCCCGTGGTGGGGGCGCCCTCCCAGTCCCCGGAGCCCCCGCGCCCGGGCCAGGCCTCTGCACTCCGCGCAGGCCTGCCGCCGCCACACGAGCGGCAGGAAACCCAGGGACTTTGCTGTCTCTCCTCCAGACTAAAGAGAACGACGAGCTGACACGGATCTGCGACGACCTCATTTCCAAGATGGAGAAGATCTGACGCGCGGGGCCCGCCCGTCTGCCGCCGCCTGTGGGAGGCTCCGTGTTCTCTTTTCTGTTGCCTCAACCTATTTTTAAGCTAGATTACTAACAAGACTAAATAAAATTTCCCTCAAGTTGAAGCTCTGGGCTGACCTGGTCTTGATCAAGGTGAGGGTCTCGGCCACAGCAGCGCCTGGCAGCTCACGGTCACAGCCAGGGAAACGCCTGGAACCCCCTGCGAAGGAGCGTTTCCTTGTGAGCTGGGAGCAGGGGTCCCCACACACGCATCCAGGCCGCGGCCTGCCCGGCAGCGGGCCTCCGAGCATCCCCCCGTGAGGCTGTGGTCCCCTGCCGCCGGGGAGCTGGCTCCCATGCAGCTGTCACCAAGGGTCACTGCTGGCCATGGGCTGTGGCCCAGGGGTGTGATCAGCGTGCTGTCCTCGCTCAGGAGGCACTGGGGGGCCTGGCCAGAGGGGTACCTGGGATCCCACTGGCAGAGGGCACATTGGTTCACAGGGCATCCAGAGGAAAGTGCCTGGTACAGGACAAAAGGCCAGGCTGGGGGCCACTTGGCCTCTGAACATCACCTCTGTCCCTGTTCGCACCACCCGCCTGTGCTCCAGTGCCAGCGCCTCCCCATCCTTGGGCACCTCCCCCAGGTCTCATGCTCAATACAGCTGCCAGAGGGGTGTGGGCCAGGGCCACGGGCCACGGGCCACACCAGACACTGCAAATCCTGCACAGGACGGCTCAGGACCCTTCCCAGGAGGAACACCTCGTGCCTGGCACATGTGTCTCCAGCTCACACCAGAGCTGGTACCCCTCCCTGTCACCATCCTGAGTCAGCCCTGCCCCTGGCTCTAGCATCTCTATCATCTGCCCCTGCACAAGAGGAAACCCTCCCCTCTTCAGGGACAGGAACCCCCATCCTACTCCCCTGCCTCCTGCACAGAGACCCCGTCCCCACATGGGGACCCTGCATCCTGCCCCCCTGCACGGGGACCCCTTTCCCCCTTCCCCCTCCCCACACAGGACTCCCGTCCCACCCCCACCCCCCACCCCCACACTGGGGACCCCTGTCCCCCTGCATAGGAACCCCCTTGCCACCCACTCCCTCACACACACAGACCCCACATCTCACCCTGGCCAAAATGGGGCTCCCTACCCCCGAGGAGGACTTAGAAGCTGAGGGGCTTCAGGACCCCACCATGGCCCACGGCACAGACGAGGACCAGAGGTCATGGGCTGGGGGTGGGGGGCGGGAGCAGTGT
>JAQQAC010002594.1:91780542-91858213 GCA_029783875.1 Phataginus tricuspis | reverse complement strand
CCCCCCCAGACCAAGCCTGTGTCACACCCTTGGTCACCCCTTGATTCACAGGACGAAAGTGCCGAGCGCCCTCTGCTCCAGCACTGCTCCAGGCCCCGGGGCAGCGCTGAGGGGCTGGCTTCCGGTGGGGGTGCGAGCAGGCAGCGAAGGACCAAAAGAGCAAATAAATACAGAACCTGTTGGGAGGAGCAGTGCCATGGGCAGAGGGAAGGAGGGCACGGGTAGTCTCTGGGGGGCCCCCGAGGCCCCCTCCAGCGGGTAAGGCCTGGCCGCCTCTGCACAGATTCCCTGCCCCACCCCACACACACCATGGAGGTTCACCGGCCCCTGTGAGCTTCCTGGGCTAGGGGCTCCCTCCCGACCCGTGCCAGCTGAGCAGAGGCTCGCTCAGAGTCCCCGCCGCACCCACGGCTAGGGCAGCAGGAGGCATGGGAGAGGGACCAGAATGCTCTCAGCCCGCCAGGGAGGAACTGGTCCCCATACCTGGCGAGGCCCAACATTCACAAGGGTGCAGGCAGCCCCCACCTGCAACTGGCTCAGCAGCTCTCTGGTGGGCAGTGGGTGGGACGGCCTCTGCCCTGGAGACCAGTGGTTCGGCTGGCCCGGCTCTAGCCCCTGCTCTGGGACCCCAGGACCCTCTGTGCTGCATAGAGGTTGGGGGCCAACAACCCTCAGGCCCCTCTGGACCTGGAAGGCAGCTCCCACCAGGGACCAGCCCTGCCTCCCCGCCGATGGACTGGGGCGGCTGGATGGGTTGCCCTGCACTAGGCCGGGGCGAGGCAGCCTGGGCACTAGGTGGGCCCAAGGTGGGGTGCCCCCCCGCACAAGCACCACACTGGGGAGGCCTCTGGGACTCAGAAACACGTGCCAAGCCAGTCGATGTCCCTGTGTCCCTGCCCTCGGGCAGCTCACAAGCAGAGTGAGCCAGGGCGGAGCCAGATGGCAGGGCTCTGCAGAGCCTTCCTGCCCCCAGGCGCTGGTCTCTGCCAGGAACGCACCACCCACTCTCAGCCCCTCACCCCCAGCTCAGCTCACGGTCTTCCTCAGCCCGGAGGCTCCCGCCTCCACCTGGCCTCCACAGGGGAGGGTGTGCCTTGGAGCTGAGGGTCAGGGCTGCCCGCAGGCCTGGCATCAGAGGCCCTGGGCCTCCAGGCTTTAAGGAGGGAACCAAGACCCCTCCTTCCCCAGTGGCGTGAGCAGCTGGGCTGCACAAGACCCTGGGGGCTCTGGGGGCCCCTTTCTGGGCAGCACCACATCAGGAGCAGCAGGGGGCACTGACCCTCGCCCGCCACCACAGCAGCAGGCCTCGGGCAGGTCCGGTCACCCAACACCGCCGCCAGGGCCCCAGGCTCAGAGCTGCACTGCACTGCTCACCCCTCCTCTCCATTGAGGGACCACCGTGGGCCAGCCCAGCGTTGAAGAGCTTCCGGGAGGAGGTGCCCGACAAGCTGGCCAGCCTCTCAGCTGCCCAGAGGGTCTCTGTGTCCTGCTGAGGAGGCCCCACCCCGCCCAAGGGCCACCGGAGCCAGGCAGGAGCGGCCGGGTCTGTGCGGGCCCCAGCGTGCTCAGCCTTCCCTCAGGGGCACACCCTGCACGCCAGGTGCGGCTTGCCTGCCAGGAGCATGATCTCATTTACCCCTCGGCAGGGGGGCTGGGGCGGTACCCCACCCCCCCAGCAAAGCCTGTGACCTGCCCGGGTCCCAACTTCCCGGATCATCGACCCACCCCCCGCTGCTTCCTGGAATGCCCCCAGGGCTCCCGAAGCCGCGTGTCCTCATGTCCTCGCACAGACAGTGCCCTAACCAGGGAGCTGAGGACAGCCTGCGGCACCAGAGGATGCGGCCACAGGGCCTGGGCCCCACCTGATCAGGCCCCCCGGGAGGGCAGTTCTCCCGGGCCCTGGGCGGCGGGATTGCTCCGAGAGGCGGGTGGTCGAGGCCCTCTTGACTGTTTCTCCAGAGCTCTGGCAGCCGCCCACCAAGCAGGAAGTGCCGGCGGCTCCCACAGCCCCGGACCAGGCCTCCTGGTGCTTCTGGGAACCCCCTCCTCACACACTCAGAGGGCAGGAATGTGCTGGGGCCCCAGCCCAGGCTTGTCTGGCCCTGGTGCCCCAGTGGGCCCAGCCTGACATGCCCCTCCCCTGGCCGGGGACAGCAGGTGATGCTAGCTTCCTGGAAGAGGCGCCCTGGGCCTTGCTGGACACCCGGCCAGGGAGGCTATTGGGCAAGGACTCTGTGCAGGGGCTCCGTTCAGGCAGAGGGGACAGAACGACAGGACCCAGGTGACAGGGCTTTCCAGCACCCCCACTCTCTAGCCGTCCCCTTCATGACCAGGCTCTGGACCCTGTCTTCACACCGAAGTTGCCAGACCCCAAAGCCCAGGGGCCGACCTCACCCTGGGAGGGGACAGAGAGTCACCACAGACCAGCGTGCTGACAGGAACAGCAGTCTGTGAAGCACTCCTGCTGTGTCCCTGGCTTCCGCCTGTCGCCTGTCGCCTGTCCACGCAGGGCCTGTGCCCACCTCCTGCGTACAGAGCCCAGCTCAGCAGGTGTGGCCAGGGCTCCGCCTCAATCCTTGCAGGGCCCTGGGGTGCCTCTCCAAGCACTTCCTGCTCATGGGCCCTGGACTCCCCCCTGCAGCCCTCAACAGGCGCTGTCCCCTGACTCTACAGGCGAGACCGAGGCTCAGGGGACTGGAACCCCATGTGTGCAGCTTGGGGCCAGTCCCTGGCCTCGGCTCGCAAGCCCCGAGAGGGCCAGTGTTGGGGAAGGAAGTTTCGCGGTGGCGGATGGGCTAGACAGTGGCAGATTCGGGGCGGGGGAGTGACTGGGACTCTGGGCACCCCCCACTCTGGGTAGGGCTGGGCGACATGACCCCACGGCTGGGCATGCTGCTCCCAGCCCCAAACCTCAGGGGCAGGTTGTTCTGGGGCAAGGCAGCTGTTTTGAGCAGGATGCCCCTGGCACTCAGGATGGCCCTCAGCCCCAGCCACCAGTGCCAGGCCTAGGCTGGGGTGCTGAGCTGGGGGTCAGGAGGGTGGCCGCGGCTTGAGGCTGGGATGCTCCAGGGCCTGTGGCTACCTTGGGCCCCTCGGGGAACCTGAGCTCGGGGTGGGTGAGGGGCCAGGCACCGCAGGCTCAGGGAGACAGGGAGCCTTCCCTGGAGGGGGGGGGCCGGGGGGGGTGCTGGGGGGTGCTGGGGGGGCCCACCCAGCGCCCAAGGTCCCCAAGGCTTTGGCAGACAGTTCTCACCAGCACCAAAGCCCCGCAGAGGCTGGGAGGCCAGGCAGGCACCCCTCCGAGGCCCCCTCACGCCCCAAGCCCGCCCTGGGCTCGCACATCCCCGGGGGGCCAGGATGACAGATGGGGCTGCGTGGGGGAGGGGGATTCCCCCCTGCAGTGGTGGTGTCGCCAGGGAGGCTTCCTGGGGGAGGCCAGTCCTGGGAGACAAAGGACGGGGCAAAGGACGGGGCAGGGGGGCAGCAGGACAAAGCAGAGGGCTGGCTGCCCGCCGCCCAGGCAGCACCCCTGGCCGGTGTGGGGCAGGCTCCTCGTCCTTGCCTGGGAGCAGCTGGTGTGGAAGGTGCCTTCACATGAACAGGCGCCGTCGGGGACACGGGGCTGTGGGCACAGTGCCCCCTTGTCTGTCGGACCTCAGGCCCCCGGCTGTAGGCTTTGAGGAGGCGGGGAGGGCGCAGGCTGGGCTCGGATGTGCCGATACTGGATGTCAGCACGGCCGGGTCCCATGACCAGCCTGGATTCCGCCCAGCCGAGGCAGGAGCGTAAAAACCCGGTGTTCGTTACGTCTCTGAGGGCCATGAGCACAGTCGCTTCCAGAGGAAAACCCTGTCGACGACGGTGCTGCGCTGGGCCTGGGATGGGAGGAAGGACTGGGGACACCAGGCCCCTTTGGGGTGACAGTAGCCCCCATGGCATAGGGCCCACTGCCCAGCTCCCTGCCTGGCTGGGAGTGGCGGGTACTGGTCATGATCTCCATTCTACAGATGGAGAAACTGAGGCTCAGGCGTACTGGGCTGCACAGCCTGAAGCAAGGTTAGTACCCAGACTCCCGGCTCGGGGCTCCCTGGGGCAGACCAGCCCAGACCCTGGAACAAGGGCCAGCAGGAGCCCAGGGTGCCAGGGACAGGCGGGAAGAGGGCCTGGCCCACACTGCCCGGAGGGGGGCATCTCCATGGGGGGTAGGCCAAGACCCGCTGGCTGCCAAATGGTGACTGTCCAGGCTCCAGGTGTGTGTGGCTGCTTCCGGGGCTTCTGCAGGGAACCCGCAGCTGGACGGGCCTCCCACACACCCCTTCAGCTCCCTGCACACAGGGCAGTGCCCCGAAACTGGCAGCCGGGCATCAGACCAGGGACAGGGCAAGGACCAGGACGGCCATGGCCTGGCCAGAACACTGGCGGGGAGCTGGGGGCCCTGCTCCCACCTGCTGAGGGAGCCCAGCCTCCAAGGGCAGGGCCCGCGCAGGGTGGGAGGGGAGGAGGAGGTCACTGGGCGGTGAGCAGCGGAGCTCCGGGAGTTCGCTGGCTGATAAGATTTACCCGGGACCCTCGTTCCTGCCGCCCGGCTGCATGGCCACCGCTGCTTGGCAGCTTGAGCGGGCAGGGTGCGCCAGCCCAGCCCATCTGGGGCCCTGCAGCCAGGCCCACTGCCGTTTCTGGCCCCACCACCGCCTGCCTCAGTCCTCCATCTGTGGACGGCCCGGAAGGCACGAGGCCGGCTGTGTCCTGTGGGAGCTGCTGCCTTGGCCTCTCCTGGCTCTGGTCTCAGGGGAGGCCCGACCAGGACCCTCGCCTTCTGCCATGGCCAGGGCCCCCCACGGTGACCCAGGCTGACCCCCACCAGGGCCAGGCTGCCACAGCCCAGTAACAAGGCAGGAGAAGCCAGGAGACCCAGAAAGGCCAGCCAGGGTGTGCGGGGACAGCTCCTTCCTCCAAGGGCTCTGCCGCTCAGTGACCCCAGCCAGGGTGGCCCTGAGTGGGCTTAGCCTAGCAGGACCGAGGAGGGTCGGGACCTGGCCTGTGATGCCTGCACAAGGCACCAGGCACCCATGGCAGATGTAGCGTCATGCTGTGGCCTTGCGCCCGCTTGGAGTGAAAGCTGTGGGGGCACTCGTTGGGCCCCCCGAGGCAGGGGGTGCCTGTCTGCCCAGGCTCCCAGCCCTGAGACTCACCCCTCCCACCCATGCCACCAATGGCCTTGTTTGCCAAACGGGAGGCAGAGCGCTCCCCACTGTGGCCAGAACTCTCCGGCCAGACCCTGGTGGGACTCTAGCCTCCTGGTGCTTCCCCAGGGTCCACATGGTGCTAATACCAACAGCCACCTCCCAGCCTGAGGCCCACCTGGCGCACGCTGGCTCAACGGGCCACAGTCTCCGACATACGGGACTGAACAGGCCCAGCCTGTTTGAGACTTCACCACCTTCCTGACAGCTCAGGAAACCACACGCACTCTGGGTGCCGGCTCCCAGGATCCTGGAAGATGCTGACCTCCATTTCCATTCTGCATATGCTCCCTCCAGCCCCCTGCCACACCTCCATCCTCCAAAGACACCCCTACACCCACTCAGCCCTCCTCCATTTGTCTGAGCCCCCCTACGCCCACCAGCCATGCCCATCTCTGCACCCCGAGGCATGCACTCAGCCATCTGCACACCACTTGGCCATCCACAGACCTGTGGACCACCAGGGACCTATGTCCGCTCCTCTGGCCACCACTGTGCATCCTCCCTCCCGCCTAGCAACACTGGACCGGTCACACATCGACGAGTTCCCGGTCCTACCATCCATCACTGAGCACAGTCGCAGGCACTGTCGGGACAAGGCCAAGCTCTAGGGCGCTTCCTCCCTAGCCAGGGGAGACTGCCAGGGTGTAGATGGCCCCCTGCCCCCACGGCTGGGATGTGACAGGGTGGGCTGGGAGGGCACAGGGGCAGGCAGGAGGCAGGAGGGGGAAGCGGTGCCAGGGACGATCCCAGGGCAGACCTGGTGAGCTCCTGCTGTGTGCCAGGAGGGCCCGGGACCCCAAGGAAGGAGCCGAGGGCTCCCTGGGGCAGCCAGGTCTAGGGGAGGGCGATGACCCTGTGCTCCTCTGTCCAGGGGTCCCCGCAGCTCATGGAAGGCCCTGGCTGCATGGGGGAGGAATGGTACTGGCCCATGTGGGTGAAGTGGTGACCCCTTTCACACCCAAGAACATGGACATGAAGCCCTCATCCGCCTTCAGTGCAGGGGCCAATGGTACTGGGCCCTGAGAGCCACAGTTAAAGCTTCCTGGGTGTGGGGTGAGCCAATGAAGGAAGGCCCCCAAATTGGTGCCTCTGTGCAGGGCACTGGAGGACCAGTAGGTATCTACCACATAGAGACCAGAGGAAATGGGGTGCACATGCTGGGCTGGCAAGTGAGCTGAAGCAGGGCATGGAAAGATGGGGCAGCACGGGCTGGGCCAGGCAGAGCTAGGGGCCCCACGGGATGCGATGGACCCCGGGCTTCAGATGCCAATTCCTGTGAGCTTGGGAGGTACACTGGTGGCGGCTAAGTGGGTACCTGTGGGGTTCTTGGCAGAGGCGGGAACAAGGGCTTCTCCTTGGCCTTCCTGTGGCCCCAGGCCCTGGGCCCAGCGGAGATGGAGCAGAAAAAAGGTTCAGACCAAGGACACCTCAAGTACACACCCTCTGCTGGGGCTGGGGCTCGGCCAAGGCCCTAGTACAGCAGGGTGAGTGGGGAGCTGCAGTGGGAGGTGAGGACCAGCTGAAGCCCCCATCCCCCTCCTGCCCTTCCTCCAGCAGGAAGGCTCCTCCCTCCCTCACCCCCTCTCTGGGCACCTTGTTCATGCCCATGTGTGCCCCCAGGCCACAGGGCAGCTCCCTGGAGAGAACGGGCCCGCGGGACCCTGGGTGGGTGCCCCAGGGAGCTGACCACCGCCCTCTGCCTGGCCAGCCCTCCAGGGACCGCTGAAGGGTCCACTGTGGGAGAGCCAGTCCAGGCCCCAGCCCCACCACCAGGCCTCCTCTGGGCTCGGCCCCAGGGCCCCACCCCAGCTGGGACGCCACCCTGCCCCCTTCCCTGGACAGAGATAAGTGTGACTGAGGCAGAGATAAACTTTGCAGCCCAAGGCCCTGATTAAGGCAAATCCCAGGAAGTTCCCGCCCCATCCTGAAACCCCATCTGGGGCCTGGCCCAGAGGCCCTCCCAGGCGCCCCGCCTTCCCCACTCGCTTCAGGGGTGAGATGACTGTGGGTTGCGGGGGCTAACGCCCCCCACGGGCCCTCATCACCGTCTGCTCTAAAACCAGTAAAGTACAAGGAGGGGCCCGGGTCCTGCTGTGGCTGGGCCAGGGCCCCTAAATGCCCACTGGGGCCAGCAGGGGCCCTCGGTGAGGGCTCAGGGCCCAAACTGATTTGTGGTGTCTCATCCCTAAATGCATCATCCCAGGGCCCCCAGCAGACTGGACTCTCCCTTTGAAATGGTGGGGAGTTGTGCAGAGAGGCGAGACAGCCTGGGGGCCTGGGGGTCTGGGGACCTCCCCGTCTGCTTCCCTTGAACAGGTGGTCCACCCACCTACCCCAGCCAGTTCTGGAACACCCCCTCATCCACTCACCAACTCCCAGTTAAGACCCCGCCATCTGGGGTGTGGGGACAGCCTGCAGAACAGACTGGTACCCTGTGGCAAAGAGGTCTTGGCTGCGGTCACCCGCAGGCCAGAGGCAGAGCTGGGAGTGTGTCCTGGGCGGTGGGCAGGCGAGTGTGCTGAGGCAGTCAGCCCTGACTACGGTGGAGGGCAGTGCGCCTGGCCCCCGGATGGGAGGACGGCTGGGCCGCCTGGGTGTAGGCAGGCGTGGCCCTCGGTTGCCTGGGGTGGCATGCATGGCGCCACCGAGTAGATGACTTAATCACAGGAGGGCTTTGTCCCCAGGCACCCGCCCCCCACCCAGATCCTCCACCCGCCTTGCCTCCGGCAGCACGCCCCCACCCACCACCCAGCTCCTAGCAACTTGCAGCCAAGCCTGGGCAAATGAGGGGGGCTGGGGACTCTCCCCGCAGGGCCTGGGAACAGCGCAGGGGTGGCCGTGGGGTGTGGCCAGGGCAGATCCTTCCCAGGCTGGGCTTGGGGGTGCCTGCCCAGCCTGGCCCATGCCAGCCCCCCACTAGGGCATCCTGGGAGTGGCCCCGGGCTGGCATCCTGGCAGAAGAGGTGCCAGGGCTGGGGGTCGGGGCTTTGTACGCTGCAGCACCCCCTTCCTGGGCCCCCACCCCACTGATCCCGTCAGAGCCTTAGAAAAAGAGACAAAGGCCCAGGAGGCCCCGGGGGCCAGGACACAGGCAGGAGATAGGGTTTTAATGACCCAACCATAACGGGTAAGGGTGGAAGCGCTTGTTAACCCTGTCAGGGCCTTGCCCTGGGGCCTCCACCCCCGGCCAGACTCTCCTTCCCTGACGCCATGGTCCTGGGGTTGGAGGGAAAATCTTATCTCCAAAGAGAGAGGACCAGGGCTCCAGGTTTCCCAATGCCCAGACCCAGTCCCCTGCCAGAGGCGTCCGCTGAGCCAGCCTGGGACACAGCCAGACACAAGTGGGGCCCCCATCTGCCATCACATCCCCTCCGCACCTGCGACCTGCCTGCTCCTGACCTGGGCCAGGAGCCGAGCCAGCCAGTATCACCTGCAGCACAGGAACCTGCCCTCCTCCTGCCTGGAAGCCCCCCAGCGCAGCTCCCAGCGGCCCCTGCGGTCTGAACCAGACAGGGCGAGTCTCCCGCCAGGCACCAGTTCCCAGTGGAGGAACCCTGCACCCCCAACCTGAGCCCACCCTGGGGGGTGGCCCTCTGCTCCCCGCGCTGGGCAGGGAATGGGCTGGGGTAGAGCGTGGGGCCACCCTCACAGAGCACAGGGAGTGGAGTGGCCGGCTCCTGCCGGCACCGTGGGCCACTTCTCGAGGCAAGCTCGGGCGGGGGCTGGCCCAAGGCAGCCGGGCAGCAGGCAGGGCCACCTCTGCTCTCGGGACCCCGGTGCCAGCACACAGCGAGGCACTCAGCAGAGGACTGTGCGGCCCCCACACATCTCCCCAGGACCGCTCCACTGAGCAGACTGTGGGGCCCCATGGACACAGGGATGCAGTGAGGGGCGCTGGGGTGGCCCACGACAGTGCGATCCAGCAGGGTGCTCTGCTGGTTAGAGGCCAGGCAGGCTGAGAGGACTCCAGGGCTCAGGCCTGAGAGCTGGGTCAGGCACGGCGCCGGGCAGGGGCTGGGAGTCAGAAGCAGGGTGTGGCCCTGTCAAGTTCAGGACGCCCAGTCAAGATGCCAGTTAGCTGGGTCCAAGTGCAGACACCTAGCAGAGAGCGCACCTGTGTATCCCTCTGTGTGTGTGCTGTGCACACGTGCCCATGGCCTGTGTGTGCCCTCCCAGAGCTGGGCTTGGGCCCCGAAAAGCCACCAGCAAGGCTCTGTGTGGCAGGCGCTGATGCAAGTCACTCACAAACACCCAGCAGCTGGTCCTCTCCAGGAGCCCCTGAGCTCTGCCCACCCCAGTATGCCTGTCTTTGGGGCTCCCAATTCCTCTCCCAGGAGGCCTGGCCCTGGTCCCCTAACCCCTTCCTCCTTGAAGTAGGTCCTGGGATGGGGGGACCCTGCACACCCTGGTCACTCAATCACACAGCATGAATGAAGGCCTTTCCCAGCCTCCGGCAGGTAGGCACAACCCCAAGAGCCTCCAAGCAGAGATGTGGGTGCTGCTGGAATCTAAGCCCTGGACAATCCACCCCGGGTGGAGACCTGCCTCGGGCTGAACCAAAAAACAAAGAAATGAAATTATACCCACAGCGGCCGCCCGGCCACTCACCTGCGGCTGTGTGCTGCAGGGTGCAAACGCCCTCTGTTTTCACCCAGCCGGCTCCACAGGCTTCCAACATCTTAATAAGGAACGTGGCCCGGCGGGAGTGCGGCGGCGGCCATGAATGGCGCCTGTGAGCGCGGAAGGAAGGCCGTGCTCTACGGCGGCCACGGGATAAAGGCCCCAGTCATGCCGGCAGCCTGGCCCGGCGCGAGTGTGCTGAGTTGAAACTATAAATTACCCACCTCGACCAGCGCCACCACAGCGCAGGCGGGGCGCCAGGAGGGGGCGTGGGGGGCTCTGTAAATCGGTCCTTTCACCGCCGGAGGCCCCACACGAAAGAAAAACTTTGTTTCATTAAAGCAACATCAGGGCTGTGGCCGCCCGGCTGGGAGGCGCCGGCAGCAGGGCTGGGCCCTGGGCAGGCTGGGGGCCCCGCACCCTAGCCGTGGAAGGAGAGACGGGCTCAGCCAGGGGGCCGCCGGGGCTTGCCCCATGCCCTGCCCAGCCGGCCAGCGCCGCACACTCTCCAGGCAGCCTCGCCCCCAGTCCCCCACGGAGCCCCTGAGCCAGTCTGTGCCCAGCCCAGAGCGGTGGACGCCCCAAGAGCCATGTCTGCCCTTCAGGGTCTGGGCTGGGCCAGGGGCAGTGTGGGGGCCAGGGAAGGAAGAGGAGGGCGCCCTGCTGCGGGGCCACAGCACAGGCCAGCCCTCGGGGCAGCCCTGCACCGCCCCACGCACTCCTGGCTGCTCAGCTCCGGGGTGGGAGAGGCCAAGCGCCTTTGGGAGCTGCCTGGGATAATATTTAGACAATTTAAGTGGAAATGAATGGGAATAAGGGGCTTATCTGCACTCCTCACACAGCCAGGAGGGTCTGTGTGGTGGGTGGGCGGAGACCCAGGGAACCTCCTCCTGCCACAGGTCACCCCCACCCCCGCTGCACGGAGGCCCACCCGCTGTCTCTGCAGGGACTCCCCCCAGTGAGGTCCTCTGCGCCCAGCCTCCTCTACAGCCTCCCCTCAGAGCACTCCCAGCCCACGGCCACCTTCCCCTCCCTCCCTCCCTCTACTCTGCACCCTGCTGGCGGGAGGGGTGCCTGGGAGTGGGACCTCAGGGACTGAGTCAGGTGGGCAGGGACTTTCAGGACCAGAAGTTGTCTGGCTTCTCTGTCCAGCGTGCAGCTCTGGCCTACGGGCTTCCCAGACTTGTCAGCTGAAAACAGGGCCTGAAAGTCAGGGCTGAGCCCCTTGCCCACCGTTCCCTCCCAACTCCGGCCCCCGGGCTCTCCCACTCCCTCAGGTCCTGGCAGCCAGCCCTCCTGTCTCCCAGCCCTGGCTCTCAGGTGAGTGGAGCTTCCAGGGCATGGGGGCTGACTGACGCTGGAGCCAGTGGAAGGAGGGGCCTGCCAGGACCAAAGCATTATGTGCCCAAGCATCTCCTTGTCCCCATGGTCCCCAGGCTGGCAAAGCTCCAGGGACGATCTGGAGCCCCAGAGCCCTGGCCCATCTGCTTGGTCCAGCACGGCCTCCTCTGTGACCGCTCACATGCAGCCCAGAGGAAGGCCCCCACACCGCCTCTCTGCTTGACCAGGCCAGAGCAGAGCTCCGTGGCTCACACTGACCACTGCCGTCTCTCCTGGGAGAGGGCAGAGGGCAGGCACCTTACAGGCAGACCCCAGGGGAGGCCTGGGCGTGGTCCCCACACTGCAGCCCTGCCCCGTTCATGCCTGGGCCTGTCCGAGCATGTGCTGCGTCAGGCTCCACCAGCCTCCATTTATTCCCTGTGCGGATTCAGAAATCAGGCTCCCCAGCGGAAGAAATGGGATCCCCGGGGGTCACACAACCATTTGCAGATGCCAAGCCTGTGGGCACCGATGACTCATATCTGTCTTCCAACTTGGGGCGGGGGTCCAAGAACTAGACTGTCCAGGACAGGCTGGCCTCCCAGTGGGGACAGACTGGGAGTGAAAAGGACCCAGTGTGGGATTCACACGGTGACGTGAGTGTGGAGTGGCCGAGCGGGTCGGGGGCCACCTCGAGGCAGGCGCCCCTGGGTTGGGGCCTGAATGATCCAGAAGAGAGGCTGGAATGGCTCTGAGCTGTGGGGTGCTGGAGGCCCCATGGCCCAGCCCAAGGAGCTGGGGAGGTAGGAGCTGGGGCCACCAGGCCCAGGGCACGGCAACTCCAGCCTTGTGAACATAATGAGGCCTTTGACTGTGACACAGGAACCGCTACAGTGAAGCCTGGCACATGGACAGGGAAGGCAGGGAGACAGGAGGGCACCACAGGCCCTGGGGGCACCAGGGGCTGACGGGCCAGCAGCTGATGGGCTCCGCACCCACGTCCACAGGCCCTGGGCTAGGTGCTGCCATCCCTACCCTTCCATCCTGCCCCCAGCCTGGGGTCCCCTCCCTGGTCCAATGGCAGAGCCCAGGCTGGGCTGGAGTGCCAGGTCCTTCTAGGTGCCAGGACATGGGCCTGGGAGGTGCTGGGCCTCCAGAGACCATCCAGCCCCCAGCATGCCCCCCAGGAGGCAGAAGGCCCTGCCCTGTGACAGCCCCACATCACCCTTTGAAGGCTGTGGGAACGCCCATGGGCCAGGCCTATGCCAGCGCTGGGGAAGCTGCTGATGGGGTGGCCACGGTCCAGAGGGCCTCTTGGCTGAGCTCTGGCTGCCCTCCCAAGGCCACACTGTCTGAAATGCTGAAATGCCCGTGGACAGTGGGGCAGGACGCACCCCCCTGTGGCCCAGCTGCCAAGAGCAGGCCTTCTGACCAGGCCTCAGTCTCTCCATCGGGGCTGCCAGTAGAAACAGGGTCCAGGAATGTGAGGCAGACCCCTCCCAGCCCCCCAAGGGCCCAGGAGAAAGGCAGGCCCTGGAGGCCCCTCTGTGAGGTCCGCTCTCGGGGCCACCACCCCCTCTTAGCTACCAGCAAGGCCTCCAGCCAGAACAAGGGTGCTGAGCCTGCCCTGGCCCAGGGGAGCGGGCAGCCCCTGCCCTCACTGCGCTCCGTCTGGGACGCCCGACGGCCTGACCCCAGCTGCTGCCAGCGGAGGGGGCGGACCGCCCCCAGAGCCTGCGGGCAGGGGCAGGGCCCACCGCTGCTCAGGGCTGGCTGGGGCTGGAATGTTTACACTCACTGTTTGCCTGAGAGGTGCCCACGGCCCCTCCTGCGGGGGCCCCTCCCAGAGCCCAGGGGCCGGGGCCCAGCTGAGTCCACAGCCTGATTCTGCCGGGGAGGTAGAGGGATTGTGGGGCTTGATGGGGAATTCCAGGGCTGGCTTTGACACAAAAGGCTTCCTCTGGCCTCTCTGCTTGCCTCCTCCCAGTCCCTTCCAGCCGTGTTGGGATACCCCAGCCTAAATAGGTGCTCAGCCCGCGCCTCCCCCCCCCAGCCCATCAGGGGCTTCCCAGCCCAGCTCGGAGATTATGCAAATCCCCAGAGACTCCTTAATTAAATCCCTAACGAGGCGCTGGGGCTGGGCCAGGGGCGGTCTGAAAGCCAGGGTCACGCTCCAGAGGGGCCCAGCCTGTCTGCAGTGTGAGGGGCCCGTGCCCCTGTGCCTGGGAACCGTGGCGCAGCCGGAGGGCGCTACCCCTCCCGGGCCTGCCAGCCCGCAGCTCCGCCCCTCCCGCCTAGGGCCTCAGTTTCCCCAGCACCCGCCCCTCATCCTGCGGCCCAGGCAGGGGGCCGGGCAGGGGGCCGGGGTGGGGCAGGCAGTGCCCCCTCCCATGCTCCCCTTTCAGCCTCCTGTTGTTGGGCCAACAGCCCAGCGGCCCCTGAAAGGCCAGGATTAGTGCACATTAGCAGCCCTGTGAGCACACCCGGGGCGCCCCTTCCGCCCCCGCCCTCCCGCCCACCAGGCCTGTGGCCACGAGTCCTCCTCAAGTGTCAGGCCTTGGGTCAGGGCTGTGGCCTCACTGGCAGCCCAGCAGCGGTGAGCAGGGAGCCCACCCCACAGAACCGCCTCCCGGGCACACAGCTGGGGTGGCCCGAACCCCCTTGACCTCCACAGCTTCCAGGCCTGGCCTGGAGAGAGCTGCCTACTAGGCCAGCCGGCTAGGGCCCCGGCCCCCACCGGCCCAGCCCCAGGGAATGGTTGCACACGGGCTCCCATGCCCACCTCCAGGCCCTTGCCCGCTCCCAACCTCCTACCAACACAAACATCGCCTCCTCCCTAGCAGCCTGCCTGGATTTTCCCAAGCTCAGCTCCGGAGCCCTGGGTCCCTGAAGCCTTCCCCTCCTCCTGCTACCCCTGGCTCCAAGATCACATGGGTTGGTCAGCGTCCCTTCCTCAGCACCATGCCCACATGGGTGCCAGGCCCATGGATCTCACCCTTTTCTCCCAAAATAAATCTTGGGTCCTGGGACCAGTGACTCCCAAGGGGGCCCGAGAGGGGAGGGCGCTGTTCCCTGTTGGAACTCAGGGACGACTCAGCTGCCGAGGGCCTGTTGGACCCTATCCCGGGCACCTAACTCAGATTAAATTATAAGGTGTTGCTATTACCCCATCCTGCAGATGGGGAAATCCAAGTACAGGGAGGGGCAGTACACTGCCAGCACGACCTAGCCTTCCGCCCCCGGGATCTCCTCTCTTGCTTTCGCTCTCACCAGCCACCTACTGTGTGTGGTCACCCCCAGGGGACCTTCCACATCTCCCCAGCACGACAGGCCCTGGAGGGGGGAGTCTCTACCGACACTGGGCCACTCTTTTCTGAGCCTCCCTTCCAGCTCAACCACACCTGCCTCCTGGGAACCTTGTGTTTGCACACACAGCTGATGCACACACACTCATGCACACACATGCACGCTCATGCACATACGTGCACACGTCCCGTGGCGAGCATCCCCCCACCCTCGCCCCAGGAGGAGAAAACATCTTCACCAGAGGAAGCAACAGGTCTGGCTCCCTAGGGAAAAAATGTGGCCAGACCAGACCAGGCAGCCTGTGGGCCCCACTCCTGTGCCACCGCCCTGGAATCACCATGGCCTCTCAAGCTTGGTAGTAAAACATTGACAGCTCCCCTCCGCAGGCCCGGCACTCACATAGACAGGTGTTATGGGGCAGCTGCCAGCTGGCGTGGCAGGTACAGCCAATGTGGAACACCAGCATTACTATGTGTGCAGGTGGGTTGATCTGAGTCCCCTCACTGCCCCCACCTCAGGGAGAGACCCTCGGGGCCTGTGGGGCCTCCAGGGCTGCCCCATCTGCCCCTGGGTTCTTGTCTGAGAGGACATCAGGCTGCCCCTTACACCCCCACCCTGTGCCCCAGAAGGCTCAGGACTAGCTGCAGATAGGCGTGGAGCTTGTGGGAGGCCCAAGACAGAGGGCCCTGAGTCCTGGGCCCCCCTGGGACAAGACCAAGCCCAGGAGTTTTCCCTTTGCTGGCTGCAGGGTTGGGGGTGGGGGTTGGCTAACTCTGACCCCTTCTACTCCGGAAAGGAAGAGGCAAGTCAGGTCCAGGGCCCGTGGGCCCCAACCCCCTGGCCAGGACAAGGACAGGCCTGGTCAGGTCCTGTGACTCTGGAGAAACCACATGGAGCCTGGGGTTTGCAGTGGGAAACCCGATCAAGTAATGACAGGGTTGGAGTGGGGGTGACTGGCAGAGGGAGCACCACCACAGGCCTATCAGCAGCAGAGGACTGCCATGCCCCCCTCTCCCTACAGGATGGCAGATGCCAGAGGCCAGCGCCCGGGCCCTGCACACTCAGCCTCACCCCCTAAGCCCCTCAGCCAGCCCATGCCAGGGCCTCCCCAGGAGCTCTGGGGCTGCTCCACCGGAGTGAAACCCAGGGAGCATCAGGCCAAGGGGAAGCTGTGCCCCCTTCCATGTCCTCTGACCCTCTTTGGCTAGTCTGGCCCCTCTGTCTGAGCTCTGAGCTGCCGCCAGGCCCCCAGGCTCCAAGGTGAGGGCCTGGGACCATGGGGAACTCGGGGTCACAGGCGTCCTGCAGCTGCCAGCCCCAGTGAGCTCAGCCTGCGGGCACGCACAGGAACCCACACACATGGCTCAGCTCCGAGGGCCTGGTGTCCTCCCCAGGCCTTCAGCAGCTCTGGGAGGCTGGAGGCAGAAGCTGGCCCAAGGTCCTGGGTCCCCAAGGGTCCTGGAGTGGCTGGCCACACCTACACCCCACTCAGAAGCCAGAATCCACTCTTGAGCCACTTGACCCACAACCCTGTGACTGGCACATCAGCCCAACTTTCAGAAGGGGAAACTGAGGCAGGCCCCAGTGTGTGGCCGGATTGGAGGCATGCCGATGTGGCCCTTAAGGGCTGTGGGCACAGGGCGCCTACTGCAGGCCCGGCCAGGGCAGACAGCCCTAATTACCACTCTCGGGCCCGCTGAGCCGCGCTAATCCGGGCCCGCCGCGGGCAGCTCAGGCGGGCGCCCCCCCAGGCCCGGGCACGGGGTCCCGGGGTTCTCACGTCCCGCCGGCCCCAATTAAAGTGAGCTCGGCAGGGCTGCTGCTGTGCTAATGAGCTCTGTGGGCCGCTGGGCTCCGAGCCAGGGGGCCGCGGGAGGAGTAGGGATGGGGTTGGCTTGACGGGGTGACTTGGGACCACTCCTGAGGACAGACCCAAAGGACTACCCCTGTCTGTGCCCACCCCCAAGTGGAGCTGTGTGGCCCCACCCTCGCCATGAAGGAGAAACACCTGACTGTGGGAAAGGCTGCCCCCAGTGCAAGGCCCCCCAGCCGCCTGCAGGAAACACAGCAAAAGTCAGGATGTCCACACACAGGGCAGTAGCTGGGGTCCAGAGGGCAAGCGGTGGTGGCCATGAAGGTCAGTAGTGAGGTTGCTGGCCTGGCCAGGTCAACCCCTGTGCCCAGCTGGGCTCCCTCTCGCCTGGACAGTGGCCCTGGGTGACAGGTGATGGGAAGTGCATGTCCTGCTGTCTGGCTGGAGCTTAACACTTTGTGGTAGACCCTAGGGGTGTCGC
This sequence comes from Phataginus tricuspis, assembly GCA_029783875.1. Classification (NCBI taxonomy): domain Eukaryota; kingdom Metazoa; phylum Chordata; class Mammalia; order Pholidota; family Manidae; genus Phataginus; species Phataginus tricuspis. The sequence continues at coordinate 91,841,429 of JAQQAC010002594.1, read as the reverse complement.
CACCTGACATGTCACTCAGAGGGGCGGCCTGTGGCTGGGGGTCAGGGGTCAGGGGCTGGAGGGATCTGCAGCCCTGTGTAGCTAGAGGGGGCCAGGGGCAGGACCAAGGGAATTTGCTAGAAACTTCTGAGGCCAACCTGGGGTGCCCTGCTCAGACTGGGTATTGCCTGGGGGTGCTCTGTGGGTTTTGCAAACTTCCCCCAACTCAGAGCTTCAGGCCACAGGTCCTGGCTCAGAGTTGAGGCCTGCTCTTGGGGGTAAATGGGAGGGTACCTGGCAGATTGGGTGGTGGTGGGCCTTGAAGGATGGCTAGGGGGGTTGCTGGAGTCAGGGTGCCACTGTTAAGAGCACCTCCAGTCTGTGTGCGACCTAGGGGGGCCACCCCTCTTTGGAGACCAGGCTGCGTGTGTGGGAACCCTGAGGGGCTGGGACTGTAGGCTGGGAGCCCGCCTCCCCACCCCAGCCTGCCAGATGGGGGGCTCTCAGTGCTGGGAACTTGTGGTTTTGCTGAGGCCTCTGGGTCTGGTCTGGCTTGTGGTGCAGCCTTCCTCCCGGCTCCAGTTCTGGACTGCGCCTGCAGGGCCCCAGACTGAAGGGGGTGGACAGGGGCCTTGGCAGGCAGAGGCCCCATCTCGGCCCACAGACGCCCAGGGAGGAGTGACAGGCAGCGTGTGGCAGGTTGGCTGGGAGCACAGGCCCTAGCTTCCTGCTGGCAGTGTCCTGCCAAGCTGGCCAGGGGGCCCAGGGCCCGATCAGCGAGTCCTACCGAGGACTCTAGCCTGACCCGTCCCCACACAGACATGCAGAACACATGCGTGCACATGGCCACTGGACGGTGGGCCTGACCCACCACAGGGTCAGGGCTCCATGAGTATTTGTGGTGTGTGGTGCTGACGAGGCTGGGAGTTTGTAAGGCAGATCCGGAGGTTGGCGATGGCCCAGTCCCCTGGGCAAGCCAGACCCAGGCAGGGGGCCCAGGACAGGCCAGTGCCCAGGAGACTGGTTAAGGCCGGCTTCAGGCCGTCCAGAGCATGAGCACCTAGACACAGCCATCAAAGACCCAGTGACAGCAGGGGACCCGGGGACAGGTCGGCCCATCTCACATGGTGGGATCCCGAGGAGGCAGTGGGGAGGTGGGAGGCTGTCATGGCCACTGAAATGTGCTCACAGACTTCTCCCAGGGGCCCCGAGAGCCAGAGACCGGGCTGTGGGCTGATCTGTGCCCTTGAGAGCCGTCCCCCAGCGGCCTCCCCACCTCCTCCCCACCGGCCACTTCATCCGACCTGGGGTGTGGATGCAGGGTGGTTGTGTTCTGGAAAGGGGAACCCCTTGTGCTCCCGAGGCCGCTCCATTTTCACCCCTCAGCTCGGAGGTCCCCTTTGGGCCCTGGGAGGGAGGGGCGTGGGAGTGGCCCCTGAGAGAAGCTGCTGGGAAGAGGGCGGGCGTCTCGCTTCCAACTGTGCCTCCCTTGGGCCCTGGCCCTCCACGCCCACCTCCCTGCTTGGCCAAAGCCTAGTGCCGGCCCTTGTTCCCTGGACAGCCGGCGAGCGGGGAAGGTGCTGTATCTGTGACAGCCCGGACTGGGCCTGTCGCACCCAGGGCAGGTGTCGGCGCCTGGGAAGGGGCCAACTGGAAACCCAACCCCACCTGCCAGCCCCCACCTGCTGCAAACCTGGCCAACTGTTCCCCCGGGACTGCAGATTAGTAGGACCCTCATCCTGGCCCCCCCAGGTCAGTCTGCCCCAGATACAGGAAGGGCCTGGGCCCAGGGGATCTGGAACCAGTTCCAGGGTGAGCTGGGCGGGGGCCATTTGCACATGGGGCCCACCGTCTCAGTGCTCGAGTCGGCAGCGGGGTTGGGGTGGCGGCCCAATCTCAGATCCCAACTCCCTTCCTGCTCAGATGTAGCGAGATCTGGGTCAGGATGGGGCTGGGATGAGAGGTGCAGGCCGGTGTGGGCTTACCGCTCTCACACCTGTCTGTCCCCGGGGAGCGGTCACCAAGGGCCAGCTCGCACTGCCTGCTGGGACTCTGCCTGGCTGTGGCCTCCCCTGGGAGCCCCCAGAGGCTCCTTTCCCCCACTCCCATCCAGGCAGTGTCCCTTCATTGGCCACACAAGATCTCACTGACCAGACCGTGGCCCAGATGTGGCCTCCCCTGAGAAAACCCTCTGCAGCTCCTGCCTGTAACAGGGCCCCCGGTGAGCCCCACCTCAGCATGCCAGGCATGCCTTTGTGTGTCGTGGCCCAGAGCACCTGTCTGTTCTGACCCCTATGGCCAAGGTGGGCCCTGGGGATGCCATGAGGCAGGCAGGAGAGGACCTGGGCTTTAGCCTGTCCTCCACCCCGTCCCTCAGCACAGCCCTCCCTGAACCAGGCAGCCCGAGGCTCTCAGCTCACTCTGCATCCATACCCTGCCGCTGGCCCCCAGGCATAAGCACTGTGCTGGTCGCCAGGACAGTGCCTCCGTGTCTGCCAGGCTACTCGGCACAGCTGCTGGTGGCCTCTGTGGAAGCCCTCTCTGGGGCCACATCCCAGCAGCCGCCCTGCGGCCCTGGCCAAGGCCCTCCCGTGGGGCCCTGCCCACATCTTGGGGATTTTTCTGGAAGCCCTGGGCCATCCACTCATCTCCCCAACCCTGACCAGATACACTGGGGCCTGTGTGGACGCTGCCCCCAGGCTGACCCAAGGCGTCTCCTGGCTTAGCGGCTCTCCCAGACCTGCTCCCCTGGGCTCAGTGCAGCTTCATGTCCGTTGAGTCCACACTGTGGGTCCCTTTGGCTGTTGGCCATTTCCAAGTCCAGGGGGCACCTGGGTCCCGGAATGAGACCAGAAAAGGGGCAGTGGGGGTCCCATGGCCCACCCTGAGTCTTCAGCACCCCCAAGAGCCACCTCCCCCTAGGGACCTGTCCCCAGATGCTGGCCTGAGCATCCCAAAGCCACAGCTGCGTGTTCTGAAGGCGCCGCTGGGCTGAGGCGGAGAGGGGGCTGCGGCCCCCTGGCAGCATCAGGGCGGGGCTGTGGGGCCCTGGGCAGTAGAGACCATCACAGGATGGGGCTGTTGGGACGCCATGCGGGTCCCCAAGAGAGTGCCTCCCTTACCCCACAGCCTCTGCAGCCTGGGGGCTGAGACAGGGCTTCTCGCCTGTCTGCGAGAGGAGGGCTGGAGCCGAGAGCTGCCACGTGTCACCACGTCAGACTAAGGCGGACATCCTCCAAGAGGGGTGTGGATAAAGTGAGAGTTCCTGTGGCCAGGATTCTCACCTGGCCCTGGTTGACTAGCTCACTGCACACCTGTGGGCAATACATGGCTGTTGAGTCTATATGAAGAGCTCCGCCCAGTGCTCTGGGCGCAACAGGGTGGCAGGGCTGCAGGGCTACAGGAGAGCAGGGGCTGGAGTGGTGGCAGCTCCGAGGACAGAGGCCCAGAGGACGGCTGTGGGGGACGACTGTGCAGAGAGGCCCAGAGGACAGCTGTGCAGACAGAGGGGCCCAGAGGCAGAGACCGGCTTGCTGCAGGCAGACTCGCTCTGAGTGAACAGGATTTTAGTGGCTGACCTGCCACCGTGGGAATAAAGTTGGGTACAACCCTTTCACCCCAAGAACAGTTTTGCTGTCAATTTCTTTGGTCACACTGAATCCATAGCGAACTTGCCCGGGGCTGAAACCCGTTGGCAAGACAAGGGTGCAGGCTGATGGACACTCAGGTGCAGGGGACAGTGGCACAGGGGCTGAGTGAGGCCCCCACAGTCCCAGGCTCACCCCACTGAGCTCCTTGGACGAGTCCATCTGCCTCAGGCTCAGTGTGGTGGCCCAGAGGAGCTGACCTTTGGGACGTAACTGGGGGCTTCTAACCACCAGCAGGCCAGCCCAATGGTGTGGTCAGCAGCCCCTGAAAGGTCACTTCTAGAGGGGCATGTCCAGCCTGGGGTCCCCTGTCCCCTGTGCCCCTGCCCCGGGTGGCAGGGCCCTTCCCAGGCCCTCAGCCATCCTCTTCCCACAGCTTCCTGCCCAGCTTCCCACCTGGGCTCCGGAGCTCTCACAGGGCCGAGGTCACAGCCTCCCTGAAGCAGGCGGCACAGCCAGCCCGACGTGGACGAGACCACAAGTGCGTGCTGGCCAGCACAGCTGCCTCGTGCTCTGCCAGGTCGGCCGACTGATGCTGACGCCTCTGCGCTCCCAGCCTCTTCCATGAATGGGCCGTGTTCGCACCTGGGGCGGGCACGGGTGGGAGCAGCGCCAGGGTGAGGTGGCCGTGCAGGGCGGGCAGGAGACATGCCGCCTGCCCCGGCCTGTCAGCCTACTTCTCTGTCGGCTCCTCCCTCCAGCCAAAGATGCCTCCACCAGGATGCCCTCTGGGAAGAGGACAGCCTGTGTCCCAGCTCTGTCCCGTGGCCTCCAAGGCCCTCATGTAACCTCAGCCCTCAGGGTGAGTCACAGTGTGAGCAGTGGGTCCTGACCTCAAGGGACTTCATCCCATGGGTGGCTGAGAGGCCAGCCGGGTGGGGGTCTGCTGGCCTAAACCCAAATCCTTGTCTGTTCCTAAACATGCCTCCCGTCTCTCTCACACCCGCAGCTCAGCTGTCAGCAAACGCACTTGGTTTATCTTCACTTCCCAGATGCCGGACACTTCTGGCCCTCCCCAGCCACTGCACGCCCCAGGCCTCCAGACACCCAGGCCAGGGCCTGTGCTCACTCACCTCCCTGGTCTCACAGCCTCCCCAACACACAGTCTTTTGAAAAACTATCAGGTCATATCCAACCTTGGTCTCCCAGGGCTCCTAACTCACCCCAGTAAAAGTCTAGTGACCAGGGGGCTGCCCCCACCCGCTCAGCACCAGCCCTCATGCGTCCCTCTCTTCCTCACACTTGCCAGCAGGGCCCAGCCTCAGAGTCCTTGCAGGGGCTGTTCCCTGGGCCTGGAGCTCTGTCCCTAAACATCAGAGCCTGTGTCCTGTGGCCAGGACCAGGCCTCAGCTCCCCTGCAGTTGGCGAGCCTGGCTGGCCACGTGGGCACAGGGGCCGAGGTGTTGGGACTTTGCTCTCCTTGGGTTCCCATGGGGCTTTCAGGGCCTGTCTCCCCTGCTCACGGGGGTCTGTCTCTCCCAGAGGGCTCGTGGTCAGCCCTGGGGTGAGAATGCTTGAGGCCCCCGTGGGCTCTGCGCCAGCTGTGTGCCCCACCTCCAGCCTGGACCACTGCCCCACCCCCACTGACACATACACTTTCCGCAAACACAACTCCATTTCCATTTGTGCCATTGATTGTCTGTGCAGACAAAGGCCCCTTTCAGGGACGTCAGAGGTTCAGCAAATAAATAAATGAATGAAGTCTTGGTGGAAGAAGAGGTGGTGGAAAGGGGCTGAAGGGGCTGGGCGGGGGCTGGGGGTTGGTGGCATCAGCTTGCTGGGCTCTGGACAGAAAGGGTGACCAGGGTTACCAGAAGATGTGCCCGCCAAGCCTGGAGGCCTTGAGCTATATTTGGGAGGGCTTGGGGGTATGAGGCCCAGGAAGGGGTGTCACTCACAAAGGCCCCCACACGGGCCAGGGGCTGGCTTGGTCTGCAGTTTGGTGGCCCCATAACACACCCTGGGTTCTCTGGGAGGGCAGATCGGGGCCTGCAGCCCAGGTGACAGCGGGTGGCAGGCCTGCATTTGGTCCCCTGTGTATCCCCACAAGTCAACTGCCACCCTTGACTCTAAATGCCCCAACTTCCTAGGGTCCCAGCTTGGACCCAGACACAACCCTTAGCCCAGAGCAGTGACCCTCCCGACAGATCTGCTCTCTGACAGACAGGAGAGATGCCGGGGCCCCACGTGCTGCCTTCCGGGGTGGGAGGCTGGAACTGCGTCCCTGATCCTGGGACCTCCTCCCTGTGGACAGAGCTCAGGCCACACGTGACCATGCCCCGGAACACACGCCTCCCTGAGAGCCCTGTGTTGCCCCTGACCTGGGCCCGAGGACCCCACAGAGGTGGGCCCTGCCTCCCAGCCCAGCCTCCTCTGCCACTACTACGGGATTCCATGGGGGCACAGAAGTCTGCACCAGACCCCAAGGGCGTGGCCCTGAATGCCTGCACCCTCCTGACGGGGCCCCATGGTGCCTCTGGAGTGGGGATCCAGGAAGGTCAGGGCTGCATTTCACAGAGGGGCTTGGCCTGCCGGGCTGGGAGGCAGCAGGCTATGGGTGAGGCTCCCAGCCCTGGCAGGGCCCTGGCAGGCGTTCTGCTGTCCTGCCCTCTGGGACAGACAGAACCAAAGCTGGACAACCAGTGCAGAGTGCTGAAGGGGCCCAGGAAGGCTGCCTGGAGGAGGGGGTAAAGGAAAGGGCTGCAGGAGAGAAGGGGCTGACATGCTGCCAGGGCCCCAGTTCCAGTCCAGGCGGGTCCAGCTCCAGGGCAGGGCTGACTCCTGGCCATTCTAAGGACAACAATGGCCAGTATTTAAATTCCAATTGAGTCAGCCTGAGCGCCCCGGGCGTGAGAACCGTAGCCCCCACCCCCGGCTAGAGCCCCGCCCACTGCATTCCTGCCTCCCCGGAGATGGCCATGGCAGGGCTGTCGCCAGGGGGCCGGGAATGCAGCGCTCAATGGCCAGGGACAAGGGCCCATTGAGTGGTGACGGGCTGGATTGAGCCGTCAGAGCGCCTCCACTGGGGATCCCTCCTCCAACCCACACCATCCCAGTGTCATCAGTGTCGGCGGCTTGGGGGACCTGCTCTGGCCCGCCAGGTCCCAGAGCAGGGCCGGGCCTGGGTCCCCTCTACTGACCCACTGACTGCCGGGCCCCTGAGCTCTCACCCCTCTCCACCACAGAGACTGATCTCAACCCATGACACCACGCTGCCACCTCGGGCCCTCAGGGACTGCCCAGTGCCCACAGGAATTGAAGGCCAAGCAGGGTCAGCTGACGGTCTCCACCAGCTGCCCCCTGCCTGTGGCCCACACTGCTGCCTGTGCTCGTCCGCTTTGCCTCCCCGACCCTGGGGTTATTTTCCCATCACCCCAGTGCTGTGGGCCCCAGAGAAGCAGGACCCGGCTCCCTGTCGCAGCACCTGTCCCCAAGCCTGGCTCTCAGGGGCCCCCACATGTATGTGAAGAGCCAAATGTTAATGCAAATGGGGAATAGTGCAGCCAGGACCCAGACGGGGCACAGGGCCCCTGCAGCAGCCCCCTCGGAAGGAAGGACGAAGGCGGCAGGTGGCAGCCCTTGTCCGGCCCCGCTTGGGTCCTGAGAGCTGAGACCCATCCTGTGAAGCCACCAGCGGCCACGAGACCCTGGTCCCCCTCCTCCCTGGATCTACCTTCCGCAAGTGGCTGTTCTTCAGCATCCCTCCCCACCCGGACAGGCCCCAGGGCGTCACTGCCCTCTGGGGCTGGGCACAGCCCACTCTGTCCCCCAGACCGTGTTAGTTACCTTGTCTCAAGCCAGGGCAGCAGGATGCCGGGGAACCTGAGCCCAGGAGGTGGTGGGTGACCGGAAGGCACAAAGCCCCGGCTGCCAGGGCCCCCACCTCAGGGCTTGAAGGGGGCTGGCGTGGTGCCCTCGGGCTGGCAATGTCCCTGTGCTTGGGAAGATGAGTCTGCCTGCCTCCTGGGAGCACTGGGGTTGGGGAGCTGGCTGGGGTGGGCAGCCTGCCAGGTCTGACATGCATCTCCAGCAGGCACGGTGGCCTACTGCCCCGACAGGTGACAGGGACCCCAGACTGAGCAAGGCGCGAGGGTCTGGGCTTTGTGGAGCTCCCGGAGACGTACAGGGGTGGGGGCTGCAGTTAGGCATCCCTGCAGTATACGCCCCCAAGGGACAGCTCTGACCATGTCACCCTCCCCCTCAGAGCCTGATCTGGGCGTACCCAGAACTCAGCCGCTTGCCGTCTGCCCTGCCCTCGCCCTGAGGTCAAAGCAGTGCCTCCTGGGCTGTCTTCTCACAGGCTGCCACCGCCCTGCCCTCTCCTGCCCGCTGGTCCCTGGACCCGCCTTTGGCCCCTTTGCCCATAGCGCTCCCTCATCTGTGTGTGTCCGTGGTCAGCAGCGTGGCCTCCTCTGCGCGCTGCAGTCTGAGTCCTATGCCCCTCACGGCCAAGGGGTTCATCGTACAACCGCCACACAGTTGTCTCCCCACAAAGGACGGCCCAGCCTGGAAGGCCGGGCATGGTGCGTGTCATTCAAGGAGCTGATCACAGGAGGCGCATGGGGTGATCGGGGCTGTGGGATGAGCGGATGAGAGTCACGGCCGCAGCCTCTCTCTCTGCCTTGGCTGCCAGGGAGCTCAGGATCGGGCCAAGGGCAATGGCTTCCCCTCCCCAGGTTCTGGAGGGCTTCTCTCGGCCAAATAAATTCAGTGTGCAAAAGCGGTGTTTATTAAAAGCCAAACCTGCTTGGCAGAAGTGCCTGATGCCCACTTCCCGAAGGTCCATTTGCCTTCTGTCCCAGCCCCAAGGCCCCAGCAGGGATACCGCCTGGACCTGCAGCACTGGCCCTGATCCAGATGGCCACAAAGAGCTGGGCTGGGCTTGGGCCGCCCTGAGCCTGGCCCGTGTGATTTATTCAAAGGTGGTTCTCATGACCCCAGGAAGCCCCAGATCCTGTCCTGTCCTCAAGGGTATCAGTACACACAAATGCACAGGTCGCCTGCCTGCACTGGACCTGGGGACTTACCGGAGCCCCGAGCTGCCCCAGACAGAAGGGGTATCCTGAGAAGGGGTGAGTGTCCTGTCCTGGAAGGGGTCAAGCCAAGGGGCCCCGGTGTCCAGGACCTTGGCAGAGCTGCCACGGAGGTGCCGAGCCCAGCTAAGTGTCATGTGCTGGCAGAGGAGGGCAGGGGGCTGATGCCCTGACACCTAGTCCTAGGTGTGCTGCTGAGGCCTGCCCTGCTGGGTGCCCCTGAGGGGCAGGGCCCTGGGTCTGGGGAGCTAGCTGGGGTCTTCGAGGGCCCAGGGCCTGGCAGGCATCCCAGTGAAGACGGCTGTGCTCAGACCACTGTCAATAGGCCGTGTGCTCCCCGAGGGCCACTAACCCTGCTAGGAGAGGTTTGTCCCTGCTGCCAGGCCCTGGCTCCAGCCGGCACCAGCCGGGGGCTGTGCACAGCCTGGATGTGGGGCGCCTCGGCCAGGGCCAGTTGCACATCCTGGGAGCTCTGGGAGCCCCAACCTGGGCAGAGAGCAAGCCCTGTGCTGTCACCCCTGCTCACAGCCAGCTGTCCCAGGGCTGCACTCCCTGCCTCAGTGGGCAGGACAAGCAGCTGTTGTCTGTCCTGGGGGGCGCAGGTCCTGACTCTTAGCGGTCAGTCCTCCTTCCCTGGATCCTGTCCCTTTCCACCTCTACAGATGCATGGCTGGGTTCAGCAAGCTCCCTTGGCCCCCCAGCACCCTAGGCACCCTCCTTAGATAAGGGGGCTCAGGGGTCTGGGACTGAAGAGTAGCCCCAGAGACCTGGGAGTGGGGTAGGGCAGAGCAGGCTGGCTGGCTGAGATGCCCACCACCGACAGACCCTCTTCCTGGGCTGGCCTTGGCGAAACTGAAGAAATGGACCCAGATTTGGCCACAGGCTCCCAGTCCATGGGCAAGGGCAGCTGTGTGGATAACGGCACAGAAGCCAAGACCCCAGCCATGGTGCTGAAGCTGCCCAGTGATGTCTGCCAGGGCTGGCTGGCACACAGTGGCACGCATGCCATATAGCTGCCATCCTGAGGTTTCTGACCTCCCAGTGCTAACCCTTAGGTTCACAAATACACACACATGGCACCTCAAAGACCCCACCCCTGGGGCCCTGCCCAGATCTGGGCCAGCACAGCAGCTGGTGAAGACCCCCCTTATCCTGAGTGAGCTGGCCCTGGGCTGGGGGACATCAGGCAGTGGCCTCAATGGGGCTCTCTGGCCAAGGACAGTGGGTGGAATCTGACCTCATGGGGTGGCCCCCAGGGCTGAACGGCAAAGGGTTTGGGCAGGGCCTGGAGCCAGTCCCTGTCCTGCAGGAGCTGGGCATTCCGGTGGTGGCCCAGCCTCCAGCCACCTTGTCCTCCCAGTGGCACCTACTCGGTGTCTGTTCCACAAACATGCTTGAGGGTTATCTTCAGGGATGGGAAGCGGGCAGGAGAACCTGAACTGAGAGGCCCTGAGAGTAAGTTGGCGCCCTTCGAGTCTCCACCTGCCCAACCAGCCAGATTTCTGGCACAACCAGTTCTGTGAGCTCAACAGTAGCAAATGGCCTGGGTCCTTTAAGCTCTTTACAAGGAGAACATGGTGTCGGAATTGTATGTGTGTATGCGTGCTCGAGTATGTGTGTGTGTGTACACGTGTAGATCCACGTGTGTGCGTGTGCATGCAAGTGTATGTGTGCACATGTGTTCAGGCACAGCTTGGAGGAGAGTGGGAGGGCCACTCTGAGCCCCCCAATTCCCGCGATGCTGGCCAGCACAGCAGCACCCAGGGTTGGGGGTCTGCAAAGTCATAGGGAGCCTGAGAGCTGGGCTGGGCGGGAAGCAGACCTGCCACCAGCCGGGGATCCCAGGCAGGGCCACCTTGTCTTGGGGGCAGTGAGGGTGGGTGGCAGGGGCAGGACTGGGTCAGGCCAGGCGTGCAGTACGTGGGAGTGGGGGGCGTCTTTAAGGCTCTGCCAGCTCTTGGTCTGGGGATTCACTACCTACCCCCCCTGCAGCAAGAGGGCATGAAGGCAGGACTGAGGGCCGCCCCGAGCACCACGGCTGTGGATGGCCCTGCCCTCCTGGCCACACCTCCCTATGGGGCTAGAAGGTGGCCCGCGGATGGGTCGGGGCAAAGGAAATGCCCAGTGGGGGCAGCTGTCGCCCTTGGCCGTGCCCCCACCCTCCATGTGCAGAACCTGTACTGGGCTGGTCTGTTCTCTCCGCCTGTCTGGGCCCCAGGGTGGGGGGCCTGGACCTCTGCCCCTAGGTGCCTATGGCACTGCAGCTGCTGGCCCCAGCGCCTGGAGAGTGAGCCGTCAACACTGAGAAGCCCCGAAGGGTGGGGCGTTGGGGGACAGGCCTCTCTGAACCCCTGGAGACTTCTCAGAGGCACCATGGAAGGGAGAACAAGTGTCATGAGAGGGGACATGGTGGGGGCAAGTCAGGGCTGGGATGCCTGGGGATGCAGCTGATGGCGACATTCCAGGCTCCAGAAAGGCATGGCCTCAGGCATCCAGAGGACTGGTCCTTCTGGGTTTGCTGTGTGCCCGAGGGCAGGTGCAGCCTTCTCTGAATCCAGGAGATGCCTCATCTGTCCGACTGGGCTCATTCATCCCCTGAGTCCCACAGACCCAGGACTGGCCCGGCTGCAGGAGCTCCTCAGCTCAGATGAGCTGTCCTGGGAGCTGGAGTGGCCTGGTGTCTGCCCTGGCCGCAGGTTGCCCTCAGCCAGGTTAGGGCCTGTGGGGCCAGGACCCCCCAGAGCCAGAGTGGAAGCTGTTGGATGAAGCCAACCCTCCTCATAGCCCCCAAGACAGGCACGCGCAACCACATGCACACACGTGGGCCCGCGAGTCCAGGCTTGGCCCGGGTCCAGGGTGTGCTGGGACCCGAGGCCCCTGCCCTTGCTGGGCACGTGCGCGGGCAGCATGGGGAGCCTGCCCAGCCTTGCTCTGACCCAGTTTCCCAGGCCAGGCCCTCCTGCCTGGGCGGGCAGGCAGCTCTAGAGGTGGGAGGGCACAGGGCTCAGCAGCACGGGCACCCTGGCCCGCAGCCACTCACTGGGGTGCCAGGCTGGCTTGATGAGTGGAGAATTTGGGTACAGGCTGCTCTCTGGGGATGCACAAGGCCGGCTCACTCACCCGCATGTGCGCACACAGACATGGCTGTGCGAGTGTCCCGTGTGTGCTCCCTCGGAGGGGTCCGGCCCGGCAGTGATCGCCCCTTCCAGGACTCGGCTGCCACTGGGCCCACCCGTCTCGCCCTTGCCTGTCTGCCTTCTGCAAAGGCCATGGACTGTCCTCCCTGCTCCGCAGGACGAACTAACTCATCGTCCAAAGACCAAGTCGTGTGGGCCTCCACCACCAGGCGGGCAGGGGGCTTCCTGTTGCGGGGGCCAAGCAAGAGGGGATCACAGATCGGGGCCGGGACGCCCTCGATGAACGCCCCAGATGAGGAGCAGGAGGTAGGGTCCAGATGGGCAGAGCTTCCCGAGCCCTTCCAGGGCCAGGACTGCTGGGCAGTGGGTGGGCAGGGTGCTGCGGGGAGGAGCCCTGGCCGGATAGGCTCTTCTGATCTGCACTGAGGCGACACAGAGCCCGTCCTGAGAAGACCTGGGCCTGGGAACAGGGGCTCCAGCCAAGGCCCCTCCCCAGGCCCCCTGCCCCCACCCACTCTAGCCCTGGGCAGGCCCCGGCCCGGAAGGTGACTGGTCCTTGGGGCAGGATCAGCTGGAGGCTGGAGCAGGCCTGGTCTGAGCCAAGAGCTGGCGCGGGCCCCACAAAGCACAGTGACCCCGGCAGCATGGGGGACCTGGGGCATCCCCACCCCCAGGGAACTGCCTGGTCCTCACCTGGTCCACAGGCTGTCCCCAGCCCAGCCTCACTGTGTCCAGCCCGCTGCCCGGCTCCCACCCACTTTCACCCTAAGCCTGAGGTTCCCCATGAGGCCACACCCTGGCTGCGGCCCATTGGGTAGCTTTGTCCACTCTGGATGGTAGACCAGTGTGGACAGGTGCGGGCACCCTTTCCATGACATCTGCCCTCCCTCTGCCTGGGTGGTGATCAGCATCCCCCATGCGCCAGGGTGCTACCCAACAGCACCCTCAGTCCCTGCAGGGCTGGTCTACCAGACAATAAAGCTGTCAGTGGCCTCAGGCCATGGAGAAGTCAGGCAGGCGTGGAGGGGGAGGGAGGCTTTGGGCGGCCCTGAAAAGACATCTCTATTAGGGGGCTGCAGACCCTGCCTGGCCCTGGGGCCTCTGAGGGCTGGGTGGGGTGGGCTGGCATGGGCAGGGGTGCCCTCGGGCTCAGAGCAGGCATGAGGCTCCCTGTCCATCAGGGCCCACAGAAGGCAGGTCCATCAGGCCAAGGAGCGAGCCAGCTGGGAGCTGTGACAAGGAGGTAGTGGGGCACCGGCACCCTGAGTCTCCCTCTGGGTGAGGGTGCCCTGGAGCCCGCTCTGCCCTGTTCTGGCACAGACCCTTAGCAAACACTTGGTGGGACAGACCCCTTGAGAGGTGCTTCGCCGCACCATGCTTCAGTTTCCCTGTCTGCAAAACGAGGCAGTGCTGAACCAGTTGGACAACTCTTTGGCTTAAATAGACATCCCTCCGGCCAGCGCCCACTGTGTGCCCAAGCTGAGTGGAACGGCAGGACAGCACACTCGCTCCTGCCTCCAGGCTCCTGCTGGATCAGGCTTTCAGGAAGCTCAGGGCCTGGGGGGAGCCGCAGAAGCCCCGATCTCCTGGGGAGAGCCGCAGAAGCCCCGATCTCCTGGGGGGAGCCGCAGAAGCCCCGATCTCCTGGGGGGAGCCGCAGAAGCCCCGATCTCCTGGGGGAATGGGAGTAGAGCAGGCTCCCCACCACCCAGCCTGGGCCGGCAAGACCCCGCATGGAGTACAGCCTCTACAGATGGCCTTGGGAGGGGCTCCTGGGGGCCGGTCACCGCCCAGCTCTCCTTGCTGGGGCTGGGGACGGTGGGTGATGGGGTGCCACGAGTCCTGGACCAGCAGAGCCCAGCCAAGGCCTCCCCTGGAAGGCTCAGACAGGTCCCTTTCTCTGGGAAGCCCTAGACTTCCTCATGCCCCCCTAGGCACTTCCCCTAGCTGCCTCCTTCCTCCCAGCCACCCGAGTGGGTGCTGTCAGACCCACTGCATAGCTGGGAGACCAAAGCCCTGCGTGAGCAGCCACGTGCCCAGGCCACAGTGGCACTGGGCAGATCTGGGACTGTCCCAGACCCAGGCTTTGACCTTTCACCCCCAGGTCAAGCGCTGTTGCAGCCTCTAGCAGACTGCTTGCAGTGTCACCGGTACCAGCCAGGGCACGTGGGCTGAGCTAGCTGTTGGGGCAGCCTGGAGTGGGGACCAAGCCCCCCAGGCCATATTCTCCTGGGCAGAGAGCCTGTCCAGTGAGTGGGGAAGGCAGGGGGCAGGGGTGGGGGAAATCATGGCTCAGGGCTGGCCTGGCTGGAGGGTGCACCTGGAGAACGGGGCTCCCTGCAGCAGCTGCTGGGCAAGCCAGGGGCCTATGCTGAACAAGTCCACTCTGCAAACAGCTGCCTCCTTTATCAGCAGCTGACCTGGGCGGGGGTGGGGTGGGGGTGGGGCCAGCCATCCCTCCACTGCCAGGCTCCTGCCTGAGGCTGGGGATCTATCCTGCTCTCTGGGCTCCCTGGATACAACAGAGAACTCCCCACCCTTGCCAAGCACAGCAGAAACCTCCCCAGGGCAGGGCACCTGCACTTGGCCCCTGTGCACCTGACTGGCCATGTTTCCTGAGGTCCAGTGCCTCAGCTTCCCTGCCTGTAAAACACAGCTGATGTGGGGCCAGTGTGAGGACCAGCCTCAGGGGGCATTGTCAGAACCATTGCTGCCAGCTGCAGGCCTCACGGTCCCCAGCCCCACAGGATGTGGGTTGTCCCAACCTGGGGCTTAGGAGGGATACCCTGGCCCTGGCCTGGACTGGACAGTGCCTCCAGCCAGCAAAGGCTGAGGTCCCCACTACCTGCTGGACCCAGATGGCCACTCTGAACTCACTGGCTGTGGCTGGAAGTGTGGCTGAGGTTTGTCCCTGGGCCACCTGTGCCAGGACCAGAAGGGGCAGAGGGCCCGGACTGAGGCCCTGAAGAGACCCTCTGGCCGAGGCTCAAGGCAGAGCTCACAGGGGCTTCCTGGGGCAGGTGCCTCCAGCAGGGCCCAGAGGAAGGGGCCTCTGAAGAGGGTGGAGGCTGCCTGCTGGAGGGAGGGTGAGGTGAGGGGCGGCCTGACGACCTCAGGCCTAAATTCCCACTTCAGCGGGAGTCTGGGGGACCAGGGCTGTTTGTTCTTAGCAGGAAGGCGGGTGCTGGGGGGTGGGGGAGAGAGTGGAGCCTTTTCAAAAAATAAAAATAATAAAAACGCTCATTTAGAAGGCTCCCAAGATGTGCTGAACTCCAAAAGGGTCTTGGAAAAATGCTGAGAAGGTTTAAGTGTAAATGGACCCAAAACACCATAATTAAATTTCCCTTAAATTTACCAGAGTTTGGGGTCAAAGAAAAAATAAAACTTAGGGAAAATACACTTGAGGTTTCAGGCAAATGCCAAGTGCTTAGGAAAATAGATTTCTGAGCTGCTCAGCGGCTACCAGCCTGGCCCTCGCTAACCCCAGGAGCTCTGGTGGCTTTAACCCTGCCCTGGCTGGCTCTGGCCCCCTCTCCCCTGTCCTCGCTTCCAGGCCCACCCCCCTGGGGTCCTTCCTCACAGCCTGGCTGGCCCTCCCAGGCCAGACTCTCCCCACTGCCAGCTGCCTCCTCCCCTCTGCCCTGTGGAGTGGCCCTCTGTGCCAGGTTCCATGTGGGGAGCTGGGCACCCCTCACCCTCCACCTGGGTTAGAGCCCAGAGGAGCTGGAGCCTTCATCCCCAGACCCCCCACCACCCCACCACCCCACCACCCTGCCACTCTCTCTCTCGCGTCCCCTGACTCCCTGCCACTCTGCCACCTCTCTCTTGCGTCTCCCCCTGACTCCTGCCACCACTTTCTCGCATCCACCTGACCCCCCACCCCCTGCTGCCTCTCTGCAGACAGCCCTGGTTTTGCTCATCTGGGAGCAACCACATATTCCAAACTGAACGTCAGAACTTGAGGGCTAGTGGTCTGAATGAACCAAGGGGCAAAAAGGTCAAAATGTTTGGACTGGGGCTGTCACAGCATATCCAGGAAGATGGCTGCCCAACATTTGATTCATGGTGTTGCCCTTTTTGCACAGCCTGCCAGGAAGCTCAGAGCTAATTGAGGATCTCATACAGTAGCTACTGTTGGCCAGTGGAGTTTGGAATATTTTCTCTTCTCCATGTTCTTTAAAATTCCATTTTCCATTATAATGAGCAAATCAGTTATTCTTTTCTTGAAATCTTTGAGAATAAATTAAAAAAGCAGAAATCATCCAGGATCCACAACAGCCACGGCTTCTCTCAAATCTGCCCTTTCTTCTTTGTGGGGAAGGGGCCAGCCCAGCCTGACTCAGTATGGCCATCAAGGGGCCCTCTTCCTTCACCATGTGGTAGCCTGCCCTGGCACCACTGTGCCCTGCCAGTGATGTTTCCAGAGACGGTGGGGTGTGTGCTGGGAGATGGGCACTCCCACAGGAAGACGAGCAGCCCCCTCAAGTTCCCAGAAGGCTCCTGGGGAGGCTCCTGAAGCTCCCTCAGGTCCCCGATCCCTCCACTCAGCCTTGCGGCAGAGAGAAACTCCCACCAGCAGCCCCATCTCTGGGCCAGGCCTACATCTGGGAGGCGGAGCTGAGCACAAGGCTTCAGCTAGGGGCTCCCGCTGCCCTGGATTCCAGGCCTGGCACTGACCTTGATGGGCACCTATCAGGTACGATGGCGGCCACATCTTGTCAGGAGTGCTGTGGAGAGCTGGCAGGATGTGAATTCAGGTCCACGCCAGGGGCATCCCCACTGCTGGGCACACCTCCCTGCCATGTCCCCAGCATCAGCCTGGGCCTGGTGGGGGAGGCAGGCAGGGTGGAAGCAGGGCTGGCTGCGGACCGGGCAGCCTGCCAGGGTCCCTGCACCCAGGCACAGAGCAGCAGGCACCACTCCCACTGCACCCTGCTTCCCACAGGCCCCAGCAAGCCAGCGGCCCCACTCTGAGTCACCGACCAGGATGGGCTGGGCTGGGCTGCCTGTCAGCCCCTGACTCTCACCCTGCCTTCGGCCTCCCACCCGCACCTTCATCTCCCAGGGACCCTTGTGGGTGTGGGCCTTGGGAGATGGAGTGGGCATGTAGGGGAGGGGACAGGGGGCCATGGACGCTGAAGCAGCGGCTCTCCAGCCCCACACACTGGCCCCCCCGTCCAATGAGCCCAAGGAGGGCCCACGTCACTGGGGTGCCAGGGGACCGAGCCAGGTAATGCTGCAGAAGGTGTATGCGAAATGCTCCATCACAAGGTCTATGATAAAATAATGATTACTAATGGCTAGTTAAGAGATGGCACTGCCCCAAGCTAGGGAACACGGGGCAGAGGGCGCTGCACACAGCAGGCCTCACCCTGACGTCAAGGGAAGGCCCCAAGGAACGATGTGCTCCGGTGAACACGCGGGCCTGGAAGCCATCACGGAGAACGGTACGATCCTTCTGTCAATGAAAATGCCTTCAAGTGATGCCCTCCCCTGGTGGCAAGGGTGGGGCCAAGGGGGCTGCCACTCCTTTGGCATTGACAGCAGGCAATGCTCAGACACCTGGGGAACAATTTGGTAGAATCAGCTAAGAGCCACAAAAATGCTCCCATTGCTTGAGCTAAATGCTCCTGACAGGGCCGCCGCAGCGGCAGTGAGGCTGTGGGCAGCACCAGAGGAAGCAGCTGGCCCAGGTGTGTGGGGGCCCCAAGAGATGGGCCCACACCTGGACCCCGTCGCCTGGGGCCGCGACTTTATTTGGAAAAAGGGTCTCTGTGGTTGTCATAAAGTAAGCTCTTGAGATGAAGTCATGGATTATCTGGGGAGCCCTACATCCAATGACAGGTGTCCTTAGAAGACACGGAAGAGTAGAAGGCCATGTGACTGCAGAGCAGAACTGGAGGGATGCGACCACAGCCAAGGGGTGTCTGGAGCCCTGGAGGCAGCAAGAGGCAAGTGGAGCCTCCCCTGGAGCCTGCAGAGGGAGCCGACCCTCCCGCCTGGACCTCAGCCTGCTGGCCCCCAGAGGTGGAGGACTAAAGGTCAGCCAGTTGGTGGCAATTTGTCACAGCAGCCGTAGGAAAGGAAGGCTGGCTGTGACGTACCTGCAGTTGCCCAGGTCTGTGCGAGGGTAAGGCCGGCATGGCCCCCCACTGCAGGCTGAGAGACGGGGAGCAGAGCAGAAGTGGGGGTGCCAGTCTCCACCTCTCTCCCCTGCTAGTACTGCCCACCGGCCAGACCCACACAGAGGCTGGAGGGCAAGGGAACTGGGATGCTGGGGTGATGGGGCAAGCTCACAGAGATGGGTGGGAGAAGAGACAGGTGGTGCCTGGGGAATGGAGAGCAGCCAGGACAGGCCCACTGCTCCTGCGGGCCCTTCTGACAAGGAGATAGCCCTGGGGACACAAAGATGGACAGTGTTCCCTCTCAGGAGCAGGGGAGGCAGGACGCCCTGCTTGGGGGTACAAGGAAAGTCCGGGAGAGGACCCACAGGCAATGATGCAGAGCCCTTCCTGGGCCTCAGAGGGCCCCTTGGGAGTCTGTCCCTCTGGTGCCAGCAGATGGCCCCTTATCCCTGCCCTGCCCCAGGCTGACTTCCACAAAGGATTCTGGAGAACAAACCCAAATAATGGGCATCCCCAGAGGAAGGCGGTCGAGGGCCAGCCATCCACCAGATCCCTGCATATTAAGTGAGTGATTAAGCAACTGGTTAATAGATAAGAACAGAATGTAATGCTGTGGCCCCTGGAATGGTATCTTGGGAGAGGACCTATATGGGGTGGCCTAGAGCTGTGTCCTGGGGGGGTCTTGGGTTCAGGGGGTCTTGCCAGGCAAAGAAGGCAGCATATGACAGAGGGGCTGATCTGTCAGGTAAGCACAGAGGGGCTTTAATTGTCCATTTTCCTGATGAGCAAACCAAGTCCCAGAAGCCACAAGCTGGGTGGGTCAGAGACACTTGGCTGGTACAGACTAGAGCCCCAATCAGGTGCCACCCTCTGACTCCTGTAGGCCCCTAGCACCCCCTTGACTTTCCTGAAAGTGGGAAAAGAGCCCCTTTCCTTGTGAAGGTGGGCACAGAAGCCACAGTCACCTTGGGCCCTCCCAGCTCAAACCTGCCCCACCCTGCAGTGCCCCAGGACCTGGCACTCCGGGCTTTGCCGCCAGCCCCCTCCTCGCCCCTCCTCAGGGCCCTAGCTGGGCATTGCCCACCGGGACCTCCAGCCCCTGTTCTCCATTCTGATGCCTGGCAAGCACCCACTCTCCAAACCTGCCCAGGTGCTTAGTAAACCCATCAGTGGGCCCAAAGCTTATGGGAGCTCCAGCCCCAGGCGGACAGATGGAGCTGCCGGTCTTCCCCTGGCCCTCGTACACACAGCCGCGCCCCTGCCCGGGGGCAGTCCTCCGCTCCTCTCCCTGAGGACCCGCTGCCCTAACCCTTCTCAGTGAAAGCCCTGTGCCAGGCTTCCCTCACCGAGACCATCCCTCTCTGCGTCTCCGCGTTTCCGGGTCTGAGCCCCTGATCTGCGGCTGGGTGGTAACGGACTGCGCGCTGTGCAAAAACAGGGCAGCGATCCGCCTCCCTGTGCGCCTGCCAGGCCCAGCGGAGCGAAAGGGGACCTCGCCTGCCCTGCCCCGACTCCCACGCCCTCCGAGACCGCCCGGCGCCCCCGCCCGGTCCCGCCCCCTCTAATCCGCTCGTCAGCCCGCCAGGCTAGCGGCGGCCCCGCCCCCGGGCCGCCCCAGGGCAGAGGCGTGTCTCCGCGCCCAGCTAGTCGGTGCGGGCGTGGCCGCGGCGGGGCGGGGCAGGGGGCGTGGTGGCTGCGGACCGGCCCCCACTGGCTGCCGCGCGCCCGGCCGCCAGGGTTCAGTGCGCGGCGGCGGAGGGGGCGCGGGCAGCCGGCGCTGCGTGGTCCAGCTCGACCCGCCGCAGCAACGCAGCGGCGAGCTGACGACTGGAGGAAGGGGTGCAGGCGCTGGGCCGGCGGACAGCGTGCCGGAGTAAGAGCCGCACGCAGCGAGTTGGGCACCGGCGGTCGCCAGGTCGGTGCGCGGGGCCGGGAAGGCGCGGAGGGGTCGAGGCGGGCGCACCGCGGAGCTAGAGCGCGGGGCGGGCTCGCATCCCCAGCGGTCTCCGCGGCCGAGCCTGGCGGGGCGCAGGCTTCCCGCTCTGGAAAGTTTGCCGCCGCCGCCGCCGCCGCCGCCGCCGCCCTGGGAGGGCTCTGCGGCGAGGGAAGGGGGAGGGAGGGAGGGACCGCGGCGGCAGGCGGCCGGCGCCGGGCGACCCGGGAGCCCAGGGCGGCGGCGGACGGGCGGCCGGGGGTCGGACGGGCCGGGGCGCAGGAGCGGGCCGCCTCCGTTTACCCCCCTGCGCGCCCCGGTCCGCCGGGCTAACGAGATGCCCGCCTTCTCCCGCAGACTGCTGAGCTGCGCCCTCCTCCCGCCGGTGCCAGAGCCGGGCCATGGGGGGCAGCATGCCAGTGTGCGCCGCCTGAGGAAGCCGTGACCCCGGCCCCGCTATGGGAGCCCCGGCTTGCGCCGTCGCGTTCTGCGTGGCAGTGGCTGTCGTGACCGGCGCCGCCTCGGGGCCCCCGGGCACGGAGCAGCGCGCGGTACGGAGAGCGGCAGGTAAGGAAGGGTCCGAGAGGCCCGCGGGAGGGGCCTGGGGCTGTGGCCGGCGGAGGGAACGGGCGCCTGCGGGGGCGGGGGCCGCGGGGTCTGAGCCGGCCCGAGGGCGCGCCCGGGCTGGCACCGCAGGGCCTGGGCCCGGGCTTTGGTCTCCCTCCCTACCCGGGGATCGCGGCCAGAGCTGAGGCGGCAGAATGTGGGGCGCCTGGAGCCGCAAGGCTACCACCCAAGCGGCTTCCGCCGTTCCCGCCCCCCGCGGCTCCCTGGTGGAGCGCAGCGGGCCCGGGACGCTGTTGGAAGGACCCTGGGGTTGCGTTTCCACTATTCCCATTGTTGTTCGCGAGTTCTGCGCTGACCGCGGAAAGTTTCGTGGTTGGGCCCGCTCCTCCAACCCGCTTCGCGCCCCAGTTTATGGCCAGCTTCGGCCAGAGCAGGGGACCGGACTTTGGAGGAGCGTGTGAGGACGCAGCAGCCCGCGGCCCGACCCCTGCCCCCTGCAGGACGAGGTGACACCTCCTCGCGCCTCCGTTCCCCCACCCTCCACCCTGCTCTTCTGCCCTGCGGGTGAAGGGTGCCCGCCGAACTCCACGCGGGTCGCCGGGAGGTGAGAGGGAGGGTGTCAGAGGGACGCAGAGCCGTAGCCCTGGCTGGCGGTCAGGGTTCGGCCGGACGTCGGGGGTATGCGAGGGATCAGCGGGGCGAGCGCAGGAGAGGGGCGGGAGCGCGTCTGTGCGCCGGGCCCGCCCCGCACACGCGCCGCGGCCTTTGAGGTGCAGCGCGCACAGCCCCCCGCCGGCCCGGCAGAGAGCCCCGAAGCCGCCGCCCGCTCGCGCGCGGCCAGGCTCCAGGCGTCCGCCCCCGGGACAGCCGGCTCGGGGCGCGGGCAGGGCCGCACGGAAGCAGGCCTTCGCCCGGTGAGCTCGCGCCCCACCCGGGCTAGACCCGAACAGCCGCCCCTTTGTACCTCGGCGCGGCCACAGACCGCGCATTGATGGCGGCCTCGCGGGGAGGTGTGAGCCGAGGCGGCGGGCGCGCCGTGCCAGGGGGGCGGCGGGCGCGCAGGATGGAGGCAGATGGCCGCCCGCCCCTCCCTGCGCCCCCGCGCCCCATTCTCCCGCGGCGGCTGCAGCCTCCCGGAACAATGTCATTTTTTTTATGAATGAAGTGGGCCCGGCGCTTGAATGTGCGTGTCATTCAGCGGCGTGACAGAGGCCGTCGGGAGGTCAGCGCGCGCTTTTAGCGCCTGATCTGGCGGCCCCCGCTTCCAGAAAGCCGAATAGGCTGTCGTGGGGGGAGCCCGGCATTAGCATTCGCATTCAGATAAAGATATTACTCCCTACGGCCAGGGAATGTCAACTAGCCCCGGGGGAGGGGGCGCGGGCGGGGCTCCAGAGCCTCTGTTAGACCTCCTGCGGCTCCGGGGCAGCGCCCCCTCCATCCCAGCGGCTCGCACCGCCAGGCCTGGGGGCGGAGCTTGCCGTGCCCCGACCGGGGGCAGGCCTGGGGCAAAAGACGACGGAGGACGTCAGGGGCCAGGGCCTTCTCCCTCAGCCGGAGCGCGGGTGCCCCCTGCCCCTGCGGTAAAGCTGGTGACACAGGTAGTGAGTTGATAGGTCAATAAACCTAATCCGGGTCCTTAAGGAGATGGGCCTGTCACTGAAATACGGCCTTGTGAGATGTACAGAGGCCGACTGGCACTTCCTGGAGAATATAGAATATAGGTTAAGGAGCTGGAGCGGGCTGAGTCCAAGGGCCGCTGGGCTACCCTGGCCACCCAAGGCCTGACCAGGGCAGCCTGCATTTCCACATGGGCCCATGCTGAGGACTGAGGGGCCCGGTCAGGAGTCCCCACCGTGAGCTACCCCTGCAGGCTGACCCCACCCAGCTGAGTGGGGTCCCTGGGGGCTACAGGGCAAGTCCTGGGAAGGCTCAGGCCTCAGCCTCCCCCGCCCTTGCTAGTTGGGGCTGGACTTTGAGCCCCAGGATTCTCTAGGTGGTTCATTAACCTGGCTGAGCCCGAGGCTGGACTTCTGGCCTCTAAGCCCCTGCACCCAGCCAAGGCATGTCCTCACCTCCGGAGCCTCAGATTCTAACTGAGGCCCCATCTGGGGCCTCGTGCACCCGGTTTCCCTGTTGAACCTAGAGGGAGACAAGGAGCCCCAGGCACAGGTTTGGGAGGGGCAGCAGGCCTGAGCAAGCAGCGAGTGGACCCTCTTCTGAAGGGGGCTGCCCAGCCCCAGGCCCTGCTTGGGGTGTTGAGTGCCCACCTGGGGCCTCCATCCCCTCCCCCACCCTGTCCGTGAGGACTAGTATCTGCAGGGTCCTGGGAAGGCTGGGCTGGGGGAGCCTGTATGCCCACATTAGCTGCCCGGCCTCCCAGTCCCAGCCTTTTGGTTCTGTTACAAAGTGTTTCAGAATGTTCTGGGCGCAGAAGTGGGAAGGCTGGATCTTCCCCCATGACTTCAGGTCCCTCTGGGATGCCCTCCTCTCTTGGGCTTTTTTAAAGCATGTACCCGCAGGAGAGCCCAACCCTCTGAGGGGCCTGGGCAGGATCCCCCACCAGGCGGGGAGCCAGATGGGCCGCTGCTCCCCTGCAGCCCAGAGCTTCCCACGTGCCCAGAACCAGGACACTTTGTTCCTCATCCCACCCAAGAACCCACATCCTTTGGCGTGGCCGGCTCCAGTGGGTCCCCCTGGATCAAGTCAGACTGACGTTCGTTCTCTGGGGTCACCCCAAGGCCCTTTGATGGAGTGTTGTTCAATCCCTGTGCACCACCATGCCCTGGGGGGGCCTTAACTGTAGTGACCCCCAAATGGGAACAGTCGCCCTGGCAGGGTGGGCAGCCCTCTGCACAGGCTGGCTCCACCCACGGCCCGAGGGACGTTAGTCCATGCAGCAGCCCTGGGCAGAGACGGTCCCTCGTCCCCACTTGTTGCTGCTCCAGCACTTTGAGCACCATGGTGGCCTCTGGCCTGCTGCTGGCTGGGATTTTTACCCTGCACCACAGCAGGGAAAACTGAGGCACAGGGCCGGTGAGTCAGGGGAACTCGGTGTCTGCAGGCTCGGCTCGGCCCCACAGGGGCATAGTGGCCCTTGGGCTGTACAGACGGGCTACTCTGGGCGTGCAGCCCTGGTCAAGCTCACCATGTGGCACATGGGCACCCGCCTTGGCACACAGTCTTTCCTCCCACGGGTAGGCCCCAGTGCTGTGTGGGGTGGGTGAGCCCCTTTTTGTTGACCAAAAAAGACCCGTTCCTGGAGCTGTTTGGGGGCCGAGGAGCCTGTGCTCGTGCCCCACTGCTCCCCGGGGAAGGCCCCAGCCTGCCCATCGCCTCAGGCTCTGCCCACACATCCTGTAGCCTGGCACTGCCCATTCAGCCGCTGTGGGGCTCCCCTAGGGTCCCTGTGGGGCCAGCAGGACCAGAGGCCCTGCAGCTTGTCTCAGCCCTGGTCTGGCAGGTCCCTAGTTCAGTAGGGGGATAGTCAGGCTCTGGGGTCGGCCCTCGGCTGAGTGCAGCACCCTGTGCCCTCCTCCCCAGCAGATAGCTGCCAGGCATGGCAGGTTGGGGCTGTTCTGTGTCCGCCTAGTCCCCTGCTGGACCAAGTTGAAGCACATACTTGTGCGGACGGCTTGGCCTGCCATCACCACCCGGACCAAACCGGAATGAACCACTGTTGCCCTTGGGCCAGGGCCTGGGGCTGAGGCCACCGTGCCAGCCTGTTCTCCGCCTTCTGGGGGGCCTCGAGGCTCCCGGCACTGGGTGGTCCCCACAGTGGCCAGGACTGGGGGTGTGTTGGAGGTCAGGCCAGGAGCCCCACCTGTGCACTCCCTAGGGACACAGACTCCACGGACACTTGGGAGAGCCTTCTGGTGGGCATGGGGCTTGTGGGGCCACCAGAGGTGGGTGATCAGAATTGGGGCTGTCCTGGGAGCCACAGCTGGTGAGGCCAGAATGGGCAGCTGGGCCCTCGGATATAGGCCACACATCAGTAGAATGACAAGTAACAGTGCAGCCGCCCCAGCTGGGTCTGGGGAGGGAGGCTGGCGCAGTGGGACCACCCACCCCTGTCCCGGGCCCTGAGCCCAGGCTGCCTGCCTGCCCTGGGCATTGTCTGGCCCTGGCAGGGAGGCCTGGGAGTGATGCTTGGCCCTGCCAGTGGGGTGTCCCTGGGTCTTGGGCAACCATTGGGCAGAGGAGGAGCCCAGGGGGTCACTGGTAGATATGCATCCTCGGCGAGCACCCTCCACCCCAACTTCTCTGCACCTGTCGGCTCCTTGGCCCAGCTCTAAGGGTCCTGCTCTGGACCTCTTCCTGTCATCTGTAAATGGGGGTCCCAGGCCCCTTACCCCAGTGGCCTAGAGGACCCCTCTGGCCAGACCTGGTAGCCCATCTATTTGTATTTCTGATCCTCTGCTCGGCATGTATTTATGCCATCATGCTGCCGAGGGGCAGGTGGCAGGGGCTCCCTTCTAAGCCAGGGTACAGAGTGTTCTGTGCCCCGAGAGCCCTACCCCAGGCTGGCCCAGCCTGTGTTGGCCTCGGGTAACAGCCTGCAGTGACTGCATATCTCTGCATTGTCTTTGTGAGCACTGCAACAGCAGAGCTGTCCTGGGGATGGAGGTCAGTTGGCAAGGCTGAGACTCTCTGCCAGCCCTTGGTAGGCTCTGGATGTGGGCCCTTCACCCCTGCCCAGCCTGCCGGGCCCTGGATGCCCTCTGCTGCAGCCTCTGCCAGCATGTCTGTGAGATGGGGTGCTGTGGTGCTTCCATGGGGCAGTGGAGGGCCCGCTCTTCCTGGTTTGGGGACACCTGCCTCACAGCCCCCTATCTTACCCACAGAGGTCCCGGGACCGGAACCTGGTGAGCACGAGCAGCTGGTCTTTGGCAGCGGGGACACTGTGGAGCTGAGCTGCCCCTCACCTGTGGGTGGTCCCATGGGGCCCACCATCTGGGCCAAGGACGGTGTGGGTCTGTTGCCCTCGGACCGCATCCTGCTGGGGCCCCAGCATCTGCGGGTGCTGAATGCCTCCCACGAGGACACTGGGTCCTACAGCTGCCGACAGCGGCTCACCCAGCAAGCTCTGTGCTACTTCAACGTGCGCATTGCAGGTAAGCGCCTGTGACTGCTGGGCGGCACTCTGCCCTGAGGGGCTGGGTGGCCCCTGGTGGGAAGGGGAACACCCGCCAGGAGGCATCGTACGGGTGGGGGGGCTCCAGGCCGGCAGGGAGAGGCAGGCCGTGAGGGAAGCACGCCACCTGGCAGCTGAGAAGTGTCAGTGTCGGCATGTGGGCACTGAGCCCTCGCCCCTCACCAGCTGGCTCACACGTGCCCTCACCGGCATTGCAGATGCCCCGTCCTCTGGGGACGACGAAGACGGGGAGGATGAGGCTGAAGACACAGGTGAGACCAGGTTTTAGCACACGGCCCGTTGGTACCTGTCTTCCCAGCAGGCGGGCCTGCTCCCCACCTGCCGGGCCCGGGCCTCCTGCTCCTCAGGAAGGTGAGAGACCGAGGCCTTGGACCAAGTCCCCAGGGTCACACCCAGTGTGGGTCTCCTCGGTGTGAGGTGGCCTTGAGCTCTGGGGGTGGCAGGGGACACTGAGCTGCACAGAGTAGCCAGGCCCAGGACGGGCAGGGGGCCAGGGGGTGGGGTGCTCCCTCCCAGGTGTGGGCGGGCCCAAGGGTCAAGGGGTTCAGGCATTGGGGGAGGATGTTGGCCATGGCGCCAGGGGCACCGAGGTTGGGCTGCGTAGAGGGGTTGCTGACAGTGTTTCCTGGCGACAGGCCGTGGGTGTGGGAGACCAGCCAGGTGACAATATGCAGGTATTTTGGTCTGAAAGGGAAGCTGTGAAGAGCATCCGGTGACAGAAGAGCTGAGTCTGAGACGCCAAGAAATGGGGGCAGGGGGTCCTCTGGGATCTAGCAGGCGAGGAGACACCAGCCAGGGAGGCAGAACTGGACAGAAACCAGGGAGGTGGGGGGCCCCGGCAGAGGGGGCCTGGGGGAGGACCAGCTTCGGGGCTTGGGTGGCCACCCTGCCTGAGGTCCTGCTGGATTTCTTCTCTTCTCCCTTTTCCCTTGGGCTGCCAGGAAGTTCAGAGCCAAACCCCAGCCCAGCTGCCCATCCCACTCCTCTCCTGACTAGGCCACGCCCTCAGCTTCGGTTTGTCCCTGTGCCCTGCTGCCCAGCCTGGCGTGTGGGCCGGGACCCTGAGGGTCACTGGCAGGGCTGCCATCCAGAGCCGTCTGTTCTTGAGTGACTGATGCCTCCCAGTCCGGGGAACAGGCCCTGCCACAGCCTGCTGGCCCTGGTCATCCCTGGGGTTCCTGCCCCGGCCCCCAGAGGCCTGGGAGGACAGCCAGATGTCTCTTCCCAGCGTCTGTCCATATTGCTCCCACCCCAGGCCCCAGCACGCTCACTGTCCTGCAAGACGGCTCTGTGGACAACAGTGAAGTCATGGGAAGGGGCCGCCTGCCCCCTGTCCAGGCCTCTGCTGCCTCCCTCCCGGGAACGCCGGGCCCAAAGGAGGAAAAGCAGTTGGGCTGTGAGGGTGGGGTGGGCACACCTCTGGGAACCAGATTGGGAGGGGTGGGGTATCCTTGACCTCGTGTCCCTTCCGTGTCACCATGTCCCCACTCTAGGTCCGTCAGGCCCTGGAGCACTGCAGAGGGTGGCTCAGGGTCTCCAGGGGGCAGCCGGGCCTTGCCTCCTGGGAAAGTGTCCCAAGGCCTGGCCCTGCTCGTCCATCCAGCAGGGCTTGGTGACCTGGATGTCCGGTCCCTGTGCCAACTAGGTCTACCTCTCAGTGGGCCTGCCCCAAGTGCGCCTTCCTGGGTGGGTAGGTGTTTCCCAGGGGGATGCCCTGGTGACCTGAAGGGTCCTGGGCCAGGGTGCAGTGCCCTGGGTCTCTGGGCTGGAGTGGGTGCTTGGGGACATGGACAGGGAAGGAGGCGCTTGCGGCTCGGCTCTGAGAATTCCGGTGGTGGTGCCGAGGTACCTGGGAGCCTCGTCCAGTCTGGGCAGGGGCCCTTGAAAGGCCGGTACTCCTACCCAGTAGGGGAAGCTGGGAGCAGCTCTCAGAGAGGGGTCAGGTGGGCCCCTGCTCCCGTCCTGGTGTGGACTTCATGTGCTCCTCCACCAGCAGGGGCCCCTTACTGGACACGGCCTGAGCGGATGGACAAGAAGCTCCTGGCTGTACCAGCCGCCAATACTGTCCGCTTCCGCTGCCCGGCCGCCGGCAACCCCACTCCGTCCATCTCCTGGCTGAAGAATGGCAGGGAGTTCAGAGGCGAGCATCGCATTGGGGGCATCAAGGTGGGCCTGCAGCGGGTGGGTGGCACAGGGCCTGGCCATGGCAAAGGGCCCTCTGCCCGCCGCCGCTCACCATGTCTGCCCACAGCTGCGCCACCAGCAGTGGAGTCTGGTCATGGAGAGTGTGGTGCCCTCCGACCGTGGCAACTACACGTGCGTGGTGCAGAACAAGTTCGGCAGCATCCGGCAGACATACACCCTGGACGTGCTGGGTGAGGCCTGGGCCGGGCATGGGGGTTGGGGGTGGGGGTGGGCGGGCACGGCCAGAGCAGCCCTGAGCGCCGCCTGCCCCACAGAGCGCTCCCCGCACCGGCCCATCCTGCAGGCGGGGCTGCCAGCCAACCAGACGGTGGTGCTGGGCAGTGATGTGGAGTTCCACTGCAAGGTGTACAGCGACGCGCAGCCCCACATCCAGTGGCTGAAGCACGTGGAGGTGAACGGCAGCAGAGTGGGGCCGGACGGCACGCCCTACGTCACTGTGCTCAAGGTGGGCGCCGCTGCTGGGCCCCCTGCCCAGGGACTGGGAGGCCCGTCAAATTAAAGGGGTGGTGGTCGGGGCCCAGGCCGCGGTGTGGGTGCTGGACCTTCAGGGAAGAAGCGGTGGGGCTGGGGCCCAGCCCAGCATTGGGTGGGGTTGGCGGCGGAGATGGGGCTGAGTCACAGCAGGCGCCCTGCAGTGAGCCCTCTGCCTCAGTCTGGGAGGCTGCCTGCAGGGGGCGCCAGTCCCAGGGCATGGGGCCCGAGTCCTCTGAGCACCCTCTGAGCCTGAGAGGCTGGAGCTGCTCCTTGGGCCCCACAGGGCGTTGTCAGCAGCACAGAGCACGGCCAGCACCCCGCCTGCTGCCCTCGGGGCAGGACAGCCTCAGCTTTGTTCGCAGGCTGCAGGGCTGGGGGCCCGAGCTGGAGTGGTTGCAACACTCTCAGCCCAAAGAGAAACATCTGTCTGTAGAGACCAGACAGGCTGATGGGGCTGGGAGCCGGCACGCCGGCTGAGGGCGGGAGTCCAGACCTGACAGGGAGAGCCCTCTGTGAGCCCTGTAGGGTGGTGGCTGTGTACCCTGGCAAGCGCTTTCACTGTCAGCCCAGCGGCATAGCAGGGGGTCCACCCGGACCCCAGGGGTGGGCAGGCCCAACCTCAGCCCTGGAGGCCTTTCTGAGAGGCACTGGCCAGGGCCAACCTCTGGGCTGTGGAGGGTGGACACAGAGGGCACATACTGGAACCACAGCCTGAGCCCTGAGGTGCCTGTGCACGTTCCCCAGGCAGCCGTCCTGGCTGGCATAGCCCAGCCCCCATCCATTCCTCAGGGGTCTCCCACTTCCCACCTCGGAGCCTCGGGATCCGGTCTGTCCTCTTGGCAGGGTCTGGGCCGGGCCTGCTCTTGCACGGCTGCTCTGCCTGGCCGGCTGCCGCGGGCGCGCCTGAGCGGGGTCTCTTATCCCCGCAGTCCTGGATCAGTGAGAGTGTGGAGGCTGACGCGCGCCTCCGCCTGGCCAATGTGTCCGAGCGCGACGGGGGCGAGTACCTCTGTCGAGCCTCCAATTTCATAGGCGTGGCTGAGAAGGCCTTTTGGCTGCGTGTTCACGGGCCCCAAGCAGGTAACAACTCTGTCCCACGCCTGCCGGCACGCCGAGCTCCAGCTCCAGCGCCCTGGCCGTGCGCCCACCTGCACGCCCTGTCCTGCTCGCTCCTGCCCCCGTGACTCGCACTTGCTTCGACATGGCCATGTCTGCAGTGCTGGCGCCTCTGGCCTCTGCTGCAGCCGCCTGCTTCAGGCCCCCGTGGCCTGTGCGGACCCTGCCTGCACCCATGCCCCCCAAGGTCCTCACCCTGATAGGGGCTACGTTCCCTGTTCATGAGCGTCTGCTTCTGCCTCTCTCTTGCCCGGCTCCACTGCTGCTCACCTCCTGTCAGTCTGTCCATCTGTCCCCCTGCCTGCACCCTCTCATGTTCACGCTAACCCACATGCTGCATTCATGTAGCACGCTGCTGGCTGCACGCCTGGCGCTCACCTGGGACAGAGGACTCGCCGGTGGAGGGACTGGCTTCAGGCTCGGTGTGGACGCACGAGGCGGAGGACCCTCGGCCACCGTGGCCGTGGTGGTGGCGGCATTTCCCTTGCAGCCTGGCTGGATCGTCGCCATGTGGACCTGGCTGTGGCGCCCTGGGAGGTGCTGGCGCTCGCCTATCGCACTCTGTTCTCTCTTTGTAGACGGCGGGCGCTAACACTACCGACAAGGAGCTAGAGGTTCTGTCCTTACGCAGTGTCACCTTTGAGGATGCGGGGGAGTACACCTGCCTGGCGGGCAATTCTATCGGGTTTTCCCATCACTCTGCGTGGCTGGTGGTGCTGCCAGGTACCGGCTCCTGCAGCTGCTCGCTCTGCACCTGTCCTCACGGGTCGCTGGCTCGGGGCACACCAAAGCCGCCAGGGACGGGCAGGGGACCTGCAGCTCATGGCCACCTGCCCCGCAGAGCCTTGCATCAGGCGCTCCTGTGCCTGGTATGGGAACAAAGCCAAATGCTGCTGGCCAGGTCCCCATTGCCTCGGTGGCAGCTCTGGCGTCTCCCTGGGCGGCGGGTGTGGGTGCTGCCGGCTCCGCTGGGCTCCGCTCCTGGGTCTGCCCCTCCTAACTCAGGCATTTCTGACTGTAGGACCCTCAACAAGTGGGGCCTTGAGGCCTCGGCACCCCCAACTGAGTGCTGAGCCCCCTCTGTTGCCCCCGTGCTGGTGGCTCTGGCTGCAGGCTGGGCTGGGCCCCCAATGCCAGTGTCTTTGCAGCAGAGGAGGAGCTGGCAGAGGCCGGCGAGGCTGGCAGCGTGTACGCAGGCGTCCTGAGCTACGGGGTGGGCTTCCTCCTCTTCATCCTGGTAGTGGCTGCTGTGACGCTCTGCCGCCTGCGCAGCCCCCCGAAGAAGAGCCTAGGCTCACCCACCGTGCACAAGGTCTCCCGCTTCCCGCTCAAGAGACAGGTAACAGAAAGTAGCTGCCAGGTTCGGAGCCACCAGTCCACTCATTCCGACTTCCAGTACCACCTGTCAGCTCACTTCCTGCGCCCCAGAGTGCAGGGCCACCCTGTGGCAGCAGAGCTGGGGTCCACCCAGGGACTCGAGTCCACAATGTGTGGGCCAAACTCTCCGTGTCTTTGTGATTCCTGCTTGGAGCCAGGGTTATTTTGGAGTATAAATATTAAAGAAATCTTCACTTAGCACCTGCTCCCAGGCCCACCACTCACCCAACCAGCCCTGCCCGTTCAGGCAAGCCAAGGCCTTGCCTTGTGACCCTGCCCCGTGCAGCCTGGGCACCAGCCCGCCCTGCCTACCCAAGCAGGTGTCCCGGGGGCCACACCCCCTACCCCGAGCAGCCTGGGCACCAGCCCGCCCTCCTGACCCAAGCAGGTGTCCCTGGAGTCTGACTCATCTATGAACTCCACCACGCCACTGGTGCGAATTGCCCGGCTGTCCTCTGGGGAGGGCCCAGCGCTGGCCAACGTGTCAGAGCTTGAACTGCCTGCCGACCCCAAGTGGGAGCTGTCCCGAGCCCGGTCAGTGGTTGGCAGTGGGACGGTGTGCCGGGGCTGGGGGCATAAGCAGGGTGGAGCCCTGTGTGGGGAAGGAGAGACCTGACTGGATCCACACTGGGTCAGGGAGGAATCAAGGCTGTTAGTGCGGCATCTGCTGGGGGTGGGGCAGGGTAGAGGAGCCCCTGAGGTGGGCACACTGGGCGGTGACGTCTCCCACAAAGAGCTCGGTCTGGAGGGTGTGGCACAGGGCAGGGGGTCAGAGGGCCATGTCCTTCATCCTGGTGAGCAGGGCCTTGGGCGAATGGAGGTGGCGGTGCCGGCTTCAAAGGCTCTCCCTGTTCTTCTGCCCTGCCGCCAGGCTGACCCTGGGCAAGCCTCTTGGGGAGGGCTGCTTTGGCCAGGTGGTCATGGCCGAGGCCATCGGCATTGACAAGGACCGGGCCGCCAAGCCCGTCACCGTGGCTGTGAAGATGTTGAAAGGTGAGGGAGGGCTGGGGCCAGGGCCAGGGGAGCCTGGGCCGGGCTGGGTCGGCTTCGCCTGACATGCCCCCTCTGCCCTTGCAGACGATGCCACAGACAAGGACCTCTCAGACCTGGTGTCGGAGATGGAGATGATGAAGATGATCGGCAAACACAAGAACATCATCAACCTGCTGGGGGCCTGCACGCAGGGCGGTGCGTGTCGTGGTGGGCGGGGCCTGTGCAGGGCGGGGGGGTGGGGCTGGGGTCCCCGCTGAGGCGCCTGTGCCCGCAGGGCCCCTGTACGTGCTGGTGGAGTACGCCGCCAAGGGCAACCTGAGGGAGTACCTTCGGGCGCGGCGGCCGCCTGGCATGGACTACTCCTTCGACACCTGCAAGCCGCCCGAGGAGCAGCTCACCTTCAAGGACCTGGTGTCCTGTGCTTACCAGGTGGCGCGGGGCATGGAGTACCTGGCCTCCCAGAAGGTGAGTGGCGGCGGCAGGGAGGGGCACCAGGCCGCCATCACAGGCCACGACCGGTCTCCGGGCCTGCCAGGGCTCTGGGGGTCGGGCCCAGGAAGGGCCTCAGCCTTGCCCCCGCACCCGCCCAGTGCATTCACAGGGACTTGGCAGCGCGCAATGTGCTGGTGACTGAGGACAACGTGATGAAGATTGCGGACTTTGGTCTGGCCCGTGACGTGCACAACCTGGACTACTACAAAAAGACCACGAATGTGAGCCTGGCCCAGGGGAGGGGGTCTGGGCCAGGAGGAGGCCAGGCACCAACGTGTCCCTTCCCTTCTCCCAGGGCCGGCTGCCCGTGAAGTGGATGGCACCTGAGGCCTTGTTTGACCGCGTCTACACCCACCAGAGTGACGTGTATGTGGCCCAGTGCCCAGGGTGGGGGGCACTGGTGGGGGGCGAGCTGCAGGGGTGGAGGACCCCCATAGTAGCCCCCACGGCCTGCCAGGCCAGTGCCTTGGGCCCTGGCCCACTCCTCCAAGCCCCAGTATGGTCCATTCTGGGGCAGGTGGGCTGCTGCGGGCTTGGGGGGCAGAGCAGCTAACAGTTCTGGGCTTCCCCCAGCTGGTCCTTTGGGGTCCTGCTCTGGGAGATCTTCACTCTGGGGGGCTCGCCATACCCCGGCGTCCCTGTGGAGGAGCTCTTCAAGCTGCTGAAGGAGGGCCACCGCATGGACAAGCCGGCCAACTGCACGCACGACCTGTGAGTGCACACACTGTCTGCCGCCCTCCCCGCACCTGTCCACAGGGCAGCTCCCAGGGACTTAGCACCGGGTCCTCTGTGGCCTTGGTGCCAGGGCGGGAGAGAGGCCCCCCAGGCCATTCCTGAGGGAAGGCAGGGAATGGGCCCCAGGTGGGAGCTGGACCTGAGCGCCCCCCCCAGGTACATGATCATGAGAGAGTGCTGGCACGCAGTGCCCTCACAGAGACCCACCTTCAAGCAGCTAGTGGAGGACCTGGACCGCATTCTCACCGTGACCTCCACTGACGTGAGTGAGGGCTCAGCTGGGCAGGGGCAGAGGCGGCTTGGGGAGGGCACTGTGCTGACCGCTGCCTGGCCGCCCGGCTGTCCACCTGCAGGAGTACCTGGACTTGTCAGTGCCCTTTGAGCAGTACTCACCAGGTGGCCAGGACACCCCCAGCTCCAGCTCCTCAGGGGACGACTCCGTGTTCGCCCATGACCTGCTGCCCCCAGCCCCACCCAGCAGCGGGGGCCTGCGGACATGAAGGGCCGCTGGCCTGCAGGCTGAGCCCCGTCCGATGTGAGGGCCAACCACAGCCCACCATGCTGCTGCTGTGCGGCCGACCACGGCCCGCCAGCCTAGGTGCGAGACCTGGTGTGGATGGATGGAAGGATAGGCAACTTCGTGCGCGCGCGCGTGTGTGTGTGTGTGTGTGTGTGTGCGTGCGCGCGCGCGTGTGCGCACCCACGCGTGCCTCGAGCCCCCCAGGGGTCCACCCTGCTATATAGTGACCTCCTGGCCACCTGTGCTGGCAGGACCAGGAGCTCTGAGTGTAAAATGTAAGGGGGTTGCTCGCAGGGCACGCCCTCCCCAGGCTCCCTTGTTTCCCCCTTGCCCCCCGCAGGGGCTCTGGGGGGTGGCCAGGCTCCAGAGTTCAGGACAGGCCAAGGCCCCTCCAAGTGCCCAAGCTGAGCCTGCAGGGAAGCCTCCTGTGGCACACCTCCCACCCGAGTGGCCCCTTGCACCTGTGTTAGCACACAACCCCCACTCCCCAGCCTCCCCACTTCCCACCCTGCCCCTTGGAGACTGAAATTACGGGTACCTGAAGGCAGGAGCCTTTAACTTCTCTCTGAAAGGTTTATTCCAGAAATGTGTGTACATTTATATAAATAGATGCTGTGTGTATGATATTACACATACATATATTTAAAAAATCTATATGGAGGGAGAAAGGCCAGTACAGCTGAGGCCATGGGACCCTGGGGATGTGGGGGCCCTGGTGGGGGACCCCGGGGACTTGCTGCTGAGACAAATGCAGATACCAGCAGAGGATGGAGGGGCTTTCCCAGCACCACAGTTTTGTTTTAAAAATTGTACCTGGACTTGTATATTTGTAAAGCTATTTATCGACCTCAGAACCCCTATCCCTATCCCTGGTCCTCAGGACTCACAGTGTTCAGCCAGCTGCATGGCAGAGAGGGTCCCACTTGGTTTAGGGGGATGGTTGAGGGTGTGCCCAGCCCACACCCAAAGGCCAGAACCAGCCCCCTTGCACCCCAAAGGACCATGAATAGTTGGAGGTTGTCCCAGAGAGGGCATTTTATCTTCTTTGCAGGAGACTTAGATTTCTATAGGATTTTCCTTTAGGAGACTTGTTTAGATTTCATGCAAGCTGGCATTTGCATGCAGTTCTGATTGCCATGTGTTCCGGGAGGGGAGACAGTTTCCAGTGGGGGCCAGCCCTGCATGCAGGTTTCCAAGTTACTAGATGTTACAAATTATATATATATATATATATATATATGTGTGTGTGTGTGTGTGTGTGTGTGTATATATATATATATATATATAATTAGTTTTTACAAGATGTATTTGCTGTAGATTTAACACTTATTATGCAATGCTTCTAGACATCAATAGTCCAGACTGCTACCTTTCAAAGCTTCGGAGAGAAAGCCGTGAATTCAGTTTTGTTACATACGGTCACCACCCCAAGTTCGGGTGGCTGGTCTCTGCTCATCAGCTGGCCCACGGGGCAGTGGCTCAGGGCGCTCTCTGTTCTCAGGGCCCCCAGCCTTGCAGGAGCCAAAGGTGGCGGCCCAAATGGCAGATGTGCTTTCCAAAAAATAAACAGATGACTGGTTCACATCCACTCCTGTTTTCTTGTCCTCTGCCCTTCACCTGGGACACACAGGGTCTGCCCTGGGAGGGGTCACAGCTAGCCACTGGGACAGAGTGGGACTGGCTGCTGGAGTCACACACTCTGTAAAGGTTGTGGTCCAGGATGAGGCCTGGGCGAAGCCAGGGTGACGGTGGCCCAGTACTGGCAGGGCAGGACCTCGGTCACATGGACTTCATTACCTTAGGTAGGGGCCCCCCAGGGCAAGGAAATGTAGGGGACATGGTGTCCATGGAAGGGGCTGATAGGACCCCCATAATGGGGAGGGGTTGGTGCAAGGACAAGGGGCTCTGGGCCTGCCCAGGCTCATGGAGTCCAGGTGCCTGAAGCCAGTTCTGAGGCCGCCTCGTCACCCCACCCTCTTGCACCTGCCTACCCAGTCAGCTGGGGAGGGGGAGGTTCCTAGGTGAGTCTCCCCACAGAGTTTCAGGTAAGCAAAGCCTCAGCCCCTGGTTGAACCAGATGCAGGGAGAGGTGCCCCCTGCCTGAGGACCCACCAGTGCGCTGGCACTCCGCCTCCAACTAGGCAGATGCTGACCCTAAGCTAATTGGAGTAGAGGACAGTGACAGGACTGGTGCTCACAGAGCAGTGGAGGGGAATACATCTGGGAAGGCTTCCTGGAGGCTGTGGCAGTGCCCAGGACAAGTGGGGAGACCAGGGCAAATCCCGGGCACGCAGCCATGCAGACGTGCCCAGGTCCCCCAGAACCTTACGCTGCCCAGGCTGGCTGTCACCCCGACTTGCCCCTCCTTCCCCTGTCTCTCCTCTGCTCTCTGGGTCTTGGGGAACCAGCCGCTGGACGGTGTACACTTTACCCTCCTAAGAAACTCACCTCGCTTTTGTTGTGTTCAACTCACCTACGTGAGGTGCTTCCGGGGTCTCTCTCAGGCCGCCAGGATCTGTTCCGTCAACTGGGGCTGCCAAAGCCTTGGCCCCCTTCGGGGAAGGCTCCTGGTACCGCGCCCCAAACCTCGACAGCCACCCCTCCAGTCTGCCCGACCCCGCATTTGTGGCCAGCGAGCTGGGGACACGCGGCTACTGTGACGGGCACGCCCAGGGAGGCCAAGGAGGGAAAGAGCCTGGAGGGCAGCCGGCCGGGCCGAGGCTCGAGGTGGAGCAGGGCGGCGGGGCCGGCGGGCTCAGGCGGGGCTCCCCCTAGCGCTGCCGGCTGCCTCCCGTCCCTCTCCGGTTGTCTGCGTTGCCCAGGACAGCGGGGCCTGGGGACAGAGATGGTCCCAGGCAGACAGGTTGGGGCACAGATCAGATGGGCACCGGCAACTCCGCGCTCTCCTGGGCCGGGAGCTTGCCTGCCCCGGCCGGCCCGGGCCCCATCCCGCAGCCGCAGCCCCGCCCCTCCCCCAGGCCCGGCCCGCCCAGCCCCACCTCCCGCAGCCCCGGGCGCAGTCTCCCCAGCCTTATGAGTCCCAGAGCCCATGGGGTTCGCCTCGGTCCCGGGGTTAACTGCGGGGAGCAGAGCGCCGACCGTCGACTGCCTGCCGAGGGTCCTGGGGCCCCGTTCCAGGACCCCCAGGCCCGGCCTCGCCCTCCATCCTCTCCTGGCGGCCTGGGTGGCTCACCTGCTTGTATCCACATCCTGTGGGCCCCCGGCTGGCACGCCCTCCCCAGGAGGTGCTGAAAAGTCTTGGGCACAGGGCCCAGGCCAGGCCGGGGCACCGGGTCGCGGAGAAACGTGTGCGTCGTGCTCAGGACACGTCTCCAGTCGCCCCCGCCGGCTGCCCCTCCTCAGTGCCTAGTCCGAGGGGCCTGCCCTCCCTCCTCCTGCCGTGGCCCTCCAGGAAGGGCAGCCGTGGCGGGCTGCTGCGTCCAGGCCGCCAGCCCCACCTCAGTGAGCACTCCTAACCCCACCCTGGGTCGACCTTGCCAGAGGCCTGGTGCCTTTTCTTGGCCTTCTGAACTGGGGAGGCAGGAAACAGGCTCCAGCCAGGCCCCGTGTCTGTGCACCTGCTGTGGCCCAGTTCAGGCCCCTGCCACCCACACTGCGGGGTTCACACAGCCCTGGTCCATCACCCTCTCCTGGCCTGACCTGAAACAGAGGGACCACACAGTCCACAGCACACACGGTCTGGGCACCTGGACGGAGACAGTGGGCCCAGGAGCCAAGCAGAGGGAGGGCAAGGCCTCATGCCCAGCAGCCCCCTGCCAGTGCTGCACCTACAGAAACAGCATCAGGAGGCGTGGCCAAGGCCAGTCGCAAGGCAGGAGCAGATGCAGGCAAGGGCAGGACGCTGGGCCTCAGCAGAGTGGAAGCCACCCATACAGCCCCCCACAGAGCCTGGTGTGGGTGCAGGGGTGAGGCCACCTGCACACAGGCTGATGTTCTGGGCCCAGGGTGGGGAAGCAGGGCACTGGGCCTGTCCTGCTCGTGGTGCCCTCTGCCTGGCAGCCCTCTGGGGCTTCCCTGCCCATACTCCAAGTTACGCCTCAGCTCTCCACCTGGGACAGGGCAACCTGGCTGGAGCCCAGAGCCTTGGGCTGGAAAAGGGGAGGGGCAGCCCTGGCGTGGATGTGGGTGAAGCGGAGGCCATGAGCTGGCCCCTTTACCCATGTACCCCTTCAGGCTCTCTGGACCCTGCCAGGCGTGGGGGAGTAGGCTTCCGCGTGGGGAGAGCCCCTGCCTCCTCT
The DNA here is from genome assembly GCA_029783875.1 of Phataginus tricuspis. Lineage (NCBI taxonomy): Eukaryota > Metazoa > Chordata > Mammalia > Pholidota > Manidae > Phataginus > Phataginus tricuspis. The sequence continues at coordinate 91,803,685 of JAQQAC010002594.1, read as the reverse complement.
GGGGCCCTTCAGACAGGAGAGGGCATGGCCCTTGAGCAGTGCTCTCCCCACTCCCCAGGGCCTGCACAATTTTTCAGAATGGAATTGCCCTCTCCTAGCGATACCTCGGCCAGGATCCCAGCCCTGCATTCCCAGGAAACTGGCTCTTCCCTGGGAACCCCTGGCTGTGTTACCCACTGAGAGTGGGGGCAACTGGGAGGGCCTGCTTGGGCAGCAGCTGCCTTAGCAACCTGGACAGGCCATCTCTATACAGACAGGTGTCGGGACCACACTTTATTAACCCTTCCCCTTACATCAAGGTGAGTGTCCAGTCCCCAGCACAGGGTCAGTCTGGGTAGAGCCTGACAGGATGGGCAGGGCATGCCATCACAGAACACGGGGACACCAAGGCCAGAGCTTGTGCTCCAGGGGCTGTCACCTGGCCTCACACAACACCCCCACACCCGTGGTCCACTTGCCGCCCTTCAGCTGCAAGACCAAAACCAGACCCCGGGTCACATGCCCATCACAAAGGCAGACACTCAGACAATTCTGACATTTTCCAACTTTACTCCTGATGTGTCACATGGTTTAGAAATCTTACTTTGAGCTTTTACAGGAACATTAATTTGGTAAAAATTCTATTTCTAAAAAAGGTGTTTATACACAGCCCTGGAGGGAGGCTCTCAGGTGGAGCTGGCCTCAGAAGCCCTGGAGGACATGTGGTGACAGTCCCGCGTGCCCAGGGGGTGCAGCCTTGCTGGCCCCAGGGCCCCACTGTGAGAACGACTGCCTTTGAAGTTATTCTTCAGAAAGTACAAGGTGCCCTTCATTTTTTAAAAGTCTGGATTTTTATATTCCAAAATGACTCTGGAAGCCACATATCAGTTTGCTGAACCTCTACTAAAAATGTGGACATTTAGATGGAGTAAAGGAGGAAACCCGTGCTAAGAATTCCTGACTCATTTTCATGCAGGCATAGGCAGTGTGGGCTCCTGAAAATACACAACGTCCTCCTGAAAAGTGCAGGAGGGCCAGGAGCATAGGCACCGGGCGGCCATACAACAAATAGTTGAGACACAGCCACTTCTTAAAAATCTTACTATATGAAACTCCTTCATTTCTAGATCCACCATCTGTTACAACTGCCCTGGATGCTAATCTCAGCTCTGTAATCACGTTCAGGACAGTAAAAGCAAACACAAAATAAAGGGTTTGGGGAAAGGCCAGTAGCAGACCATGGCCAACATTAGAAAAACAGCTTGGCACCTGTGCCTACATGCATGCAGTGAGCCTCTGTGGCACTGTGGGGCAAGCAGTTTCTCCTCCGAGATGCAGACAACCCGGGAGGTGTGATTCCAGAGCAAGCAGACGGCTGGAGTGGGTGCCCATGGCAGCCACTGTCCTGTGGTGGCACAGTGGTGGCGAGGATGTCCAGGGCACCCAGTAAAGACAGCGAGTGTGGGCACGGGTGACTGGGCCCACACCACTCCCAGGAAAGATGCCCACCACCCGAGGGCGCTGCCAGCCACGATGCCCACCTGCCAGCACCAACGCAATGTGACACGATTCAGACACTGATCCAGCATCTAAGACATACTTCTTTCTTGAATAACTGAAATAAAATACCTTAGAACACGACTGTCACTACAAAGACTCACATTTGAGAATACATAAGCTTAGTCCTATTTTGTCACATTTCTTCTTCTAGCAACTGAAAAAAGCATTTCTAGTAATTAGCAGCTGTTTTCCAAATCTCCCTCCTCTCCTGGTGAATCTGTCCCGCTAGTCCTATGCCTTCCAACTCCTATGTTCAGCTCTCCCTGAACGAGTATACTTGCTAGGAACAGACCCAGTTTTTGAAGGACGAGTCAGACCAAGCTGAGGCCACAGGTGTCCCTGCCCTGCCACCCCAGGGACGTGTCCCACCTGAGTTGTCAGGTGGAGGCGGCCTGGCCGATGACAGGGCTGGATGCAGAGCCAATGGAAGCCACCCCACTTCACCCAGAGCAACCTGAGCAAGCCCTACGCCTCCCACAGAGCCCGCGAGCTGCACAGGCCCCACTGGGGGAGCGTGGCCACCAGCCTGAGGGCTCCAAAGGCGCCCTGAGGGGCAGAAGAACCATGACGGGCACATGAGCTCAGAGGCCCAGCACTGCCTGGCTGCACAGTGGAATCTGTCATCACCCACAGGAGCAAGGAGGTGCTAACAACCTAAATCAGGGCACTCTAAAAGCACAGTAAACTACTCAGACACGAAATGCTCAGTTTTCAAGGGTTTCATTAGTACCCCTCAGAGCACGATTTTAACTTAGACATTACTCACAAATCAGGCAGACTGCCATGTGGGAAAACCCTGTCCTAGTTAACTGGTTAAAGGAGTGGGAGAAATCAAAGGTAAATCCAAAGTGAGACCTGATATACACATAACAGGAAACCCACTCGAACACTGATGTTCCTGCCAGGACTGTGATCTTTCCGGAGGCCACGGGGAGATGAATGGACGTGTTCTCTCAATCATTTCTAAAAGATGTCTTTGGACGTGTGCACGAATCAATTCTATTTACACAGATATTCAGGAGTCCAAGTCCAGAGACAAACAGAAGTGTCTTCTCTAGAGCTGAGGAGGGCTGTGTTTGTCACAGTATAATTCCCATGCAGTGTCAGGCTCCATGGCAGGGGAGTCCATGTGGCTGCTCCTCTCTCCTCCTGGAGCAGAGGCTGGGAGGTGCCTTCCCGCCCCAGGCTGGCCCGTGCCCGCGGCTGGAACCAGGGGGCTTGTGCACGGCCACGCCCCCAGTCTGGCCACCTGCAAGCTGAGTGCTTGGCCACCACAGCTGGGGTCCCTGGAGGGGCTCTGGGATTCCAGACTGTCTGAATCTTCATGGAATGATGAAAATTAAAAATTACTTGATTATGGAAGTTTCTGATTTATTCCAGACAAAATGTTAGATTTGTTACCAAGAATCACGTCAAAGCAAACACTATCACAGTGGGCACACAACAGCCGTGCAGCAGGATGGAGGCAGACCCGCTGGGTCCCCAGGTGCCGAGAGCAGCTGCGCCCTAGTTCTTCACCTCCACAGCCTCCTCCTTGGCTGCCTCCTCCTTGGCCGCCTTCTCCTTCTCCTCCACCTTCCCCTCTTTCTCCAGCATCGCCACGATCTCGGCCACCTGGGCGGTGGAGATGTGAATGTCTTCTTTGTCCACCAGCTCAATCACCTACAACACGGGAAAGGGACAAGGCCTCAGGGGTGGCTCCAGCCCTGCGCAGCGCATCCCCCTCAGAACAGGGCCCAGCAGCCTCTCCAGCTACCAGGTGCACATGCTGCCGTGTCCTGCCAGGGGTCCCCGGGTCCTGCAGGCTCCAAAGCTCCGGGCCAGTGTACAAGCGAGCAGGGAGAGGGGCTTGAAGAACAGGAGGCATGGGGTCTGCAGGAAGGAGCCCAGGGAGGCTGCCAGGCGGGCTGCCTGCTCGGGCCCACAGGACTGGGCCTGGACAGAGGCTCCACCAGCACAGAGTGCAGGCGCGTGCAGTGTGGACATCCAAGCTGCCATCCATGACAAGGAGGGCCCCAGGCAAGGGGCAGCTGATCTGGGCTCGACCCTCACAGCCTTTGCCCTGGGAGCTGACAACGTCAACATGTGCATCTGGTAATGCCTTGTTTTCTAACTGAACTAAAAGTTAGCCAGTGTTCTAGGTAAGTGAGTGAAAATCACTAACTGGCTGGGAAAACTGGAGGCCACTGGCACCTCCTGCAAAGAAACGCCAGAGTTTGCAGACCTCCTTATGAAGGCGGAATCCCATTCCATGTCTCCTGGCATCAGGGACCCAAGTGGCACCCTTGGGTCACCTCTCAGGCCTTAGGCAGCCTCCCATGCCCACCAGTTTGCCACCAGGGGTCCCCCAGCTCTGAGGATCGCCCGGCACACCTCCTCCTTCAGGGGTCTGCATGCCCCCATTACCCCACCACCACACTTCTTAGGCCCAGCCGGGATCCCCCTGGAGGCTGGGAGGGGTCAGGAGAGGCCAGGTGTCTAGTCAAAAATATGTGGCTTGCTCCAGAGAGACGACCTCCGTGTGAAGTACAAGCCAAGTGTCGAGTGAGGGCTGGGACCAGGCCTGGGGGCCTCATGGGTGGAGGTGCCACAGAAAATGCTGCTGGGGAAACCTCCAGAAGCCTCCCAGGACCCACCTTGACCAGGTCATCGATGTCAACCTTGCCGTCCTTGTTCTCATCCAGCGCAGAGGCCAGGCTGATAAGCTTGTTTTCTGGAATGTCCTTGATCTGCTTCATGGCGCCAATGAGCTCAGCGATGCTAATGACAGTCTCCCTGAAGGGGGAGCTGGCTGCACTCAGCCTCGCCAGGGCTCCCACAGGGCAGCACCAGCCCGGGCGGCCCCTCCCGCCAGAGCTCCCCTGCCCTGCCAGTGGAAATGCCCAGCCAACTTGGACACACAAACAGGAAACACCACTCAGTCCGGGACTCCTGTCTGCATACAGGCGCCCAGCAAGCTCTGCCTCTCCACTGGTGACGAGGACAGAGCCCCACAGTCACTATGGCCTGTCTACACCATGGTCAGAGGTTGGAGGAGGGCAGGGGGAGCAGAGTATGGCCATGCTGCTTTCTGTCACACAGGGCACCATGTAAACCCAGGAGGGACACTGACCTTGTCTGGGGGTGAAGGCCCCCAGCCCAAGGACAGCAGGGCCCTGCAGCCAGCCCACCTGCCCCCCTGGAGAGCACAGCGCCTGGTCCAAGGAGTGCTGAATGTCAGCTCCTATGGCTTCATGGGCCTGTTCATTTGCCCAAGAGCTGCTTGGACACTGTTGGCCCCTGTGGGCCACCGTCCCAGACATCTGGGACACCCTGGTGCAGAGGCAGCCCCCCGCCCCCAAGTGGGGGCTCACTACTGAGTGCCTTGTGTAGGGGGAGTTCAGGAAGAGGGAGGCGGCAGGAAAGAGCCTGATGAGGAACCAGGAACCGAGGGCGCTGAGGCCAGAGGGAATGGGGGTCAGGGCTGCGGGACCAAGGGCAGTCACGGCCCAGCCTGAAGACAGCCTGGACAGAGGGCGGGCAAGAGTGGGCCAGGGAGACCAGCCAGGCCACAGCCATCGCCCTCCAGCCCGCGTGGTCAGTAGGGGGGATAGGAAGGGAAGCGCCTGCGCTCACCTCGCAGGCGCACGCTCAGGGGCCCGGCCCAGCCCGCTGGCCTCAGGACCAGGCTCCAGCTGCGCGAGCAGGCTGTCCATCTGCCCGATCATCTGCTGCACGCGCTTGGTCAGCCTCTGGCTGGCTTTGGACTCCTCCACGTGCATCTCTCTGCCGGCCTTTGAAAGCTCTTTCTTGATCTCTTGCAAATCCTAATAAAGTTATTTAGTTGCAAAAGATGGCTTAGGACTCATGTAATTGTAGGTTAATGATACTAAAATAAAATAAATTGCAAAAAAAAAAAACCGGGCAAAGACCTCACCAAAAAAAAATATTACAGACCAATATCCCTGATGAACCTAGATGAAAAAATACTCAACAAAATATTAGCAAACCGAATTCAAAAATACATCAAGGGGATCATACACCATGATCAAGTGGGATTCATCCCAGGGATGCAAGGATGGTACAACATTTGAAAATCCATCAACATCAACAAAGAGAAAAACAAAAACCACATGATCATCTCCACAGATGCTGAAAAACCATTTGACAAAATTCAGCATCCATTAAAAAAAAAAAAAAAAAAAAAGATGGCTTAGGGAAAAAAAAGGAACCTTACAATTAAGTTTACCCTGTAAATGTGATTAAATTAACCCAACCCCAAATGAAGGTGCAAAGTTCCAGGCTGTGACAAAGCAGAAGCCCATTAATTCAAACCAGAATTGCAAAGTCTTATTTGTATCTATCATACAAACTTGTTTTTATTTTTAAAAACTCAAATATTGTTTTTGTAGCAAAGGAAATGGAATCTGTTCTGTACCTCAGTTTTCTTCATATTTGTTAAAAGAGTAGCTAAATGAATGAAAGAATCAAGGAATGGTGTTGTCTTAAATTCCAAGTCATGATTTTCCCTAGGAATAAACATTATGGAGAAGAATGGGAGGTGGGGTAGGAAGGGAGAAAAAGGCTGAGGGTTTCTGGTGAACACCTGATTTCCAACAGAGGCCACACTGCAAGAGGTTGGCTATGAAAAAGTTCAGAAAGTGGCAAATCATTTTTATCAATTTCCTAATTAGTTCATCTTTTCCTAATAGAGCTGTGAAAACACAGTTGTTTTAAATCAGATTAGGAAGTAATATTTGTAAATCCAAAGGACATATTTTCCTTTTAAAAAAACAAAAAACACTAGTGTGTCAGATGCAAGTCTCTTCCAGGGAATCATGAGTGAGAATAAGATCTCATCTGTTAAGTAAGCAGACTATTCACCTGGTACCTTTAGAGGTTCACACGCAAGGGCGGACAGGGGCAGCCAGGCAGCCTTTTGGGAGGGAAGCCACCCGGCTAGGCAGGGTGGGGAGCCCACAGACGCAGGCACGGTGGGCGCTCACCTCACTGTAGTCCTGCACATCCTCCTTCAGCAGCTCTAGCTCCTCCTTCTCCTTCATCAGGGGTGTCTTCTGCTCCTTCAGTTTCGAACAGGCATCACTGAGTATGTCGATTTCCTCCTTCGTTATTTCCTCTTCCTGGGAAGAAAGCAAGCCAGCAGAGCAAACGTCCCTGGGCAGGGAACAGCACGGGGGAAGCACACCAGCCTGGCAGTGTCTTGGGCTTGAGTGGCACCTGAGTGGCTTGTGTGGGGGCACATCCAACACGCGTGGACGTGCACGAGGCCATCTCCCCGAGACAGAAGCCATCACCCCAAAGGCTGCCTCGAGCCTCTGACCCCTCCCTCCCAGCCCCAAGCCGGGCTGGCTCCGCCTGGAGCTCGACACCAAGGGCTCCCTGGCAGGGGCACTTCCACAGCGCCACTTGGCCCTGGGCTCCTGCTCACGGCAGCATCCCGGCTATCCTAGGTCCTCTGAACATCATGCAAGTCTTAGAACCAGTCTGTCAATACCAACAAAGAAGGCTGCTGCCCCATTCATGGCCTTGAGTCTGCAGATCAGTCAGAGACCGGCCCCACTGACACTGCTGCATGCCACGAGATCAGCAGGTCTCCAACCTACGCAGCATCGCTTCCTGGCACTCGCTGCACAGGCCTTGCATATCTATTTTCAAGTTTTTTCCCCAAGTTCTTTTTTTTTATGCTTTTGTAAATGATATACTTAAAAAATTTTTAATTTCTGACTGTCATTACCAGAACAGAGAAGTAGAACTGATTTTTCTATGCTCCCACCACTTGTGAATAAAGATAGTTTTGCCTCCACCTTTCCAGTCTACAGAGTTTTACTCTGTAACCACCTGCTGTCCTCAGTACCCTGCCGAGGGGGCCATGCCAGCCGCAGGTGTTTCTGCAGGCCACTCGTGGGGCTGAGGACACCCCCCCGTGCCGAGGGGCTCCTGTCGTCATGAACAGTGCTGGTTTCCATCATGTGCTCTTTCTGCGTCTGTTCAGATGACCAGACATGGTTTCCCTCAAGTCTGTTAACACGGTCATTACACTGCCTGCCTGTGTTCTGGACAAACCCCACAAGGCCATGATGTATTATTCTTTTTATAGAAGAGCTACACTTGACTTGCTAAAAGTTTGTCAAGAATTGTTACGTTTGTGTTCACAAAAAACACCAGTCTGTGGTTCTCTCACATCTGTCCAGTTTGGGTATCAGGTAACCCAGCTATCAGAATGAGCTGGGGCACACCCCCTCCTCTCCAGCTTTCTGCAGGGTCTGCACACCGCGGGCAGGGTCTCTTCCTTGTGCGTCTGGACCCACCAGCCAGTGCCCCTGGGAGCCACATGGGCCGGGGGCATTCTCTGCGCTATGGTTTCCAGCTAAAATTCAGCTCCATCCCGGAGGTAGAGCTATTCCAGTTCTCCCTCCTGCCCTGGCCCTCAGGATGGGCCTGAGAGCGGTCAGCACAGATGAACCCAGGTCTGTACAGAAAAGGGGACAAGGGCACTTGTCTCTCCCATTCTTCATGTTATCTTGTCAATAAATACAAGTTCTTCATTGTAAGTTTTTAAACTTGGTACTTCTTGTTAAGAAGCCCTTGGCAATCCTTAGGTGGTAAGTTCTCCCGAGGGTCCTAAACATCCTTTGACATCTAAGTCTTTAATCCACTGGAAATGGGCCACACCTCTTTCCAAGACAGCCAACTGCCCTGGCCCCATTTACTGACAGGGGCCCCCTTCTCCCAGAACCCACAATCATCCACTCTTCCCCTGAGCCAGGCCCTGGCCTCTTCAGCCCCTTCCTCAGGAGCACCCACCCTGGCCCCACCCCTGTTCCCTGGTGACACTGCCTCCCTCCCAGCATTACCTTCAAGCCTTCCAGGACAGGGGCAGGGTCCTGCAGGGCCTCTGAGGGCAGGACTACGTCAGGCGCTGCAGGGTGCAGCTCAACCACAGGCCTCCCTTCTGCCACTTCCAGCTCTGCTTCCTTCTGAAATGCAAGGCCGCATGGGTTCAGTGCCTCACAGCCTTCCTGGGCACCTACAGCAGCACAGGGTGCCCTGGCTGGCAGGCACACTGCACAGGCCTGGCACATGCCCAGAGCAGGGGTGACCTGCCTTCCCTGGGTCTCACTCAGCTCAGGACTCTCCACGAGGGTGCCTTTAGTGTGTGACCAGACGCGTTTGCACGACTCGTGGGGACATGCACTGATGCAAACCGGGTTGCCTGAGCCCCACGAGGAGGCGGTCACAGCATCTGACTTCATCTTCAGCCCTCTGCTGATGACTCCACGAAGCTGTCCCATGGACAGACACCTCCAGAACTTGTGTGCCAGGGGGACAGGGTGCCCCACGACCCAGCCAAGGGGAGCCCGAGAGCCCTGGGGCACTGCAGCAACCCTCTGCCTGCGGCTGGCTGGCCCCCTGCCCTGACCAGCCCCCGCCTGCCTCTGGGGCGCCACCCCAACCATCCCGGAAGGAGGAGAGGATACAATCCCACAAGGCCGTTTCCAGAGCAGCTGGACTGGGGTGGCCTTCGCTCACTCCACAGAGCAGGCTGAGCCGCAGGCCACTCACCACCGCCTCGGACAGCCTCTGCAGCTGCTTCTCCCGGTGCTCTTGCCGGATGGCTGCCTCCTCCTGCAGTGTGGCTTCCAGCTTCGCCTTGTTGTCCACCTGCTCACACTCCAGCTCGGCCACTTTCACCTGGGCTTCCTTCGCCTTCAGAGAAGGGACACCTACGAGTGGGCTGGATGCCCGAGTGCTCACCGAAGCACAGCCAGAGGCCCATGTAAGACCCTGTGCCCAGCCCCCAGCTGAGTGCAGGTGCCACGTGGTCCTCCAGAGGGAACAGAATGCACCCTGGGGCCCCTGGCTATTGGCAATGCCACAAAGCACTGAGGGCACCTGACATGTGGAGAAGGGACAGCTAAGTGAGTCGATGGGTGATTCAAGGGCCCTGAGCTGAGGAAGTACGTCCCCCACTAAGCAAATAGCCCCTTACAGAGTGAGCAGTGAAGGGCAGCACGCACCACAATGTCTGGGAGGGCCTGCAATGTGGACGTGAGCTGGTCCTCGGGCGAGAGGGTGTCTGGGAGATACATGGCCCGCGACAGGATCAGCAGTGACGTTGGGATCTCCTGATGCAGATGCAGCTCCAGCCACTGGATGGGAGGGAGTTCAAGACCCAGACTCACCTGCCGGCCTTGTTCCCCCTGCGCCTACCGTGGACTGCAGGGGCTTTGGTCCTGGAACTTTCCCGTTCTGGTCGGGCTGGGCGGGAAGCGGGTTGAGGAGACAGGAGGTGACACCACAGCAGGAGCTGAGCAGCCAGAGCCCCAAGGCCATGGAGCGCACCTCCCAAGGGCCCCATTTCTAAAAGCTCTGTGTATCGCTGCATTCTGTAATCTGTGCCCACCTTGGTCAGCTATGCACAAGACGCCCAAAGGGTGGTTACTCAGCAGCCCTGTGGGGAGGCTACTGGGGCTGCGAAAACACCGAGCAAGACCCCCAGATTCTCTGTGACCAAAGTTCTCTGCTTAAAAGTGGCACCAAAGCTCCAAAAGTGGCGTCTGCAAATTCATTCAACATGCAAGGCTCTGCCCACTGCCACGGACGGGCCAGGCACTAGTTTAGGTTGTCAGTGACCCACAATGTTCAAACAGACAAAAAAACCTGTGACAATGTTTCTCCCTAAGCACGAGGAGAAAATGTTGAGCCAGAGTAAAAACATTCCAGAGGGAAGACATGGGGCCCTTAAACCAGATGCCCTGATGCCAACGTCCTGGGTGCAGCCTGCCCCAGTTACACGTGCCCAGCATGCCCAGGCAGACGCAGGGTGGGAGAGCTGCGGTCAGCAAGGCAAGGGGTGAGAGCGCGTGGCACACTAAGCTCCGTGTGTCAGAGGAGGACCTGGGTGCTGACTGGTCTTTGTCCACACCTAGGGGCGGGGCCAGCAGGCACACTGTACCTTGCTGAATGGCTGTGACCCTGGCCAATCCAACATCTCCTCTTCCCAAACTGATCCCACCAGCTGGGGCTGGCAGGTGGTGCTGCAGCTGGCCTTTGGAATTTGCCCGAGGCCTTCGCAGCTGCTGGGGAAGGTGGCACACTAAAGCCCAAGGAGCTGACAGCAGGGGTCCTGGAGGATGGGCAGGCCTGGGCCCTACCTACCCAAACACCCCTGGCCTCAATTAAAGCCATACAGAAACTTCAAGGGAAGTTTACCCAGTCCTTGTCTGTCCCCGGTGACCAGGAAAAGGACAGTGAAGGAGCTCGTGAACACCAATGGAGAGCAGGTAATACTCCGAAGGTGAGAACAAGGGGGGTAAGCGTACAGCAGAACCAGGTCACTACACAGCAGTACCCAGGCCCCTGACCATGTGAAAGCTGAAGGCCTGGCTGCGGGCCCTGGGCTGGTGGAAAGCTCTCCCCCACGAGCCTATCTATGTGGATCAGACGGAAGGGGGCCCCTGAAACCAGGAGCCATGGCGCCCGCACCTGCTTGAGCTGGTCTCTCAGGCGGTCTTCCGTGACGCCCAGGGCCCGCATGCCCCGCGCCCGACATGCCGACTGCAATTCCTTGACGTTCAAGCTGTCCACCCCCTCTGCAGCAATCAGCTGTAAAACAAAGTCAACGTAATCACTGGCTGAAAGGTCATTGGAGGTTCACAGGGTCTGCTCATCACACACAGGAGCTAAGTGTTAGCCACTTGCCTACTATGCTTTGCCAAGCACAAGACAGATCACCAGCACCCAGGGGCCAGCTCAGGGTGTGCAGCGACCCGAACCGCCTGACAGAGGGTGGGGACCCTGGGGGCAGCACCCAGCAGCAAAGACCGGCCCCAGGACGCGAGGCAGCCCACCTCTGCACAAACCCCACGCTTTCTACCCTGGCCCCACACGCTCCTTGTAATCAGGGAAGGCGCTTGGAGACCATAGCTGGCTGCCTGCACCCCTGCTTTCCTCCCTGATCCCCACAGCCCACCACCAACCCAAGCGTTCTTGGTGTTCACAGGACAGAAGAAGAAGGATGGAGAGCACAGGGCAACCCTGACCCTCTGAATGTGCCTCTTGGCTGCAGCCAAAGATCTTCTCCTCGCCTTGGCTTGAAGCCACAGTGACCCAAGTGGGAAAAGCAAATGAGTCCCAGAGACAGAGGTCGTCACACAGAGCACAGTGTGAGGGAGACCCTACAAGGGGCACTGGAGACAAAGAGTGGCAGCGGGGCCTTGTCTGGGCCAGGCGGGGGCCACACCTGCCCCTTCACTTGACCCCACTGAACCTCACACCAAACCTGTGAGGCAGACGGTACTGTCATTCCCATTGTCTTAATTAAGCTTATTATTTAGAGGAAACTGTAGATCAACACCCAGAAGTGAGCAACACAGAGATCCCAGGTTTCTCCCAGTGGTAACATCTCACAAACTACAGTACAAGGTCATGACCAGATGCCAACTAACACCAGACACCCAGCCAGTCAAGACAGAAAACATCCCCAACACCATGCAAACCACATGCTGTGCCTTCCCAGACACACCCGCCCCAAGCCCAGGCAGTCACTCATCTGCTCTTTGTTCGTACACCTCTGTCATTTGTAGCATGTTATACCAATGGGCCACGCAGTGTAAGTTTTGGGATCCCTTGAAGAGCCACATGGTTGTTGAACCTATTCATACCAGGACACTGTTCACTGCTAAGCAGCACTGCCCGGAATCAGCGTCCTGGCTCCTCCATTGACCCACCAAAGGACATCTGGGTTGTTACAAGTTTTGTTTTTATGAAACAGCGGCCTTTTGTCCATTTGCTTGCCCCTGTCTTCCTGTGGGCTCCATGAACACCATCTGGACTCACCTCCAGAGCTTCTGACACATCTCCTTACATGGCATTTTCAGTGGCTGTTCTGTGGACAGAGACACACGCCCCGTGCCAGTCCTACTGTCGCCACTGTTCCAGCCTCGCCCACCTGCAGACATCAGCTCCCACCCAGAATGAGACACTGCGCATGTGTGCAGGTCCTCCCACCCTGCACACTCGTTTGGAGGGTAAGCATCACAGCGCTGTCACTCTTGCTTCAACCGTCACACTCAATTCAGAAGCCATTTGAGGAGGAGACCTTTTTGGGCTGCCTTTTTGGGCTCCTGCATGCCGAGCTCATGCTTCCTGATGGCCCCAGGTCCCTTCCACTATTTCCTGTTTGGAGCACCTCCTTTAGGCTCTTTCAGGGTAGGTCTCCCAGCTTCCCTTCATCTTTGAAAGTCACTTCCCCCTCATTTCTACACAGTATATTCATGGGGCAGAAGATTCTGAGTGGACAGTTCTTTTTTGTCACCACATGATAAATATCGTCTCATTTCCTTTTTGCCTCCATGGCTTCTGATGAAAAACCTACTGTCAACCTCATTGTTCCCGTAGGTAAGACGCCGTTCTCTCACGGCTTTCAAAGTCATTTCTTTGTCCTTAGCATTCGATTGTCTGACTGGGATGAGTCTTGGCATGGATTTCTTTCGGTCTGTCCTGTCTGAGGTTCACTCAGTTTCCTAAAATTTGTCGCTTTCTGTCTTTTACTGGATTTGGGAAGTGTTCAGCCATTATTTCCTCCAGCCCTTTTACAGCTCCGCCTCTCTCTTCTCTTCTCCCTCTGGAGCCCTGAAGGCATGTGCTGGACATTTTGCTGCTGCCCCACAGTTCCCTGAGGCTCTGTCACCTGTCCCGCATTCATTCAGCTCAGATGACTTGTGTTCTACCTTCAGCTCACGGCCCTACCTGCTGGCCTCTCCTTCTGCCCCAGAGCCCACCCGAGGAGTGGTCATCCTGGACCACATTTCTTGCTCGATTCCCACTTGGCTTCTCTCTCTTTGCTGAGACCGTGTGTCCATGCAACTCACTCTGTAAGTGCACTGAGGCCATTTAGCACAGCTGAGGCGGAGTGCTGGGGGTTTCTCTAGCTCTGCACCCGCACTGGCATCCACAGCCACCTCTCCTCATTCACGCTGGCATCCTTCTGGTTCTTGGCACGAGGAGTGGTTTTGACTGAAACCTGGACATTTTGGGTACTAGATACATTGAGAGACCCTGGGTCTCACTCCAGTGTCCTGCCTTGGCCACTCATCTGACACTGACCCAGCAAGGGGTTGAGGGCAATGCGCTGACCAACCTTCCTGACGTCATGATCGGTCAGCTGGCACCAAATGACCCAGACAAATGCCAAAGCACCTCACGTCTCCCCAGTGGCCTGGCTTCCTCGGGCACCACCCTGACCCCGTGTCACTTCTTGCCACCCCCAACACACTGGGAATAAAGGCTGAGTTCTGGGTCCTCCCTCGCTCCCCTGTCCTGGTCCCTGGGCACGCCAGGGTCTCGTGTGGCCCTCAGTGGGTGCTGTGCCCCTTCCAAGGGGAACTGCTAAGTGACAAGCTCCTTTCAGTGGCAGTGACTTCTTGTGCCACCGCCCGGTCACAGCCACAGATCATACCCCAGGCCCATGTGGGAACAGGTGGGGCGCTGCCTGGTGCTCCCAGCCTCTCCACTCAGCCTCCACTGAGCCACAGGGCAGCAATGCTCCTGTTTCTGCTGGGAGGGTGGAGTCCTAGCTTGCCACTCAACCTCCCCAGCCCTCATTCCTGGCCCTACCTGGCCCCTGCTGAGCTAGCACCACCCCAGAAGGGATGCCTGTCAGGCAGGGGCCCCCAGTGGTCTACTGGCACCACGGGGGTGGGCAGCTTACTGCCCCCTACCAGGGACACAGGAGCCAGCCTCCCTAGATCCCTGACACCACCTCAGCGTCCCACCCGCCGAGGCTGACGTCCCTACATGTGTGTTGCGAGGCACTGTTTTCCATGGAAGCCTGCAAGGCAGCCCCTTCCCTGTCCCTGGGCCAGACAGCAGACTTCTGCTGGGGCCCCCACAGTCTGCACCCAACATTTTGTGTTGCTGCTTCCTCTGTCCCCAAGGCTGGGGTCTGAGGCACAAACAAAACCCATGACGTTGTCCCTGGGGTCCCAGGGTTGTCTTCTCCCCACTTTCAGAGTCTTTCTATGTTTGTTTTTCACTTAGCATCCGGGATAAAGTATGCACTCTCCACCTTGACCACGGGGTCTGCCTGCTGTCCCACTTTGCAGAAATCCGAGGCACTGAGCCATGAGATGGCCTGCCCACGGTCACAAAGCTGTGAGTGGCCAGCATTCAACCCCAGGCCACCTGCTTCGAGCCACCTATCTCGACATAGCAGGTGGGAGCTAAGGCAGTCAAGCCCTCGCCGAGAGGCAGTACATCAGGGGTGGCCCTCGTCAGCCCCGTGCCCTCCAGCAGAGCGGCGTCCTGAGCACCCCGAACGACACAACTCACAACGTGCCAGGGGGCCTCTCTCCTTCAGAAATGCAGTGATGACCCGTCACATCTAGACACAATGAGGAGTTGTGTTCATCAGTCCCATGCCCCTGCTGAGGGCTGGGAAGCCCAGATGAAACTAAACAAGCGTCCCTGGTGGCATTAGAAAGCTTAGACAGGCAGTGCTGGGGCAGTGGGACAGACCGCTGTGGGCCAGGATGGGCTAGGCAGCCATGGGGGTGGGCGCTGCCCGTCTGGGAGCCACTGGGGTATCTGCCAAACTCTGGTAGTCCAGGCCCAAGCCTCGGCTAAGAGGCAGAGACACCTGCCAAGCTAAGACAACAGCTCAAGTCAAGGGGCTGCTTGGCAGACAGGCATCGCGCCCACCCCCCAGGGAGAAGGAAGAGCAGGAAGCTCCCTGATGCACAGCAGGGCCCCCCGGGCTGCAGCATGGAGGCAGTGCCCGAGGAAGGGGCTGCCCCCCATGACAGGGAGCTGGCCGGGAACAGCGGGCCCAGCCCTGTTTGTGACCAGCCCCTCTGCAGCACAGCCAGTGGGCCCCTATTGGAGGGGCAGTAGCCCCTACAACCTCTGAAATTTTTCACAGACAGTATTTGCACTTGAGAAAACTAAACACTACAAACAAAACCAAGCAGGAAAACAGAAAGCACCTACAGATTGTGCTGTGACTGGAACAAACTATGATTAGCATGTTCAACAGAAGAGAGGGCAGGATGGGCAGTTTTACCTGAGAACCGAAATCCTGACAAAAACTAAAAACCAAAACAGAATTTCCAGTGTTGAAATTCATAACTCAAAAGATGTGCTTAAGCGCAACTAGACTGGGAAGAAAGAATCAGGAAACAAAAGTACACAAGGACAAAGCGCAGCAAAGGGCATCCGTGAGGTAGGGACGCAGTAAAGTGCGGGGAGAAGGAGGGACATATGGGGGCCAGGAGGCGGTGGGGGGGGGCACTTCACAGACGGCGGGAGCCCCATGAGGAGCGGCAGTGAGAGGGCCAGTGTGGTGCACGCACGTCGGCCTGGGGTGTCGGAGGGGCCAGGCGGCAGTCAGCCCTGCAGGGCAGAAGCACTTGGCGCACCGGGAGCCTGCTGAGACCGCGCCCAGCCGGTCAAGGGGCCGAGTGGATATGTGATCAGGCCACAAGGCAAACAGGGGGGTAGGAGGAGCACAAAGCAGGGGACAAACGAAAAGGACTGGACCGAATACTCTAATTCGGGATGAGACTGCAGGACCAAAGAGTAACACACACACAAACTAAGGACTAGGCACCTTGAAAGTAAAAGGCTTGCTCTGAAAAAAGCTGGCATAGCTACTGGAGCAGCAGACAACAAGGATTTTAAGGCAAAAGCATTACTAGAGAAAAGAGGAACATTTCATGAGCTCTTAAACAAAAGCACACTTGTGAACAGGGCAGCCGCTCAGCTGTGGGCAGACCGGGCAAGGTGGTCAGCATGGCCCTGGGAGCCACCTAGTCATGAGCCAGGACTTGTTTTGACTTCCTTTCTTTTACTCAGGAGTCCCAATTCTATGTCACTATTTTTATGGACATTATCAAAGATCTGGGGCAAAAAGCCACAGTCAAAGATACTCATTACAGTGTTGTTTAGGGAAGCAAAAATGTTAACAGATTACGATGCATTCATGTAACAAAACACAGGGTGGTTATTAAAATTCCTCTTTTCAGTGAACACTCAGGAATAGGAAGACCTCCCAATGTCACGCTAGCTGAAAAACCGTAGGCTGGATGATTCCGACTCTTAACACTCTTGGTGTATGTGGGGAGTATGGGGGACACAGTTGTGGACAGCCATCATCAGAAGGACAGGTCAGTGATCCGCCCCTCTCATGCAGGACCGCTGGAGCTTCCAGGGAGGACACGTCACTCGTGACCAGACCTCGCGGTAGGGCCCTGAGCAGCAGAGCTGCCCGCATGTCTCACCTTGTCATCGGCCTTGATGGAGCGCAGCCGCATGGTGAGCTGGAAGCGCAGGAAGTTGTTGGTGCCGATGGACTGGAGCTCCAGCAGCTTGCACAGCGCCACCAGCTGTGGCCGCGTGAGGTTGTCCAGGGTCAGCTCGTCCTCAAACAACTTGGAAAAACGCATGATCTCCTCATTGCTGGGTCTCTCACCCGTCTCCCGGATCTGCAGGGGCAATTATCAGCTTGACCCAGGGCATGGCGCACATTTCCCAGGCAGCCTGTTGCAGGACTGGCTGAAAGAGCCCCAACCCCCTCACCCTCCCTCAGGGCACTGTTTTCCTACTGGGGGCTGCCCCTCAAAGACTCAAACACCACGCAGCCTGCACTGGCCCCTGCAAGTGGCACTCCCTGAGCACAGTGTCTGGCACAGGGCCTGTCCTACCCAAGCTGGCAGGCAAAGCCCAAAGGCCTCTCAAGGCTGAACAGGAGCCTTGACACCCTCTCCATGTGCAGCCAGGCTGCGAGCAGCCTCTCCTCCCCCAGCCCGGACCCCCAGACAGTGGGATCTCAGGCCTCTCATTGCCAAACTCTGCCTCCCTGGGCTGCTGCTGTGAAGTCCAGAGACACAGGCAAGCAATCCTGAGCACCAGCAAGTCTCAAGCCCTCGGGACAGCAGGCCTGGCCGCTCTGGGCATGGAGCCTCCGAGCTAAATGCCTGCTTGCGGCACTTGGCCCTTGTCAGGTACAGAGAAGGGAGGGCAGGAGGACAGGAGGAATGTTCCCATGAAAGGCAGGGTGGCCTGAGGCTCTACTGGCACTCAGGACCAACATGCTGAAGCCACAGTGCTCAGAAGCATCACAGCACCTTCTGGAAAAACACGGAGAAGTCCTTGGTGGCGTTCCCCTTGGCTGCCTTGTTCTTCAAGGCCATCTCCTCTATGGTGTCCTGAAGGAACTTGGCCAGCTCCAGCTTCACCCGCAGCTCCTTCTTCAGCCTCTCCTCCTGTGAGGTCAGAGAGAGGGCGCTGCACTCCTGGGCCCTGCACCCCAGGACTGGGGGGCTGGCACAGAGGCTCGCTCCTCTGACCGGGGCCCCAGCACCGCCCACACAGACACCTCCCGAACCAGCCCAGGTGTTGTGTATTCTTTGTATATATACAAAATATATTTGTATGACGCCCTAGCGTAGAGACAGCAAACTTTTTCCTTAAAGGCCCTGACTGTAGGTGTTTCAGGCTTCATGGGCCATGTGATTTGAAACACCTCCTTAACTTCTGGGGCAGCACAAGAGCTGTGGGACCACAATACACAGGCATGTCTCCAAAATGTCTTCCCACTCAAAGTGGGTGGGGCCAGCGGGGCCCAGGGGCTAGTCAGCTGACCCTGCCTTAAAAAGCCCTGCTCTGGAGAAACCCTACTTTAAAACACATGTAAAGAGAAACACATCCAAAACCTGGCATGTATTAAATAAGCTCAGAACAGCATGACTCAGTTATGAAGAAAACATAAAACCTCAAAAACATCTAACACCTAAAATGTCAGCTAACAGTGCAGCCGCCCTAAGTCCTCTTGGATGCGCTCTGCCCCGTCACCTTGCTCGACGGCGTCTCGAACGTGGACGGCAGCATGCTGGGGAAGAGCTTCACAGCCACAGGCAGCAGGAACTCCATGAACGGCACCACCACAAACACCAGGAAAGGGACCAGGCGGAAGAGGTCAGCGCAGATTCGGAGGAACTGGAGAGTGGGGGACAGGGTCACAGGGTGACATAAGCGCGTGACACACAATGGCTGAGCGGCACACAGGCAATGCCTCACAGTGACCGGTGGACAACTCCTGAAGGCTGCTCCCGTGGACGTCCAGACCACACGTCCACAAGCCTCAGAACATGGGGCGGGGGCTGCCCCGCGGTAGAGCCACACCCATCACGGGTGCTACCCGTAACCCCACTCCCCACAGATGCTTGCATGGGTCCTGCTCTGCAGAGACAGACATGGTGCTGCCACCTTCGCTTGGAGGCCAGCAGGACAGAAGCAACAGGCTGTGGCCCCACTGCTGGCCCCAAATGCTCCACAGAAAAGAAAGGACAGTGCTGGCTGGGCATATCTCAGGCTTCCTGAGAAGGCTGGACTCAGGGCTAAAGTACAGAGCAAGATTAGGAAAATCAAGTGCTTCCTCAACATAAATGAACTTCTGCCAATAACCATTAAAGAAACCATTAAAGAAACATGTGACTTGCAATTACCAAAAATTCTAGAACAGTGAACTGGGTCCCCAGCCAGCCACCATCCCATCCATCAGTCTGTGCTTAGCGGGCCTACTCTGCTACAGGAGCCCACGGAGACTGCGCTCCCCTCCACAGCGCCACTGCAGCCCCACCATTACTTAGACGTTCTTTGCAAGACAGACGCCATTCCCAGACAGGCCCGCTCAGGGCTTGTAACATGCCTCTCCCTGCTGGGCCAGCTGATTCAGGGCGCTGTAGTGCCACCACCCCAGTGCTCCAGGAACAGTTTTTTTCCACTTGTGACAAATAAGTAACCTATAAGGAGATAATCGAAGACCCTGCAAATATGCACCTTTCTCCCAGACAGCACACTGTCACAGTTTTTCCCAAGCCAGCCTCCACTCAGGACACTCACATCCGGTAATTCCCCACCACTTACCAACTGAGTTTTCTCTCACTTCTCTATTTACTATCAAAATGGATTCATGGAGTCTTTTATTTTTCACTTGTTTACAATGCATTACTATTTTTTTAAGTGTACAATTCAATGACTTTTATTATATTCTTAAAGTTGTACAATTACCACAATCAATTTTAGAACATTTTCATCATCCCCAGAAAAGAAATTTCATGCCTAATACTAGTCACTTCCTATTCCAACCCCCAGCCCTTGGCAACCACAAATCTGTTCTCTCTATAAATTTGCCTATTATTCACATTACATATAGATGGAATCATATAATATATACTCTTTCGTGTCTGGCTTCTTTCTCTTAGCACGTTTCAAGGTTTCATTCATATTGTAGCATGTGTTACAGCTTTTTAAATTTTTTTTATTTTTGTATCATTAATGTACAATTACATGAGCGACACGATGGTTACTAGACTGCCCCCATTATCAGGTCCCAACCACATACCCCATTACAGTCACTGTTCATCAGCATAGCAAGATGCTATAGACTCACTACCTGTCTTCTTTATGTTATACAGCCTTCCCCGTGCCCGGCCCCACAGCTACATTATGTCTGCTAATCGTAACGCCCCTTTCCGCCCCTTCTCCCTCCCTTCCCACCCATCCTCCCCAGACCCTTTTCCTTTGGTAACTGTTGGTCCGTTCTTGGGTTCTGTGAGTCTGTTGCTGTTTTGTTCCTTCAGTTTTTGCTTTGTTCTTATACTCCACAGATGAGTGAAATCATTTGATACTTGTCTTTCTCCACCTGGCTTACTTCACTGAGCATAATACCCTCTAGCTCCATCCATGTTGTTGCAAATGGTAGGATTTGTTTTCTTCTTATGGTGGAATAATATTCCATTGTGCATATGTACCACATCTTCTTTATCCATTCATCTACTGATGGACACTTAGGTTGCTTCCATTTCTTGGCTATTCTAAATAGTGCTGCGATAAACATAGGGGTGCATATGTCTTCTTCAAACTGGGCTCCTGCATCCTTAGAGTAAATTCCTAGGAGTTGAATTCCTGGGTCAAAAGGTATTTTTATTTTGAGTTTTTTGAGAAACCTCTGTATAACTTTCCACAATGGTTGAACTAATTTACATTCCCACCAGGAGTGTAGGAGGGTTCGTTCCCCTTTCTCCACATCCTTGCCAACATTTGTTGTTGTTTGTCTTTTGAATGTTGGCCATCCTAACTGGTATGAAGTGATATCTCATTGTGGTTTTAATTTGCATTTCTCTGATAATTAGCGATATGGAGCATCTTTTCATGTGCCTGTTGGCCATCTGAATTTCTTCTTTGGAGAAGTGTCTGTTCAGCTCCTCTGCCCATTTTTCAATTGGCTTATTTGCTTTTTGTTTGTTGAGGTGCATGAGTTCTTTATATATTTTGGATGTCTACGATTTATCAGATATGTCATTTATGAATATATTCTCCCATACTGTAGGATGGCTTTTTGTTCTATTGATGGTGTGTTTACTGTACAGAAGCTTTTCAGCTTGATATAGCCCCACTTGTTCATTTTGCTTTTGTTTCCCTTGCTCGGGGAGATATGTTCATGAAGAAGTTGCTCATGTTTATGTCCAAGAGATTTTTGCCTATGTTTTTTTCTAACCGTTTTATGGTTTCATGACTAACATTCAGGTCTTTGATCCATTTCAAGTTTACTTTTGTGTATGGGGTTAGACAATGATCCAGTTTCATTCTCTTACATGTAGCTGTCCAGTTTTGCCAACACCAGCTGTTGAAGAGGCTGTCATTTCGCCATTGTATGTCCATGGCTCCTTTATCATATATTAATTGACCATATATGTTTGGGTTTACATCTGGGCTCTCTAGTCTGTTCCATCGCTCTATGGGTCTGTTCTTGTGCCAGTACCAAATTGTCTTGATTACTGTGGCTTTGTAGTAGAGCTTGAAGTTGGGAAGTGAGATCCTCCCTGCTTTATTCTTTCTTCTCAGGATTGCTTTGGCTATTTGGAGTCTTTTCTGGTTCCATTTGAATTTTAGGACTATTTGTTCCAGTTCATTGAAGAATGCCTTGGTATTTTGATAGGGATTGCATTGAATCTGAAGATTGCTTTAGGCTGAATGGCCATTTTGACAATATTAATTCTTCCCACCCAAGAGCATGGGATGAATTTCCATTTGTTAGGGTCCTCTTTGATTTCTCTTAGGAGTGTCTTGTAGTTTTCAGAGTACAGGGTCTTTCACTCCCTTCGTTAGGTTTATTCCTAGGTATTGTATTCTTTTTGATGCAATTGGGAATTGAATTGTTTTCCTGATTTCTCTTTCTTTTAGTTCATCGTTAGTGTATAGGAATGCAACAGATTTCTGTGTATTAATTTTCTATCCTGCAACTTTGCTGAATTCAGATATTAGATCTAGTAGCTTGGGAGTGGATTCCTTAGGGTTTTTTATGTACAATGTCATGTCATCTGCAAATAGTGACAGTATGACTTCTTCCTTACCAATCTGGATGCCTTTTATTTCTTTGTGTTGTCTGATTGCTGAGGCTAGGACCTCCAGTGCTATGTTGAATAAAAGTGGGGAGAGTGGGCATCCCTGTCTTGTTCCCAATCTTAGAGAAAAAGCTTTCAGCTTCTCACTGTTAAGTATGATGTTAGCTGCGGGTTTGTCATATACGGCCTTTATTATGTTGAGGTACTTGCCCTCTATACCCATTTTGTTGAGAGCTTTTATCATGAATGGATGTTGAATATTGTCGAATGCTTTCTCAGCATCTCTGGATATGATCATGTGGTTTTTGTCTTTTTTGTTGATGTGGTGGATGATGTTGATGGATTTTCAAATGTTGTACCATCCTTGCATCCCTGGGATGAATCCCACTTGATCATGATAGATGATCTTTTGATGTATTTTTGAATTCGGTTTGCTAATATTTTGTTGACTATTTTTGCATCTATGTTCATCAAGGATATTGGTCTGTAGTTTTCTTTTCTTTTTTTTTTTTACAATTTATTTTATTTTAGTATCATTAACCTACAATTACATGAGCAATATTGTGATGATTAAACTACCCCCTTCCTCAGGTCCCCCCCACCAACCCTATTACCGTCACTGTCCATCAGTGTAGTGAGATGAGAATCACTACTTGTCTTCTCTGAGCTGTACAGCCCTCCCCGTGCTCCCCCACCCTATGTCTGCTAATCGTAATGCCCCTTTTACCCTCTTATCCCTCCCTTCTCGCCCTTCTTCCACAGTCCCTTTCCCTTTGGTAATTATTAGTCCGTTCTCGGGTTCTGTGAGTCTGCTGTTTTGTTCCTTCAGTTTTTTTTTCTTTGTTCTTATACTCCACATATGAGTGAGATCATTTGATACTTGCCTTTTTTGGCCTGGCTTATTTCACTGAACATAATACCCTCCACCTCCATCCATGTTGTTGCAAATGGTAGGATTTGTTTTTTTCTTATGGCTGAGTAATATTCCATTGTGTATATGTACCACATCTTCTTAATCCATTCATCTACTGATGGGCACTTAGGTTGCTTCCATTTCTTGGCTATTGTAAATAGTGCTGCAATAAACATAGGGGTGCATCTGTCTTTTTGAAACTGGGCTGCAGCATTCTTGGGGTAAATTCCAAGGGGTGGGATTCCTGGGTCAAATGGTATTTCTATTTTGAGTTTTTTTTTTTTTT
>JAQQAC010002594.1:91751094-91780042 GCA_029783875.1 Phataginus tricuspis | reverse complement strand
TCATTGAAGAAAGCTGTTGGTATTTTAATAGGGATTGCGTTGAATCTGTAGATTGTTTTAGGTAGTATTGCCATTTTGACAATATTGATTCTTCCTAGCCAAGAGCATGGGATGCATTTCCATTTGTTAGTGTCTTCCTTAATTTCTCCTAGGAGTGTCTTGTAGTTTTCAGAGTACAGGTCTTTCACTTCCTTCGTTAGGTTTATTCCTAGGTATTTTATTCTTTTAGGTGCAATTGTGAATGGAATTGTTTTTCTGATTTCTCTTTCTGTTAGCTCATCATTAGTGTATAGGAAAGCAACAGATTTCTGTGTGTTAATTTTATATCCTGCAACTTTGCTGAATTCAGATATTAGTTCTAGTAGTTTTGGAGTGGATCTTTAGGGTTTTTTATGTACAGTATCATGTCATCTGCAAATAGTGACAATTTGACTTCTTCTTTACCAATCTGGATGCCTTGTATGTCTTTGTTTTGTCTGATTGCCGTGGCTAGGACCTCCAGTACTATGTTCAATAACAGTGGGGAGAGTGGGCACCCCTGTCTTGTTCCGGATCTTAGATGAAAAGCTTTCAGCTTCTGGCTATTAAGTATGATGTTAGCTGTGGGTTTGTCATATATAGCCTTTATGATGTCGAGGTACTTGCCATCTATACCCATTCTGTTGAGAGTTTTAATCAAAAATGGATGCTGTATTTTGTCAAATGCCTTTTCAGCATCTATGGAGATGATCATGTGGTTTTTGTTCTTCTTTTTATTGATGTGATGGATGATGTTGATGGATTTTCGAATGTTGAACCATCCTTGCATCCCTGGGATGAATCCCACTTGATCATGGTGTATGATCCTCTTGATGTATTTTTGAATTCGGTTTGCTAATATTTTGTTGAGTATTTTTCCATCTACGTTCATCAGGGATATAGGTCTGTAATTTTTTTTTGGTGAGGTCTTTGCCCGGTTTTGGTGTCAGAGTGATGCTGGCTTCATAGAAAGAGTTTGGAAGTATTCCATCCTCTTCTATTTTTTGGAAAACTTTAAGGAGAATGGGTGTTATTTCTTCTCTATATGTCTGGTAGAATTCAGAGGTGAATCCATCAGGTCCGGGGCTTTTGTTCTTGGGTAGTTTTTTGATTACTGATTCAATTTCGTTGCTGGTGATTGGTCTGTTTAGTTTTTCTGTTTCCTGCTTGGTGAGTCTTGGAAGGCTGTATTTTTCTAAGAAGTTGTCCATTTCTTCTAGGTTTTCCAGCTTGTTAGCATATAGATGCTCGTAATATTCTCTTATACTTCTTTGTATTTCTGTGGGGTCCGTCGTTATTTTTCCTTTCTCATTTGTGATTCTGTTTATGTGTGTAGATTCTATTTTTCTCTTAATGAGTCTGGCTAGGGGTTTATCTATTTTGTTTATTTTTTCAAAGAACCAGTTTTTGGTTTCATTTATTTTTTCTATTGTTTTATTCTTCTCAATTTTATTTATTTCTTCTCTGATCTTTATTATGTCTCTCCTTCTGGTAACTTTGGGCCTCATTTGTTCTTCTTTTTCCAATTTCAATAATTGTGTCCTTAGACTGTTCATTTGGGAATGTTCTTCCTTCTTTAAATAGGCCTGGATTGCAATGTACTTTCCTCTTAAAACTGCCTTTGCTGCGTCCCACAGAGGTTGTGGCTTTGTGTTGTTGTTGTCATTAGTCTCCATGTATTCTTTGTTTCTGTTTTGATTTGGTCGTTAACCCATTGATTCATTAGAAGAATGTTGTTAAGTCTCCATGTATTTGTGAGCCTTTTTGATTTCTTTCTGAAATTTATTTCCAGTTTTATACCTTTGTGATCTGAGAAGTTGGTTGGTAGCATTTCAATATTTTTGAATTTACTGAGGTTCTTTTTGTGGCCTAGAATGTGGTCTATTCTGGAAAATGTTCCATGTGCACTTGAGAAGAATGTGTATCCTGCTGCTTTTGGGTGCAGAGTTCTGTAGATATCTGTTAGGTCCATCTGTTCTAGTGTGTTGTTCAGTGCCTCTGTGTCTTTACTTATCCTCTGCCTGGTTGATCTATCTTTTGGAGTGAGTGGCGTGTTAAAGTCTCCTAAAATAATTGCATTGCTGTCTATTTCCTCCTTCACTTCTGTTAGTATTTGTTTCACATATGCTGATGTGCCTGTGTTGGGTGCATATATATCTATAATGGTTATATCTTCTTGTTGGACTGACCCCTTTATCATTATGTAATGTCCGTCTTTATCTCTTGCTACTTTCTTCATTTTGAAGTCTATTATATCTGATACAAGTACTGCAACACCTGCTTTTTTCTCTTTGTTGTTTGCTTGAAATATTTTTTTCCATCCCTTCACTTTTAGTCTGTGTATATCTTTGGGTTTGAGGTGAGTCTCTTGTAAGCAGCATATAGACAGGTCTTGCTTTTTTATCCACTCTGGTACTCTGTGTCTTTTGATTGGTGCATTCAGTCCGTTTACATTTAGGGTGATTATTGATAGATATGTACTTATTGCCATTGCTGGCTTTAGATTCGTGGTTACCAAAGGTTCAAGGGTTGCTTCTTTACTATCTGAGAATCTAACTTAACTTTCTTGTTAAGTTATTGTGAATGCCGTCTGATGTTTCTTTATCTCTCCCTTCCTATTCTTCCTCCTCTTTTCTTTATATATTAGGTGTTTTATTCTTTGTCTTTAGTTAGTATTTGGATGGTCTGCTTTCTTTGCTATGATTTTATTTTCTCTGGTGACATCTTTTTAGCCTTAGGGGTGCTTCCCTCTAGAGCAGTCCGTTTAAGATATCCTGTAGTGGTGGCTTATGGGAGGCAAACTCTCTCAACTTTCTTTTGTCTTGAAATTGTTCAATCCCTCCGTCATATTTAAATGATAGTCGTGCTGGATACAATATTCTTGGTTTGAGGCCCTTCTGTTTCATTACGTTAAATATATCATGCCATTCTCTTCTGGCCTGTAAGATTTCTGTTGAGAAGTCTGATGACAGTCTGATGGGTTTTCCTTTGTAGGTGATCTTTTTTCTCTCTCTAGCTGCCTTTAATACTCTTTCTTTATCTTTGATCTTTGCCATCTTGATTATTATGTGTCTTGGTGTTGTCTTCCTTGGGTCCCTTGTGTTGGGAGATCTGTGGGCTTCCATGGAATGCGGGACTATTTCCTTCCCCAGCGTGGGAAAGTTTTCAGCAATTATTTCTTCAAAGACACTTTCTTTCCCTTTTTCTCTCTCTTCTTCCTCGGGTACTCCTGTAATGCCAATATTGTTGCGTTTGGATTGGTCACACAGTTCTCTTAATATTCTTTCATTCTTAGAGATCCTTTTATCTCTCTTTGCCTCAGCTTCTTTGTATTCCTGGTCCCTGTCTTGCAATTCCTTGATCGTGTCTTGAACCTGATTCAATCTGCTGTTGAGCCTGTCAATGGCTTGTCTCATTTCTGCATTGTCTTTCCTCACTTCCCTCACTTCCTCCCTCAGCTCTTGCACATTTTCTGTAGATTCGTCAGCATGGCTACGACTTTTATTCTGAATTCTTTTACCGGAAGACTATGCATGTCTATTCCTTCAGATTCTCTCTCTGGGGTGGTGTTTGTCTGAAGCTTTGTCTGTATCATATTCTTCTGTCTTCTCATGACTGTAGAATTAGTTGTTGGTAGTTGTCACGTATGTCCGCTGGGCTCTTTATGACTTTAAAAAGGAAAGAGAAGAAAGGAGAGAAAAGAAAAAAAGAAAACAAAGAGAAAAAAAAACAACTACTACCGCCTCGCTGGGACTCCCGCTGGAGTGCTGGGGTGGAGGAGCGCTTGGGTCTCGCTGAGTCGCGGCTTCGTATCTACCCACCTCGCCGGGTTCCGAGTCCTCTCTCCGCTGTGTCTGACCGCCGGAGCTCTGGGGGGGAGTAGCGCTCGGTCCCGCCACGTCGCGGCTCCGTATCTTATCTTCCCCACCAGCTGCTAGGTTCTCTCACGTGTACCTGTACGCTGTGCACTTTCCTGTGTATTCTGGTCTCTCTTTTAGGGATAGTTGTATTTGCTGTGTTTTCATGAATAAATATAATGTTCGGAGGAATTTTTCTGCCAGTCTGTTCACATCGCCATCTTCCCGGAAGTCTCCTGTAGTTTTCTTTTTTTTGTGGGATCTTTGCCTGGTTTTGGTATTAGAGTGATGCTGGCTTCATAGAATGAGTTTGGAAGTATTCCCTCCTCTTCTGTTTTTTGAAAAATTTAAGGAGAATGGGTGTTATTTCTTCTCTATATGTCTGGTAGAATTCAGAGGTGACTCCATCTGGTCCGGGGGTTTTGTTCTTGGGTAGTTTTCTGATTACCAATTCAATTTCATTGCTGGTAATTGGTCTGTTTAGGTTTTCTGTTTCTTGCTTGGTCAGTCTTGGAAGGTTGTATTTTTCTGAGAAGTTGTCCATTTCTTCTAGGTTTTCCAGATTGTTAGCATATAGATTCTCATAGTATTCTCTCATTATTTGTATTTCTGTGGGTTCTGTAGTGATTTTTCCTTTCTCATTTCTGATTCTGTTTATGTGTGTAGATTCTCCTTTTCTCTTAATAAGTCTGGCTAGGGGTTTATCTATTTTGTTTACTTTCTCAAAGAACTAGCTCTTGTTTTCATTGATTTTTCCTACTGTTTTATTCTTCTCAATTTTATTTATTTATTCTCTGATCTTTATTATGTCCCTCCTTCTGCTGACTTTGGGCCTCACTTGTTCTTCTTTTTCCCATTTCAGTAATTGTGACTTTAGACTATTCATTTGGGATTGTTCTTCCTTCTTTAAATAGGCCTGGATCAAAGGACACCATCAGTAGAACAAAAAGACATCCTACAGTATGGGAGAATACATTCATGACTGACACATCCGATAAAGGGTAGACATCCAAAATATATAAAGAGCTCACGCACCTCACCAAACAAAAAGCAAATAAGCCAATTAAAAAATGGGCAGAGGAGCTGAACAGACACTTCTCCAAAGAAGAAATTCAGATGGCCAACAGGCACATGAAAAGATGCTCCACATCGCTAATCATCAGAGAAATGCAGATTAAAACCACAATGAGATATCACCTCATACCAGTTAGGATGGCCAACATTCAAAAGACAAACAACAACAAATGTTGACAAGGATGTGGAGAAAGGGGAACCCTCCTACACTGCTGGTGGGAATGTAAACTAGTTCAACCATTGTGGAAAGCAGTATGGAGGTTCCTCAAAAAACTCAAAATAGAAATACATTTGACCCAGGAATTCCACTCCTAGGAATTTACCCTAAGAATGAAGCAGCCCTGTTTGAAAAAGACATATGCACCCCTATGTTTATTGCAGCACTATTTACAATAGCCAAGAAATGGAAGCAACCTAAGTGTCCATCAGTAGATGAATGGATAAAGAAGATGTGGTACATATGCACAATGGAATATTATTCCACCATAAGAAGAAAACAAATCCTACCATTTGCAACAACGTGGATGGAGCTAGAGGGTATTATGCTCAGTGAAATAAGCCAGGTGGAGAAAGACAAGTGTCAAATGATTTCACTCATCTGTGGAGTATAAGAACAAAGCAAAAACTGAAGGAACAAAACAGCAACAGACTCACAGAACCCAAGAATTAACTAACAGTTACCAAAGGAAAAGGGTCTGGAGAGGATGGGTGGGAAGGGAGGGATAAGGGGGGAAAAGAGTCATTACAATTAGCACACGTAATGCAGTGGTGGGGGACATGGGGAAGGTAGTATAACACAAAGAAGACAAGTAGTGATTCTATAGCATCTTGCTATGCTGATGGACAGTGACTGTAGAGGGGTATGTGGGGGGAACTTGATAATAGGGGATCTAGTAATCATTATGTTGTTCAAGTGATAGTACATTAACGATATCAAAATAAAAAAATTATTAAAAAATGCCTGGATTGGTATATATTTTCCTCTTAGAACTGCCTTCGCTGCGTCCCACATAAGTTGGGGCTTTGTGCTGTTGTCTTCATTTGTCTCCATATTTTGCTTGATCTCTGTTTTAATTTGGTCATTGATCCATTGATTATTTAGGAGCATGTTGTTAAGCCTCCATGTGTTTGTGAGCCTTTTTGTTTTCTTTGTACAATTTATTTCTAGTTTTATACCTTTGTGATCTGAGAAGTTGGTTGGTAGAATTTCAATCTTTTTAAATTTACTGAGGCTCTTTTTGTGGCCTAGTATGTGGTCTATTCTGGAAAATGTTCCATGTGCACTTGAGAAGAATGTGTATCCTGCTGCTTTTGGGTGTAGAGTTCTGTAGATGTCTCTTAGGTCCATCTGTTCTAGTGTGTTGTCCAGTGCCTCTATGTCCTTACTTATCTTCTATCTTGTTGATCTGTCCTTTGGAGTGAGTGGTGTGTTGAAGTCTCCTAAAATGAATGCATTGCATTCTATTTCCCCCTTTAATTCTGTTAGTATTTGTTTCACATATGTATGTGCTCCTGTATTGGGTGCATATATGTTTATAATGGTTATATCTTCTTGTTGGACTGACTCCTTTATCATTATGTAATGTCCTTCTTTGTCTCTTGTGACTTTCTTTGTTTTGAAGTCTGATACAAGTACTGCATCACATGCTTTTTTCTCCCTATTGTTTGCATGAAATATCTTTTTCCATTCCTTCACTTTTAGTCCGTGTATGTCTTTTGGTTTGAAGTGAGTCTCCTGTAGGCAGCATATAGATGGGTCTTGCTTTTTTTATCCATTCTATTACTCTGTGTCTTTTGATTGGTGCATTCAGTCCATTTACATTTAGGATGATTATCGATAGGTATGTACTTATTGCCATTGCAGGCTTTGGATTCGTGGTTACCAAAGGTTCAAGGGCAGCTTCTTTACTATCTAACCATCTAACTTTAACTCACTTATTACGCTATTATAAACACAGTTTGATGATTCTTTATTTCTCTCCCTTATTCTTCCACCTCCACTCATTATATGTTAGGCATTTTATTCTGCACTCTTTTGTGTTTCCCTTGACTCCTTTTGTGGATAGCTGAATTTATTTTTTGCCTTTAGTTAGTATTTGGTTTGTCTGCGTTCTTTGCTGTGATTTTATGTTCTCTGGTGACATCTATTTAGCCTTAGGAGTACTTCCATCTAGAGAAGTACCTTAAAAATACCCTGTAAAGGTGGTTTGTGGAGGTAAATTCTCTCAACTTTTGCTTATTTGAGAATTGTTTAATCCCTCCTTCAAATTTAAATGATAATCTTGCTGGATACAGTATTGTTGGTTCAAGGCCCTCCCGTTTCATCGCGTTAAATATATCGTGCCATTCTCTTCTAGCCTGTAAGGTTTCTGCTGAGAAGTCTGATGATAGCCTGATGGGTTTTCCTTTGTAGGTGATCTTTTTTCTGTCTCTGACTGCCTTTAATACCCTGTCCTTGTCTTTGATCTTTGCCATTTTAATTATTATATATCTTGGTGTTGTCTTCCTTGGGTCCCTTGTGTTGGTAGATGTGGGCTTCCATGGTCTGAGAGACTATTTCTTTCCCCAGCTTGGGGAAGTTTTCAGCAATTATTTCTTCAAAGACATTTTCTATTCCTTTCTCTCTCTTCTTCTTCTTCTGGTACCCCTATAATGCGAATATTGTTCGTTTGGATTGGTCACACAGTTCTCTTAATATTCTTTCTTTCCTAGAGATCCTTTTATCTCTCTCTGCCTCAGTTTCTCTGTACTCCTGTTCTCTGATTTCTATTCCATTAACAGTCTCTTGCAGCTCATCCAGTCTGCTCTTTAGCCCTTCCATTGTTTGTTTCATTTCTGTTATCTCCCTCCAGACTTCATCCCTTAGCTCCTGCATATTTCTCTGCAGCTCCATCAGCATGGTTATGACTTTTATTTTGAATTCTTTTTCAGGAAGATTGGTTATATCGATATCACCAGGCCCTCTCTCAGGCATTTGAGTGATTTTGGACTGAACCAGGTTATTCTGCTTTTTCATGGCGAGAGAAGTGATTGCCGGCAAGTGGCGTGTGTGTCAGCTGGGAGAACAAAGTCCCTTCCTGCTTGCTGGTCACTTGCCCTCCTCTGCTGCCTGTGCCGGTTAACCGCACAGGGGGAGCAGCCTCTGGGTCAATCCCCTGAGCTGCCGTGGGCGGGGCTGTCCTCAGGATGGCCTAGGGCACTGGCAGGCATCACAGACGAGCGGCGTGTTTTCTCCTGCAGTAACGGTACCCCTTCGTGCCTTCTGAACTTTGCGCTGGCTTCCTCTGCCTGTGTCAGGCAGCTGCATGCAGGGGGCCACCTCTGGGTTTGGCCTTGTTAACTGAGCGCTGGGAGAAGACTGTGTGGTTGCTGTAGGCGGGGCTGCTCCCCAGCTTGTCCGCAGCAATGGCATGTCAGCCAGTTTGCTTGCAGTGCCGGGGGGGTGGAATGAATGGCAGGCTGCTTATCGCTGTGAGGGGCTTCAGAGCTGTGTTGCCACCCAGGGGGTTAGGGTGCCTGAAGTTCCTTAAAATTCCCAGCCTGCTGGGCTGAGTGTGCCAGAACGATTTTGTCCACCTGTTAAACCTTTGTCCCTTTAAGGCTTTTAAAGCACCTGCTTTTCTTTTGTCCTAGGGGCGCCGGGTGTGGGGACCTGTTCGCAGTATCAGTCTTGGATTTTACTTTTCCTTTTCTCTAATATCCAGTACACCATGCAATGTGTGTCTGTGCTCCCAGTGCAGATTACTAGGGCTGGTTATTTAGCAGTCCTGTGCTTCCACTCCCTCCCCACTCTGATTCTTTTCCTCCCGGCAGTGAGCTGGGGTGGGGGAAGTGCTCGGATCCCACCGGGTCACAGCTTTATATCTTACCCTTTTTGTGAGATGCTGAGTTCTCGCAGATGTATATGTAGCCTGGCTGTTGTACTACTGTATCTTCTGGTCTTTTAGGAATAGTTGTATTTGCTGTATTGTCAAAATATATACGGTTTTGGGCAGAGATTTCTGCCGCCCTACTCACGCCGCCATCTTGAGAAATCTCTCATTACTATTTTTATTAAAAAAAATATAACATGCTTGCTAAAACATCACAATGAAAAAAATAAAAATAAATGCTGGAGAGAGACAGTTTTATAAAAGTTGAGCTAATAATACTAGGAACATCTTCTCATGTCTCTTCTTATTTTTATGTTCAAATGGTCCCAGATTTGGCCATAGAAAAGACCCTTCAAGTTGGTGCCTGTGTTTTTTTGACTTTCCTCCATTAAAAAAAGAGTTTTTAGCAGTTCTAGCAGGGTTTAATTTACATACCATAACATTCACCCATTTTAAGTGTATAATTCAATGATTTCTGGTAAGCTTATAGACTGTGAAACAATCACCAAAATCCAGCTTTAGGATATTTTGTCACACCACAAATTTTCGTTGTGTCCATTTTTAGTTAACCTCCATTACCACTCTCAGCCCTAGATGATCAGTAATTTGATATTTCTGTAAATTTGATTTTTCTGGGCATTTCCCATGCATGGAACACGTAATATGTCCTTTGGTGTCTGGCTTCACTATTAGGTGCATAAATGTTTAGGAATGTTATGTCCTTTTGACGATCATGACAAGGTAAGCCTCTACAACGCTGATAATCTCTGCTCTGAAATCTACTCTGTCTGCTGTTCATGTGGCTATGCCAGCTTTCTTTCATCTGGTGTTAGCACCACTTATATTTTCCATTCTTGGACTTTAAATCTATTTGTGTCTTTACATTTAAGGTGTGTTTCTTGTAGAGCACATATAGTCAGAACTTGCTTTTTATGTAGTCTGACAATCTCAACACTTAATAAAATTAAAAAACAGAAAACCATATGATTGTCTAAATAGATGCAGACAAAGCACTTGACAAAATCCAAAATCTGTTGCTCATAAAACATGATGGAATTTATTAAAAAGATACTAGAACTAATAACTGATTTTGCCTGTCTGCAAGATACAAATGAGCAATATATAAAAATCAATTGTATTTCTATGTATTAACAATGACCAACAAATGGAAATTGAAATTTAAAAAATTCCATTTACCTACAATAGCCAAAAAGTGGAAGTAACCCAAGTGTCCATTAACAGATAGATGAATAAGTACAATGTGGTCCATCCAAACAACAGAATATTATTCAGTCTTAAAAAGGGAATTCTGGCACATGCTCCCATATGCTAAGTGAAATAAGCCAGTCACAAAAGGTCAAATTCCGTATGATGCCAATTACGTGAGGTCCCTGGAGGAGTCATGTTCATAAACATACAAAGCAGAGTGGTGGGTGCGAGGTGCTGCAGGAGGGGAGGGAGGAAGGTACATGCATGCCTCATTTTATTGCATTCACCAATACTGTGCCTTTCACAAACTGAAGGTTTGTGGCAACCCTACATCAGCAAGCATATCGGCACCATTTTTCCAAAAGCATGTGTTCATTCCACGTCTGTGCATCACATGACATTTGCTCTGGTGCTGTGACCAGCAATTGTTGATGTCACTACTATAATTGCTTTGGGGCACCAGATACACACGCACCTAAGATGGAGAACTTAGATAAATGCGTGTGTTCTGACTACTCCACCCACCATCCATTCCCATCTCTCTCCCTCTCCTCAGGCCTCCTTACTCCCTACACAGCAATACTAAAACTGGGCCAATTAATAACCCTGCAGAGGCCTCTAAGTGTCCAAGTGAAAGGGAGAGTTATATGTCTCTCACGTTAAGTCAAAAGCTAGAAATGATCAAGCTTAGGGAGGAAGGCATCTCAGAAGCCAAGACAGGCTGGATGCTGGGCCTCTTGCACCAAACAGTTAGCCAGGTTGTGAATACAAAGGAAAAGTCCTTGAAGGATGTTAAAAGTGCTCCTCGGTGACCACAGGAATGATAGGAAAGCAAAGCAGCCTTATCGCTGATCTGGAGGACGTGTGAGTGGTCTGCGTAGATCAGGCTGGCCACACATTCCCTGAAGCCAAAGCCTCACCCAGGGCAAGACCCCAACTCCCTCCCAACAGTGTGAAGGCTCAGAGAGGTGAGGAAGCCGCAGAAGAAAACCAGAAGCTGGCAGAGGCTGGCTCATGAGGCCTGAGGAACAAAACCGTCTCCATGACAGAAAAGTGCAGGTGAGGCAGCAAGTGCTGGTGTAGAAGCTGCAGCAGGTCATCCAGGAATCCAGCTGAGATCATTAATGAAGGCGGGGGCTACACTGAACAGCACATGTTCACATGGATCCAACAGCCTTCAACTGGAGGAAGACTCCATCCAGGACTTTCAGAGCCGGAGAGGGGAAGTCAGTACCTGGCTTCAGAGCTCCCAAGGACAGGCTGACTCTCTTGTTAGGGGCTAATGCAGCTGGTGGCTTTAAGTTGAAGCCATTCCAAAAATCCTCGGGCCCTTAAGAATCATGCTCAATCTACTCTGCCTGTGCTCTATAAACAGAACAACGAAGACTGGGGGACAGCACGTCTGTTCACAGCATGACTTACTGAATATTTTAAGCCCACTGTTGAGACCCACTGCTCAGGAGAAAATTCCTTTCAAACTATGACTGCTCATCAGCAGTGCACCTGGTCGCCCAAGAGCTCTGACGGAGATGTACATGGTTGTTTCCATGCCTGCTGACGGAATCCATTCTGCAGCCCGTGGGCTAAGGAGTCACTTCAGCTTTCAAGTCTTATTATTTTAAGGAATGCATATCCGTCAGGCTACAGCTGCCTTGGACAGTGATTCCTCTGATGATCTGGGGAAAGTGAACTGAAAACCTTCTGGAAAGGACTCACCATTCTAGATGCTGTTAAGAACATTTGTGATCCATGGGAAGAGGTCAGAATCTCAACGTGAACAGGAGTTTGGAAGAAGTTGATTCCAACCCTCATGGTGACCTTGAGGGGTTCAAGACATCAGTGGAGGAAGCCACTGCAGGTGTGGTGGCAACAGCAAGAGAACTGGGATTAGAAGTGGGGCCTGAAGATGGGACTGCACTGCTGCCTCTCACGGTAAAACCTAAACACCTGAGGAGCTGCTTCTTACGGGTGAGCAAAGGAAGTGGTCTCTTGAGAAGGAATCTACTCCTGGTGAAATGCTGTGAAGACTGTTGAAATGACAACAAAGGATGTAGAGTATTACATGAACTTAGCTAATAAATCAGTGGGAGGGTTTGAGAGGACTGACTCCAATTATGAAAGTTCTACTGTGAGCAAAATGCTATTGAATAGCATCACATCCCGAAAAACATCTGTGAAAGGAAGTGTCAACTGATGTGACAAACTTCACTTACTGTCTTCTTTTAAGAAATGGTGACAACACCCCAACCTTAAGCAGCCCCGACCCTGATCATCAGAAGCCATCAGCACTGAGGCAGGACCCACCACCAGCAGAAAGCTCAGGACCCGCTGAAAGTTCAGATGATGGTTAGCATTTTTAGCAATAAAGTTAAGTTTTAATTAAGCTATGTACTTTTTTTAGACATAATACTATTGCAAATGTAATGACAATAAAGAAGTTTGAAATACTGCAAGACTTACCAAAATGTGACACGGAGGTAGTAATTATACACTTAGTACAGCTTAGGTAAATGTAACTTTTAAATAAAAGCTCTGGAAAACCAAAAAATTCACCTGACTCACTGTACTGTGACCCTTGCCTCACTGCAGTGTCTCAAATCAAAGTCCACCACCTCCAAGGTCTGCCTCCACGGTGTAGTGGGTGCTGTTTCAGTTTGGAAAGATGAAGAGTCCAGGAGAAGGATGGTGGTGACAGGTGCACATCAGTGTGAGGTCACAGCCCTGGGTACTTAAAATCGGCTAAAATGGTCAATTTTAGGTTGTGTATTTTACTACACACAAAGAATCCCATTTCCAATAGCATCCCGGAGTATGGACTGTGCTCTGTCTCCGGGAGAAATGATAAGAGCTCTGCTTTATCCCCCACTGGGCGCCCTTAGAATTGCACCCATCGTTCATGTTGGCGCCTTTTCTGCTTTTCTGACCCCTGCTGTCCCTGTCTGCGGATCAGCTGCTCCCCCGGGAGCCTGGCTCCTCTGAGTAGGGCAGTTAGGGGCCCAGGCTGGGGCCAGGTGTGCTCCCTGCTGCGGGGTGTCACGGCTGCTGGGCGGGCCCCTAGACTGCAAGGGAGCAAGAGGCCCAGCCACAGGAGGGCCCACGGGCAGGACGGGAGCAATTTAAAGAGCCAGAGACTAAACTTATTTATGAGGCCTCATAAAGAGAACTTGGGAACTTTCAGCAAAGTGCTTGGCACAAAAGGCCAGACAAGCCACTTAATCATCCTAAGAGAATCACGGTGTGGCAAGGGCATCAGCCCTTCCACAGGCTCCACTTTAAGCAAGCACTCAGGGGAAAGCTCAAGATGGAGGAGCCATGAGCACACTGAGAGGCAGAGAACAAAGTTCCCCAGAGCCCTGGGAGCCCACCAACCCAGCAGGCTGCACCTTTCCTGCACCATCAGCTGTCTGCCACGCACTGTCCCAGCCAGAAGGGCATCGAGGCGAACTCGGGGAACTGGGCAAGTTCTCAGGCTCCAGGGCACACTGTCTCTGCACATTCACTGCCCACACCTGTCAGCACAGCTGAAACACACAGCATCAAGGTGTGACCCTGTCTGCTGTTCATCACCACAAAGCCCTTCTGCAGGTAAGCCGGGCTTCCTGTGCAGAGGTGGGCATGTGGGGGCAGAAACACTCCCACTGAATACTTCAGGCCCATAGAGCCTGAAGTCAGATCACAAAGCTGCTTTCCAAACGCCTCTCCCACAGCAGTGCCCAGTTTTGTCACTCTGCATCTAATGTGATTAGCAAACGCTCAACAGTTACATGAACTAAATCCACATTTCAAATGTACCTTCCACTTAAACAATGCTTGTACAAATTTTATTTACTTATTTTATAATTTTTTATGCGGCTCTTCTTTGTCTTTCTAAATATCATAATTTTAAGGGTCACTTTTCTATAATTATCAGGACCTCAAACATTTTGTTCAAATGCAAATTAATTTATGAGGCGCTAAAGCAAGGGAAAAACAGCATAGCTCCACAACCCCCTTCTTAATGCTGACAATAGAGATCTGGCCCCACTGCCAACCCCATATCCATGCTGGGACCTCTCCCTGGGACTTAACTCATCTGCTCCAACTCTTTTTTTCCCCTTAAAGCCTCATAATCTTCCACGAAGTAGCAAAAACATGTAACTTGTAACTTGCACAGCAGAATGGGGTGGGGAAGGAGCAGAAGGGAATTGGGGTCTCCAGTGTGAACTTGTAATTATCTAAGCTACAATGTGTATTGTAATCAATGCCCAACAAACGCCATAGGGTAATTCTGAAATGCAAGTACCACTGTTCCTTCTTCAAATTATCAATCTGCTCCCTTCTCAAAAAGCATTCCCAGGAAAAATTCCAACCAGTTAAACAAAAACAACCTATATTCTCAATGAAGTTCGTGAGCTCAAGTATACTCAGAAGCCAGAATCGCTCTCACACATAACAGCTAATTTCCCAGCGGCATTAAAATAAAGTCCTTGTTTTCTCACTAAGGAATCCTCTGGTAGTCAACCTTCAAGGGAAGGGACAGTTCTGAGCCTTTCCTGGGGGTCCTGGGCTGAGAGCTTGAAGCTGCCCTTGGGATGCACCAAGAGAAAAAAGACCAAGAAAAGAAGAAAAAGCAGCTGATAGTGTCTAACTACCAATTACTTCATGGACAAAATAAGACAGGCCCAGAAGGTGTGAGATCCTGGAAAACCAAGTCTTTCTCTAAGAGCTGCAGATGACAACACAGTGGTGCACCAGATGCCTAAGCAGAGGCCCCGACAGCCGAGAGTGGGTGTGAGGGCAGCTTCCAGAACTGGTGACACAGCTGTGACACCACAGGCTCAGGAGCTCAGAACCCAAATGATAAACAACAAACCCTCAAGGAAGAGAACACACAGCCCTGAAGACAGAGGTCTGCACAGTGACACAGAAAAGGCAGTTCACCTGAGAAGAAACACAGCAGAGCAGATGCAGACCTCTCAAAAAGGAAAGGAGAAGCAAGGAGAGAGCGGGAAGACATTACAGTGTGGAGGCTAAACAGCACATGCACATGAACGACCTCTGGCAGGAGAGACGTGTTCGCAGCGGTGCACTTCAGTGGTGGCCTCAAAGGGACGTTCACGTTTTAATAGGTTTCTCTGATTTTTTTTCTAATTACAAGTCCTGGAAAAAAGCCTTGAAGCATTTTAAGCAACTACAAGGTGAACCAGCTGGGACCTGGAGAGCCCATTACCTGCCTGCGCTCGCGGCGGGTCAGGCTGTGGCCGTTGAGGACCTGCCAGAGCATGCGCGCTGCGATCGCGGTGTCGATCCAGAGCAGCCGGAAGCCGTGGTAGTAGTGCCTCAGCTCGTCCAGGACCCTCTGCCCCAGGGACTTCTTCACCACCACCTCCATGGGGGGGCTGTACACCGGGCCACCCTCTTCCAGCTTCTTGTTCTTGTCCTTTAAGGACTTGAGGGACTTCTCCACCATGGAGTCTTCGTGCAGTGGGGGTGATGAGTGCCAGCAGCGTGTGGGAAAGTACCACGGCCCCGTGACAACCAGACACGCCGAGGCGGGGGCCCATGGCG
Source organism: Phataginus tricuspis (assembly GCA_029783875.1). Classification (NCBI taxonomy): domain Eukaryota; kingdom Metazoa; phylum Chordata; class Mammalia; order Pholidota; family Manidae; genus Phataginus; species Phataginus tricuspis. Next base: position 91,764,465 of record JAQQAC010002594.1, on the reverse strand, counting down.
CTCGAGCCACCGTGCATGTGCACTCAGGCCTCAGAGTCCAACGACAGAGGGGATCACCTCTGAAGGAAAGAAACATGGAGTGGACGGGAGCACAGCAGCCAAATGCGACATTCCTAGGAAAAGGAAAACAGCATAAGGGGCCACTTTCTAGGACTGCCCAGCACCAAACGCCAGCAAAAGTGACACAGACCACAGCCAAATCAGCCCAACACACCCAACTTCCCCTGTAGATAAGACCCCCAAACACACTCGGGGAGCCCTTCGCACAGCCAGAGAACACTAGAGCACCCAGGGACGGCGCCAAGGCACAAGGAGCCCAGGCATGGATTGGAGGCTCAAAGGCACAACTGGGCACAAACACAACCAGCAAAGGCCTGATCTCTGCACCAGACAGACCCAGCCTCTGGCAGGGCCTCCCAGGATGGCTCCCACAGACTTGGGGAATTTGGGGAGGGGACAGGGAGGGCCTCTCCCTAATAGCTGGCTTTCTACAAAGACCTGCCATTCTTGAGCAAGTCCTGAAAGTCAGCAAGTATGCAGGAGTCAATGGCAACCCAGACCCATGTATCAGCTGACCAAAGGCATTTGCACAAAATGCAAAAACCCAATAAAAAAAGCCCAAAGCCCATTTCCTATGGCCACTCTGGTGCTGGCCTCCTCACCCAGGTGTGCCGGCAGGTCCCTGGTGCAGAGCCTCATTTATGACCCAATATTGGAACAATTAATTCTCTTCCTGTCACCAACCTTTTCCTTATCCCCTCTCCTCAGGCACAGCAGGAGCCCTCCCCACCCCCACCCACATTGTTCTCTGGGTGGCTTCTGGCTCTAACTGACTTCACAGGCACCCCCAGCCTCCTCCACCTGTCCCAGCATCTCTCTGCACCTGGTCTGGTGCGGCAGTGAGAAGCTGATCTCTGCAACAGACTTCGCAATGCAAATTCCAGTTCCACTACTTATTTATTTTTATTAAAGTATCATTGATATATAACCTTATGAAGGTTTCACATGAATAACATTGTGGTTTCAACATTCAGCCATATTATCAAGTCCTCACCCCCCCCCACTGCAGTCACTGTCTGTCAGTGTAGTTAACATGCTCTTATAGAGTCATTACTTGTCTTCTCCATCCACCTCCACTACTTATTTCCGTGTGACCCTGGGCAAGTAACTTAACCTCTCCATGCTTTGGGGGCATCCTTTATGAACTTATGTGCTAATATACGCAACCAAGTAAGTGCCTAGCAGTGTCTGGAGCAAGCCACACCCACCACAGAAGTGGCAATTATTACTGTCCACTAAAGCGACTGAGAAGCCGCGGGTGGGGCAGGGCAGGAGCCAGAGGTGTCTAGTCCAGCTGCTCCTTCTGCAACTGGGACACTGAAGGAGGAGAAAGCAGGGGCCAGCTTGCCTGGGCTCGCGGCCAGTAGTGGGCAGGCACAGCCGGAGAAGAACACTGCTGGTACTGCTAGCCGACCCCCCACTGGCCTCTCTTGTGTCTGGAGCCCCTGTTCCTGCCTTCGAAGGACAAGGCCAGCCCTGTGGGGAGGCTCTCAGCCCACACTACCCTGACTCAGTCACCAAGGGCCAGGCCGCACACAGCACAGCAGAGCTACTGAGACCTGCAGCTGCAAGACTCTGTTGCCGGCAGGCCATCCATGCTTTCTGTCCCCCGGCTCGCCCCACACAGAAGTGAACCTTACCTCCCAGCTTCATCAAGCATAACCAGCTTATTTCCCAACCCTCAACTAGCAAGGAAGCAAGTGGCTTCCCAAGAAGGTGTGATGTCAGCAGGCATCAGGAAAAGCAGAGACACACAAAAACAAACCAAGCAGAGAAGCACCTGGCATTTCCAGGGAGGGCTTCCCAGGCTCTGAGACCTGGCTGCCTTCAAGCACATTAGAGAGACCGTTATTACTAATGATTGAGCCAGAAAGTTTAGCTAATTTCAAAAAGCATAAAATTGCCTAATTTATAATTTAAAAAATGTCTGTCCACACAAAAGTAACCTGGGCACTGCTGCTTTCCCAAGGCAGCTGGGACAGAAGGCCAGCCCTGCTCTCCCAAACCGACCAGCACCCAGTGTCAGCGCCCGCCCTCACCTGAGCAAGCCAGGGCCAGCTTCCCAGCACCCAGCTACCTGACCTCCTGCTGCTGCTTTTCCTTCCCTTTTTAAAAAATATATCACTTTCACAGAGGGATAAAACACTGGGCGAAAGCAGTATTTCAACAAGAAATATGTGGTCCCCAGAGGAAGCCTGTCCATTCACATTACAAAGCCCAGGAGTTTCTGCAGAGTTGCTCCTTGTACGTCAGGACACTAACTCCCATGCCCATCTCAATCAGGACATCCTGCCATCACCTTCAAGAGGAGAAAAGCTAAGCAGTGGGCCAGGGAAGAGCATGCACAGGTTCAAGCGCCCCTTGCACCTTAGGGCGCCAGCAACACCAGCACCACCCAACAGCAGGCACAGGGAGGCAGGCCCACAGAGCCAGATCCGCTCTCTGGCACAGCACCTCAACTCTTGAAAATAACTGTGATTTCAAGAAACTGCCACAGGCACAATGCCCGTGGGCCACTATACTGGTGGGAACACAGCCCCTCGCTGGGAGAAAGCTCACCAAGCTGGTAGCCCGAGGCAGGGCCGGGGACGACGGCAACCCTCAGCATGCCACCTCTTCAGGAATGTGATACCAGCAGGGGCGAAGGGATGCCAGCAACAAAAAGGGGCACACAGTGGGGCAACAGGCACCGTGACCAAGAGGGTGACCGCAGAAGCACAGCACACCTCCCTGCCCAGGGATGAGAGGCAAAGCCATGTTCTCCTGCCAGACATGGGGAACCAGAGAGCGCTGCTGTCTTGCCGATGGGTTTCTGCCCTGGGCAAGTTCACTGTGGACTGAATGTGACCAAAGAAGTGACAGTAGAACATCCTTGGAGTGAAAGGGTTACACCCAACTTTAGTCCCACGGTGGCAGGCCAATCACTAGAATCCCGCCCACTCAGAGCGAGTCTGCATGCAGCAGGCCGGTCTCTGCCTCTGGGCCTCTCTGCCTGCACAGCCTTCCCAGTCATTGTCCTCGGTGCTGCCACCGCTCCAGCCTCTGCTCTGCTCTCCTGCAGCCTTGCGGCCGTGCCACCATATCACCCAGAGCACTGGGCAGGGCTCTTTGTATGTAGGTCAATAACGATGCATTGCCCACACGTCAGCAGTGAGCCAGCCAACCAGGGCCGGGTGAGAATCCCGGCCACAGGCACCTTCCCTGTATCACAGCTGCCCACAACACCTCCCCACGCATCAGAGTCCTAGGGCTCCCCATGTGCAGGACGGCACCTGTCGCCAGCACGTCAGTATATCAGCAGGTCCAGCGGCGCACACGCTGACATCTAGGAAGAGAAGCTGCTCAGGTCAGCCCAGGCTTCCCAGGAGCTTCCGCGCTCCCAGTGGTCCAGGACCCGCCCACGTTCTCTCTGCCTTTATTTGTATGATAAAGCAGGTGAAGAGCAGCTAGATGATGTCTTGGATCAGAAACTCTCCGCCTACTCACCCTCCAGAGCTCCAGATCCAGACCCTTTCAACTGAAGACTGAGATTGCAAAATAACTGTTAAGAAACTAATAATACAAACAGTTATCACTTACAACTACTTATCCATGTGACTCAATATTCCTCATATTGGGAGATCCAAATAAAATTTTTTGGATGCCGAGACTAACATCAGACTTTCTTGTCTGTAATACTTAACTTAAAATTCTGAGTTCAGCAGAAAAGCTTTACAGTTCTCATTGCTTAACTTCCTAAACAGTGTTTAACCTTCCAGAAATTAGGAACTTACAAAAAATTTACATTAATAAAGCACAGCTTCTGTTTTAATATAAATCTTAAATGCAGATGCATTTGAACCTTAAAAAGGTGCTTCACAGATTTAACACCCTTCCTAGTAAAAATGCTTTAAGATAAAAATAAGCAGAAATGGCAGACAGTACTCAAAAACAAAAGCTAAGGTCACAGAGTAAACCACTACATACTACATTCTTGGCTGTGGTGCATACATGAATGAATACCGGCCCGGCTACTGAACAAGGATGAAACCACAAAAGAAACATATGCACTGGAAAGCAGACAAAACCCCATTAGCTCAAAGTGTGCTACAAAGTGAGCTAAAAGTAATAAAAAAGCTGTGTGAAGAGGCAGACACAAGTTAACTTATATGCCAGCCCCAATTACTTAGAAATGATGATGAAAATGGAGGTCCACTAACACCACCAGACAGGATATATCTGGGAACTGTCTTAAAGTTAACACGTGGGAAAGAAAACAGCAAACCTTTTTCTGAAAGAGGGAAAAGGCCCTATTGAAGAAAACAACTTACACCTGGAAAGACTCTGCGTGATCTCAAAAGTTCATATTCCCAAGTGATTCTATGGGTCTAATGACATTTCAAGTTTCAATCCCAGAAAGACCACTTTAGAACTGAAAGAACTCAAAAGTACACCTAGTAGGACCGTTCAGAAAGGAGGCATGCGAGGCCTGGTCTCCTGCAGGTGAAAGCGGCTAGAAAACTCACTAAGGTAAGTGACAGGTTGTAGATAAAGTGAAGGTTCCTGTGGCCTGGATTCTCACCTGGCCCTGGTCAGCTAGCTCACAGCACACGCAATACACTGTTACTGACTCTATATAAAGAGCTCCGCCAGTGCTCTGGGCAACAGAGTGGCATGGCTGCAAGGCTGCAGGAGAGCAGAGCAGAGGCTGGAGTGGTGGCAGTGCCGAGGACAGAAACTGAAATGGCTGTGTGGGCAGAGAGGCCCAGAGGCAGAGACCGGCTTACTGCATGCAGACTTGCTCTGAGTGAACGGGATTCTAGTGATTGGCCTGCCATCATGGGAATAAAGTTGGGCATAACCCTTTCACCCCAAGAATGTTCAACTGTCATTTCTTTGGTCACGTTGAATCCATAGCGAACTTGCCTGGGGCTGAAACCCATTGGCAAGAGAATTGGTGACAGTTGGCAGGGTTCATTACTGATCAAGGAAAAGAAAAGGCTGCCCTCATGTGAGGAGTGTTTCAGCAGGCTGCACCTATGGATGGGGAGACATTTGAGTATCCCCCTGTGGACATGTGGTACTGGGAAGGGGTGGAGGACTGGGGTCCACCCCAAGTGAAAGAAAATTTATTGCTGACTGAAATGGTGTCACTACGAAGTGCTGTGGAAATGGTAAAGGACATCGTGTTGGCCCGAGAGGAAGCAGCCGAGAAGGAGGAGCGGCCCAAGAGCGCAGGCTGCGAGGCGCCGGGGGGCAGGTGGAGGGTGTAGTGGAGCCGTCAGCCCCAGGGATGGAGGAGCGAAGGCTTGAGGAGCAGGTTGGGGTGGAGGCCCTGCCGGTGCTGGAGGCATCAGCCCCTCCTGGGTGGAGACCCCACCTGGCTGAAAGCTGGTGGAAAGCCAGAAAGACTCGGCGACCGCGGGTTCCTCCAGGAGAGGTGCAGCCCCCTCCGCAGGTCGTGGAGCTCTCCATGCTCTGTCTCTGTCCTCAGGCTCAAGTACAAAAGGAAGTATGGTCTGCTTCTCGAAGGAAGAATTGAAAGGGCCCTGTGAAGCTCACGAGGACCCAGATGTGGGTTGGTTTGAAAAGGAAGGAGCAGATGGAAAGAAATTGGGACTGGAGCTGTGGTTCCGGCTGCTGAGGATGAAGCAGAGGCAGAGATAAAGCAACAAGATTGGCCTGTGTATCTGCAAGACTTTCTGCTGGAGAGGCTGCAGAAGGTGGGTATTGTAAGGCCCTCCCATGGCTCTTTTACAGTGTTCCAGCTTCCTTGCACACGGACCATTGCAGACGATTGAGAGCATATAGACTGAGAGGCGAGAATCCTGGAGGGGTGGAGTGTGGATAAAGTGAAGGTTCCTGTGGCCAGGATTCTCACCTGCCCTGGTCACCTAGCTCACTACATACGTGTGGGCAATGTGCTGCTATTGACTCTATATAAAGAACTCTGCCCAGTGCTCTGGGTGACACGGTGGCATGGCTGCCAGGCTGCAGGAGAGCAGAGCAGAGGCTGGGGTGGTGGCAGCACCGAGGACAGAGACTGAGACGGCTGAGCAGGTAGAGAGGCCCAGAGGCAGACACCGGCTTGCTGCATGCAGACTCGCTCTGAGTGGACGGAATTCTAGTGATTGACCTGCCACCGTGGGAATAAAGTTGGATATAACCTTTCCACCCCAAAAATGTTCTACTGTAATTTCTTTGGTCACACTGAATCCGTAGTGACCATGCCTGGGGCTGAAACCCACTGATTAAGACACAGGTACAGGCCACCAAGGAATGACAGGCACTCCGTGGACAGGGGGCAGGCCTGGCCAGCCTGCAAGCTCCTGGGTCACTGACCCCCAGAGCTGCCCTGCCCCCAGTGCCTGGGGCGGTTTGTGCAGGTAGACCCATCCACACAGGGCTGGGGCTGCTCCATACAGAGGTCCTCTAACCCGTGCCAGTTGTATGCACTTTAAAATGAGAGCCTTCACACCAAAACCCGGGCTTCTGGCTTACTTTCAAACACCCCTCCCCCAGGCCATCCCCGACCTAAAGGACAACAGTGTGCTGCCAGGTTACTGGCCACCATTTCCAACCCCCCTCCAGGCCCCAGGCTTCTGAAACACTACCTCAGATTAGAGTTTACTTTAGGAAGGAGTCTACAAAAGCGCATTTCAAGAGTAAGGATGTTCTTTGCTCATACGTTAATGACTCCACATCATAAAAAGAAAGATTTCATGACAACAAAGTCTTATGATTGTCAGAAGAGAAAAAACCTAATTCAAATCAAAGCCAAGAGCTGGGTGGGAGTGTTCGGGCAGCAAGCAGGGGCCGTAGTTGGGAGGGGCTTTTAAGCCGCCTTTGTTGTGTCCTCACCAAATGCTCTTCACGGGCTCATACCACTCCATAGAGACACATGCATGCGAGAAAAGCCACATGGGCCTGGCTGCTCAGGTTAGCACTTTACAAAAGCCATAAAATGGAAAATATGCTTAAGCATAACTCTGCTTTAACAACAACCAAGTTTCTGTGTATGACTTGTGCAGCGTCTCTTTTAGGGAATTAAACCTGTCCCAGGAAGCATCCTCCAGGAAAGCTTCACAGCCAAGATGAGGTGGCAAATTAACAATCTCAAATGTGTAAGATAACCCAAAAGACCCCACAGCTCCAAGGGTGAGGGGCCAGACAGACAGCATGGGAAGGCAGTCCTGGGCCCTTGAGCAGGAGGGATCCTGGCTGCTGATGGAGACGAGCTCTGCACTGGGCATGCAGGGATGTGGCCAAGGGCGTGGTGCCAGGAGAGCTCTGCACTTCCCACCACATAGGCAAGGGGGTGAGAAGGGAGACCTGCTCTGGGATACTGGGCACAGGGGATGGCAGATGGGAGAGCTCAACGGCCTTGAGGGAAGTTCAAGTTCGGGAGTAACAGTGGACAGGCAAGTGTGGATGCCACTCCCTCCAGGAAGCCCTCCAGCCTCAGAGCAGTACCGCAGACCCTCCACTGAAGGGAACGACTAAGTCTTCCATCCATGCCCAGAACCAGGCAGGGGTGCACCCCATGGGGCCAGCACTCACTCAAACACTGCTCCTCTGAAGCACTACACGTGTTGCGAGGGAGGGTCTATGCGTGTTCAGACAGGGCCGGACCCATGCAAAACTCCCTGGCATGACCGATGTCTTTCTGTGCAAATGCACAAAAAGCCATGAAAGTGGCATCATATAGGCATGGAACAGGTCTGTGCACGACAACAGTATGCATATTGTGGTTACTACTGTGTGTTTTCAAAAATGCACATAAGGACTTCCGGGAAGATGGCGGTGTGAGCAGGGTGGCAGAAATCTCCTCCCAACACTATATTTATCTATGAAAATACAGCAAATACAACTATTCCTAACAGAGAGACCAGAACACACAGGAAAGTGCACAGTGTGCAGCTACACCTGAGAGGACTCAGCACCCCATGAGGCAGGTAAGATACGGAGCCATAACCTGGCGGGACCCAAGCACTCCCCAACCCCAGCGCACCGGAGGGAGAAGAGGATTCAGAGCTGGGCGGGAGTGGAGGTACACCCCGCGAAACAACCAGCCCCGGTGATCTGCGCGGGGAGGGCTCACACAAATCGCGTGGTATAGCGGAGATTGGAGAGACAGAGGGTGCAGGATCTGAGGGGGGAACGCGCCAGGGTGCTTGCAGCCGGCTCCCGGGAAGGAAAGAAAAAAAAAAGCGCGCACTTTTTTCACTGGTCTTAAAGAGACAGGAGCCCAGCGGAGGAGACGGATCACCCTGGCACACTCAGCCCAGCAGGCTGGGAGTCCTGGGGAGTTTCAGACCCCTTAGCTGGTGACGGGGAAAGGGTGGCCGCACTTAGACTTCCCACAGAGATCAACGGCCTTGCATTCGTTCCCACCCCGGCCAGAGCTATAAAGGGCCCTGCAGAGTGGAGCGGCCACGGCTGCAGAATAGTGGAGCAACAGCACCACCTCAACCATCCCCACAGAAACTACTCCCGGTGGCGTTTTTTTGTTGTTGCTGTTTTGTTTTTTGTTTTTTCTTCTCTTTCCTTCCTTCCTCCCTCCCTCCCTCCTTCCCTCCCTCCTTCCTTCCTTCCTTCCTTTCTTTCTCTTTTATTTTTTAAAGTCTTAAAGAGCCCAGCTGACTTATGTGGCAACTACCAGTGACCACTTCTATTGCCATGAAAAGACAGAGGAATATGGTCCAGACTAAGACCAACCAGATAACCCCAGAGACGGAGCCTGAAGGGATGGAAATGCACAATCTTCCTGAAAAAGAATTCAGAATAAAAGTCATAACTACGCTGATGGATCTACAGAATAATGTGCAAGAGCGGACGGAGGAAGTGAGGGAAGTGAGGAAAGACAATGCAGAAATCAGACAAGCGATTGATGGGCTTAACAGCAGACTGGATGAGATGCAAGAGACTATTACTGGAATAGAAATCAGAGAACAGGAAAACAGGGAAGCTGAGGCAGAGAGATAAAAGGATCTCTAGGAATGAAAGAATATTAAGAGAACTGTGTGACCAATCCAAATGGAACAATATTTGCATTATAGGAGTACCAGAGGAAGAAGAGAGAGAAAAAGGGATAGAAAGTGTCTTTGAAGAAATAATTGCTGAAAACTTTCCCACGCTGGGGAAGGAAATAGTCCCGCAGTCCATGGAAGCCCACAGATCTCCCAACACAAGGGACCCAAGGAAGACAACACCAAGACACATAATAATTAAAATGGCAAAGATCAAAGATAAAGACAGAGTATTAAAGGCAGCTAGAGAGAGAAAAAAGATCACCTACAAAGGAAAACCCATCAGACTATCATCAGACTTCTCAACAGAAACCTTACAGGCCAGAAGAGAATGGCATGATATATTTAACGTAATGAAACAGAAGGGCCTTGAACCAAGTATATTGTACCCAGCATGATTATCATTTAAATATGAAGGATGGATTAAACAATTTCCAGACAAATAAAAGTTGAGAGAATTTGCCTCTCATAAACCACCACTACAGGATATCTTAAACGGACTGCTCTAGAGGGAAGCATCCCTAAGGCTAAAAAGATGTCACCAGAGAAAATAAAATCATAGCAAAGAAAGCAGACCATCCAAATACTAACTAAAGGCAAAGAATAAAACACCTAGTATATAAAGAATGGAGGAGGAAGAATAAGAAGGGAGAGAAATAAAGAAACATCAGACGGTGTTTATAATAACTTAACAAGAAAGTTAAATTAGCTTGTTAGATAGTAAAGAAGCAACCCATGAACCTTTGGTAACCATGAATCTAAAGCCAGCAATGGCAATAAGTACATATCTATCGATAATCACTCTAATGTAAGTGGACTGAATGCACCAATCAAAAGACACAGAGTAACAGAATGGATAAAAAAGCAAAACCCACTTATATGCTGCTTAAAAGAGACTCACCTCAAACCCAAAGATATACACAGACTAAAAGTCAAGGGATGGAAAAAGATATTTCATGCAAACAGCAAAGAGAAAACATGTGTTGCAGTACTTGTATCAGACAAAATAGACTTCAAAACGAAGAAAGTAGCAAGAGATAAAGACGGACATTACATAATGATAAAGGGGTCAGTCCAACAAAAAGATATAACCATTATAAATATATATGCACCCAACACAGGAGCGCCAGCATATGTGAAACAAATACTAACAAAATTAAAGGAGGAAATAGCAGCAATGCATTCATTTTAGGAGACTTCAACACACCACTCACTCCAAAGGATAGATCAACCAGACAGAAAGTAAGTAAAGACACAGAGGCACTGAACAACACACTAGAACAGATGGACCTAACAGATATCTACAGAACTCTACACCCAAAAGCAGCAGGATACACATTCTTCTCAAGTGCATATGGAACATTTTCCAGAATAGATCACATACTAGGCCACAAAAAGAACCTCAATAAATTACAAAAATATTGAAATCCTACCAACCAACTTCTCAGATCACAAAGGTATAAAACTAGAAATAAATTTTAGAAAGAAATCAAAAAGGCTCACAAATACATGGAGACTTAACAACATTCTCCTAATTAATCAATGGGTTAACGACCAAATCAAAACAGAAATCAAAGAATATATGGAGACTAATGACAACAAGAACACAAAGCCACAACTTCTGCGGGACGCAGCAAAGGCAGTTCTAAGAGGAAAGTATATTGCAATCCAGGTCTATTTAAAGAAGGAAGAACATTCCCAAATGAACAGTCTAAAGACACAATTATTGAAATTGGAAAAAGAAGAACAAATAAGGCCCAAAGTCACCAGAAGGAGGGACATAATAAAGATCAGAGAAGAAATAAATAAAATTGAGAAGAATAAAACAATAGAAAAAATCAATAAAATCAAAAGCTGGTTCTTTGAAAAAATAAACAAAATAGATAAACCCCTAGCCAGACTCATTAAGAGAAAAAGAGAATCTACACACATAAACAGAATCACAAATGAGAAAGGAAAAATAATGACGGACCCCACAGAAATACAAAGAATTATAAGAGAATATTATGAGCATCTATATGCTAACAAGCTGGAAAACCTAGAATAAATGGACTTCTTAGAAAAATACAACCTTCCAAGACTGACCAAGCAAGAAACAGAAAAACTAAACAGACCAATCACCACCCACGAAATTGAAGTGGTAATCAAAAAACTACCCAAGAACAAAACCCCCGGACCTGATGGATTCACCTCTGAATTCTACCAGACATATAGAGAAGAAATAACACCCATTCTCCTTAAATTTTTCAAAAAACAGAAGAGGAGGGAATACTTCCAAACTCTTTCTATGAAGCCAGCATCACTCTAATACCAAAACCGGGCAAAGACCTCACCAAAAAAGAAAATTACAGACCAATATCCCTGATGAACGTAGATGCAAAAATACTCAACAAAATATTAGCAATTCAAATTCAAAAATACATCAAGAGGATCATATACCATGATCAAGTGGGATTCATCCCAGGGATGCAAGGATGGTACAACATTCGAAAATCCATCAACATCATCCACCACATCAACAAAAAGAAGAACAAAAACCACATGATCATCTCCATAGATGCTGAAAAAGCATTTGACAAAATTCAGCATCTATTCATGATTAAAACTCTCAACAAAATGGGTATAGATGGCAAGTACCTCAACATCATAAAGGCCATATATGACAAACCCACAGCTAACATCATACTTAACAGGGAGAAGCTGAAAGCTTTTCATCTAAGATCGGGAACAAGACAGGGGTGCCCACTCTCTCCACTGTTATTCAACATAGTACTGGAGGTCCTAGCCACGGCAATCAGACAAAACAAAGACATACAAGCTATCCAGATTGGTAAAGAAGTCAAATTGTCACTATTTGCAGATGACATGATACTGTACATAAAAAAACCCTAAAGACTGCACTCCAAAACTACTAGAACTAATATCTGAATTCAGCAAAGTTGCAGGATATAAAATTAACCCACAGAAATCTGTTGCTTTCCTATACACTAACGATGAACTAAAAGAAAGAGAAATCAGGAAAACAATTCCATTCACAATGGCATCAAAAAGAATAAAATACCTAGGAATAAACCTAACGAAGGAAGTGAAAGACCTGTACTCTGAAAACTAGAAGACACTCATGAGAGAAATTAAAGAGGACACTAACAAATGGAAATGCATCCCATGCTCTTGGCTAGGAAGAATAAATATTGTCAAAATGGCTATACTACCTAAAGCAATCTATAGATTCAACGCAATCCCTATCAAACTACCAACAGCTTTCTTCAATGAACTGGAACAAATAATTCTAAAATTCATATGGAACCACAAAAGACCCCAAATAGCCAAAGCAATCCTGAGAAGGAGGAATCAAACAGGGGGAATTACGCTCCCTGACTTCAAGCTCTACTACAAAGCCACAATCATAAGACAATTTGGTATTGGCAGAAAAACAGACCCACAGACCAGTGGAACAGAATAGAAAATCCAAATATTAACCCAAACATATACAGTCAATTAATATTTGATAAAGGACCCTTGGATATACAATGGGGAGATGACAGCCTCTTCAGCAGCTGGTGTTGGAAAAACTGGACAGCTACATGTAAGAGAATGAAACTGGACTACTGTCTAGCCCCATACACAAAGATAAACTCAAGGTGGATCAAAGACCTGAATGTAAATCATGAAATCATAAAACTCTTAGAAGAAAACATAGGCAAAAATCTCTTGGACATAAACACGAGCAACTTCTTCATGAACATATCCCCCCAGGCAAGGGAAACAAAAGCAAAAATGAACAAATGGGACTATATCAAGTTGAAAAGCTTCTGTACAGCTAAGGACACCATCAGTAGAACAAAAAGACATCCTACAATATGGGAAAATGTATTCATAAATGATGTATCTGATAAGGGGTTGACATCCAAAATATACAAAGAACTCACGCACCTTAACAAACAAAAAGCAAATAATCCAATTAAGAAATGGGCACAGGACATGAATAGACACTTCTCTAAAGAAGAAATTCAGATGGCCAACAGGCACATGAAAAGATGCTCCACATCGCTAATCATCAGAGAAATGCAGATTAAAACCACAATGAGATATCACCTCACACCAGTGAGGATGGCCAACATCCAAAACACAAACAACAAATGTTGGCGAGGATGTGGAGAGAGGGGAACCCTCCTACATTGCTGGTGGGAATGCAAATTAGTTCAACCATTGTGGAAAGCAGTATGGAGGTTCCTCAAAAAACTCAAAATAGAAATACCATTTGACCCAGGAATTCCACTCCTAGGAATTTACCCTAAGAATA